>JAKSZT010010581.1:7748630-8111317 GCA_026826555.1 Tolypeutes matacus
TAGCCAGCAAGGGAAGCCAGGGTCTCCTGGCCAGCAAGGGAAGCCAGGGTCTCCTGGCCAGAAAGGGAAGCCAGGGTCTCCCAGCCAGCAAGGGAACTCAAGGTCTTTTTATAATAAAGAAGGAAGAAAAAATGCAGGAAACAATTTGAATGGAAATACAATGGAAATTCAGGTTGGTGTTGATATTTTTCCTTTTTCCCTTAGTCAACTTACCTCAGCCATCCTATTTTCCAAGGCTTGAAATGATTAACAGAACCCAGTGTACCAATTACAAACACTCTGCCATAACACTGATGCATCCAAAATAGAGGGACTTTGGAGCGGATTATTTTCACATGCAAAATCCATGCTCATTAATGAGGACCATGTCCTTCCATTCAATCTCTAATTCCCCTTTATTATTCTCCACTCAAACACTTCTATGTATAGTGGGATAGTTCAGATCCCCATCAACTGGTTCTCCAACCCCCAGGTTTAAATTTCATACCCCTTTCCAGCCTATTCATTAGCTATGTGCCACTGAAGTCTTCTTTCTAAATCACATTTCTGATATTTCACTCCCCTGTTCAAAATTCCTCAGTGGCTTCTCAGTGCCTAGAGGATAAAATCCAAACTTCTAAGCATGACATTTGAGATTCTTCTTGAACCTTAATTTCATCCAGCTTAATTTCATGTCACCCTTGTTCACATACAATCATCATCATACAGAGTCCTTTTATGTTCTACTAAATTTTTCCTAATACATTATTATGCATTCCTATTACTAATGATTTCCTCCCTCATAGAACATACCTTAATGCTTTGTAATTGACAGTGACTTTGGAAATTCCATTTAATTCTTACACCCAAACATTTTTTTTTTTTTTTTCTGGAACACTTCCTCTATCTCATCATCTTAATGGAAACTCTATTTTTTAAAATCTCAGAACCTGTCATTCCTCATAACCCTTTCAGATGTAAGCTGTTTATTTCCCCTTGGATGGTACCAAGTAGTAGTCCCCATCTACACATTAATGCAAGCACCAGTATATTTCTGCATCTTTTTAATATTCTTTTCTAAAATGGGGGTAATAACCCTATCCATTTTACAGACTATGTATGAATGAATGGAGTTGATAGGTATGAAAAAGGTTGTAAACTCTCAGCCAATGAAAAAGGGTGAGGTATCCTTTAATTTTTCATAACACCTTCACCCTGAAAAGACTAAGCATTGTATCAAAAAGCCTCACCATTCCCTTTAGTGTCTGTTCTCATCTGCTAGCCAAGTCTTTCTTATGTTCACAGGCTTCTACCATTCTATAATTCAATTCAGAAGAAATTCCTCAGGGAGCAACTTAAATGAATTCTACATAATCATACCTTTTGCATCATTTTTCTTTCATGGGCACAAGCTAAAAAGAAAGAAATCAATACATAATGACCATATTTGTTCTATGCTTGTCAGTATGACTTTTCCCTGAAAGCTGTTTTTCCAAATAGGGGCAGGATTTTCTCCAAAGAATTAAAGTGGAGGTGATCTGACAAAGTAATAACAGTCATTGGATTCAGACAGCTAAGAGTTTGAATCCCAAATTGGACATTTAATCCATGTATTGTCTCAGGTTTATCATTTAAATGTACTGAGCCTGTATGCCCTTGTTATAAAATAGAGCAAAATACACTCTTTCATGGAGTAAATGAAAATGCAATTGATTGATAAAATAATTAGTTCAGTCCAATGTTTAGTGATACATGAACAATAAATGTTTGTATTAATTGTAATTTCAGAATTAAATTTATTTTCCTGAATTTATTAATGGTCTTTACATTATTACAGACTGGTGGCATGACTAGCAAGAACCCAGCTGGAAATACTAAATGTCCGTCTATTTACAACCCAGTCTGTGGTTCTGATGGCAAAACCTATGGTAACCTCTGTGTATTTAATGAAGCAAAGAGGTAAGATATCCTTGTGGTTCTTTGCATCAAGATGTGGTATTCTGATCCATAGGACATAGAAAAATATTTCTCTTCCTGTCTCTGTAGTTGTGCCTCAATAGCAGCTTAGCTGTAGTTCGGACAAAGGAAATATTTTTTTTAAAAAGATATTTAACTTTTGAACAATAAATGCAGTCAATTTGTGGGAAAATGTGGTTTAGTCAGCTTTTTAAGTAGGAGTAGATTTACTCTTCAATAATCCATGTGCCAAATATTTAATGACTGCCTAGTATGTACCAGGAATTGCTTTAAGCACCAGAAGCAAAGTGGTGAGCAAAACCTATAGAAATTTCTGCTTTTGTGGTGCTTTCATTTTAGTGGTGGAAGAAAGACAAATCAATAAAATATATCAGAAGAAAAGGAGGACTGTGAAGCCCAGAGATTACTAATTGTTGACTTCTAAAATATATTTCAATCTTAAATAACAATATTAAAGACTTGATTTTGGTGAGCAATCCAAACTTTTAAGTTACACTCTACCTATAAGAAATTAGATGACTAAAAGGCTATTTAAAATTAGTTCATGAGGTTAAGAAAAATCTCAGCTTTCAGAATTTTTGAATATTCAGTCATGAAAGGTGTGAGTAAAGTAGGAATTATACCTCTCTTCTCTTCTATAGTTTCAACATTTAGCAAGGGCTTAGTAAATACTTACTACAGAAATAAAGAAATGGTAAAGTGTTGCCAGTAGTCATAAGATTTGGAAGGGACATTAAATGCCAAGTCTCTCGTTTTATAAGGCCTAGAAGGAAAAGGTACTGGCAAAATGTGCACAAATTCACAGATCATCAGTGTGAAACAGGCAAGCCAGAACTGAATCCTCTTTTTCCCATGTGATTTAAAAATAACCACATTTTCTCTTGGTGGTGGTGAGGCAAATACTTGGTTCTTGAATCCTATCATTATCTCTTTTTCAGGTTAAGTGACAGAAAACTGAGTATGAATCATGAGGGGAAATGCTAAGCATTTATATCAAGTAAATTGTCTGGAACCTCAAAATCCACTTGCAATTCCTTTAAACCATGGCTTTCCCTGGGAATACCATTGTGAGCTCAGCAAGTGTGTTACAGGTGTGATGGCTTCTACATTATTTTCACATTTGTTCCAATGCAAATAAACTCAGTTCAAGAGTTGCTTCTGATTTCTGGGATTTGTTTTCTAGACTTTCTCAATCAATCCTTGTGGGGGTTCACAATCAATTTGTTACCCAAAACATGACGAAAGCTAAGAATTCTGATATCATCTTTATTGTTAATACTTTAGGATCTAAATCAAGGATTCCTAACCTTTTTTGTTCCACGGACCCCTTTGCCAGTCAGGTAAAAACTATGGAGCCCTTACTAAGTCCACACTATACTGTGTATTATTTCATAAATATATCACACCCTCACCAACACTTCCTCACAAGAATAACTGTTTTTTTTTTTTTTTTTATTTCAATTCAAGCTCATGGACCCCAGGTTTAGAACCCCTGATCTTGACTGTGTTTAAACCTTAATACTTATAAGAATCACAGGATTGCATGTAAAAAATTAAGAGACCAATCTTAAAGATACTGATCTTGTAGCTCTCTGGTAGAGCTTAAAAGTCTGCAGTTTTAAACAGCATTTCGGGTGTTTCTAACAAAGGTAGTCTATGGATATTCAATATGAAACTTATGTAAGAGTATTTTAGGACACATTGGTTGACTTCAGAGGATCCATGAAACCATATGTCAAATAAAGTGTCTGTATTTCCATAGCTCTCATTAGAACCTTAAAGGGATGACTACAAATATATTTTTAAATCATTGATCTGCAGAAATGGAAAGGTAGAAATCTAATCTATTTATCTGTGGCTGTGTATTAAGTATCTCAGAGTATAAAACCTAGATGATTAGATTTGGAAGGTATTTCACTGGGGTAGTAATCATGTTGGTTAGCAACATGGGGCAGAACAAGATCCAGCACTATGGCAGAATGAAAACTGTTAAAATGATTGGATTGCAGAACATGACATTAATGGGGTTGAGCAAAATCTAGAGTTTGACAGCAAATACAAATGTGTTTCATAACCAAGGCTTCAATCACTGGAGCCAGATTTATCGATAGGGAATTCAGACAGTAGTTGATAGTTGGAATATGTGGTCACAGGAACCCAAGCACTGGAATAGAGCAAATGGCCTAGATCAAACTTTAGAGAGAAGCTGTGGTATCATACAAGGTAAGTGGTTAAATCTAAGGAGAGGGAAATGTTACAGTTGCCCAGTATTCTATGGAAGGCTTTGGTCTGGATTTGAGGAAGAGAAGAAATAGAAATCTGCAGCTTCAGGGGAATTTAGGTGTCAAGGTGCATCTTAAGGATATTCAATCCTATATCTCGCTAACAATGAACAAAATGCAGCCATCACCTGGAGAACCCCTCCATACTTTTGGGTCAGGGAATCTAAGTTTCAGCAGGAAACTCAAACCCAAATTCAAAGTACGTTCTACCCTACATTAATTCAGTCCTAGTTCCCTAGTCTGTTTCTTTATGATTTGACTTAATGGAAGTTTAAACAGAATGGAGTAATAGAGCTCTACACAAAATGCCTCGTAATAGTAGGAACTAAATAAACTCTTTTGAAATGAATATATTCTCACAGGAAGAATAAAATTTAATCCTGGAAAATACCTCAAGAGTTAATAAACTATTATTGATGTTTCATAAATTAGTTTGAGTTCGTTCAAATAATTTAGATGTGCCTATCAAACAATACAGTTTAGACTAAAGATAGACTTTAGTCTTTTTGCCTTCAGACATGCTGATTCCATTGCACAGTGTTTATCCTCATGATTTTTCAGAGGCAAGACAAATTATTTTGTAAAGGTGTGAATATATTAGCATCAGCATTGGTTATCCCTGGATTTTGTGACTTTTTCTTGGACAAAAGATGTAATAAAGTTCTATAATTATTCAGCTCTTTTGCAACAACAGCAACTACAAAAGCCAATTATTTCTGTATGTTTTATCATCTGTACCTTCTTGAGAAAATACTCGTGGTGCAAGCTACAATTGAGGGTATTTGCTACAATCTGGCAGTCATATCAAAGGGACATTTGAAGATAATCACATTAAAAGACCTTAATGGAATCTTTCTAATATACATTAGGCATCTTGAGGGACCGAGTTTTGACCTTTTTTTGTACAAAAAAAAGGGAATCTTGGTATATTAGAAACATTTCATATAAGAGGCTCTTCCTTTTTTTTTTTTTCAATTTTATTGATACATATTTAAAAAGCATAAATCCATCCAAAGAGTACAATCAATGGTATTCAGTGTAATAACATGTCTGTACATTCATCACCCCAGTCACACCCAAAGCACTTTCATTATTCCAATAATAATAATAAACAAAAAACAATCAAACAAAACTCATCACCTCTCAATCTCTCTATGCCTTGCCTGCATACATAAATGCTCTTCTTTTTCCTTCTCTCTACTATGTTTGTATTGTTATTTTGTAAAAAAACAGTCTTATATATGCAATATCCCCAATATTTGTGTTTTTCATGGGGTTTTACTATCTTATACAGTCCTATATTAATTTTTATCTATCCTTCCAGTAATATACCTGACCTTAGTCTTTCCTTTTCAAGAATTGTCATACCCGTACAATAGCACTGCTAGTTACAAACACCATGATATGCTTTAACCATTTATCTTCATTTCCAAAGATTTACAAACAACTTTTCCAAACAATTTTGCACAGATTAACCCTCATCTTTACATTCTCTACCCTCAATCTATTTCATGGTGACCTATATTCTAGTTATTAACTCCATGAGTTTACATAATATATTTAGTTCATAGTAGCGCAATCATACAGTATTTGTTCTTTTGTGACTGACTTGCTTCACTCAACATAATGTCCTCCAGGTTCATCCATGTTTTCATGTGCTTCATGACTTCATTTCTTCTTACAGCTGCATAATATTCCATTGTGTGTATACGCCACAATTTGTTTATCCATTTATCAGTTGTTGGACACCTGGGTAGTTTCCAACTTTTGGCAATCGTGAATAATGCTACTATGAACATCAGTATGCAGATACCTATTTGTGTCACTGCTCTCATTTCTTCTGGATATATACCTAGTAATGGTATTGCTGGGTAACATGGCTAGTCTATATTCAACTTCCTGAGGAACTACCAAACAGTCCTCCACAGTGGCTGTACATTCCCACCATCAGTGAATAAGCATTCCTATCTTTCCACATCCTCTCTATCATTTACAGTTTCCTGAGTTTTTAATAATGGCCATTCTAATAGTTGTGAAATGATATCTCATTGTAGTTTTGATTTGCATTTCCCTAATCACTAGTGATATTAACATTTTTTCATGTATTTCTTCGCCATTTGTATTTCTTCTTTGGACAATTGTCTTTTCAAGCCTTTTGCCCATTTTTTTAATCATGTAGTTTGTCTTTTTATTGTTGACTTGTATGATCTCTTTGTATATCATAGGTATTAAACCCTTATCAGATATGTGATTGCCAAATATTTTCTCCCATTGAGCTGGCTGCCTTTTCACCCTTTTGACAAAGTCCTTGGAGGTACAAAGGTGTTGAATTTTGAGAAGGTACCATTTTTCTATTTTAACTTTTGTTGCTTGTGCTTTGGGTGTAAGCTTTAAGAAACCATTACCTACCACAAGATCTTGATTTTGTTTTCCTACATTTTCTTCTAGGGGTTTTATGGTTGTTGCTTCTATATTTAGGTCCTTGATCCATTTTGAATTAATTTTTTTAGTAAGATGTGAGATAGGGGTCTTTTTTCTTTCTTTTGGATATGGATAACTTGTTCTCCCAGCATCATTTGTTGAATAGACTCCTTTGACCCAGCTAAGAGTGCTCGACTACCTTGTCAAAATTCACTTGACTGTAGATGTGAGGGTCTATTTCTGAGTTCTCGATTTGGTTCCATTGGTCACTGAGTCTGTCATTATGACAGTACTATGCTGTTTTTACCACTGTAGGTAGATAGTATGTTTTAAAGTCTAGAAGTGAGAGTTCTCCAATTTCGTGCTTTTTAAAAAGGTCTTTTTGACTATTTGGGATACCATTACCCTTCCAAATAAATTTGGCATTTGTTTTTTCCACTTCTGGAAAAAAAAATGCTGTTTGATTTTTATTGGGATTGCATTGAATCTGTAAATCAGTTTGGGTAGAATTGACATGTTAATGATATTTAGTCTTCCAATCCATGAACACTGAAAAGTCTTCTTCAGTTTCTTTTAGCAATATTTTGTAGTTTTCTGAATGCATGTCCTTCATGTACTTTGTTAAGTTTATTCCCAAATATTTTATTTTTTTAGTTGCTTTTGTAAATGGAATTTTTCTTCATTTCCTCCTCAGATTGCCCATCAGCAGTGTATAAAAACGCTATTGATTTTTGTGTATGAATCTTGTATCCTGCCACTTTGCTGAATTCATCTATTAGTTCCGGTAGCTTTGTTGTGAATTTTTCAGAAGATTCTAGATATAGGATCATATCATCAGTGAATAGGGAATGTTTTACTTTTTCTTTTACTATTTGGGTGCCTTTTACTACTTTATCTAGCTTAATTGCTCTAGGTAGAACCACTAGCACAACATTGGATAACAATGGTGACAGGGGGAACCCTTGTCTTGTTTCTGATCTCAGCAGGAAAGTTTTCAATCGTTCACTATTGACTACTATGTTAACTGTAGGTTTTTTCATATATGTACTTTACCATATTGAGAAAACTTCCTTCTATTCCTATCTTTTTATCAAGAAAGTGGGCTGTATTTTGTCAGATGCCTTTTTTGCATCAAATGAGAGGATCATGTGATTTTTCTTCTTCAATTTATCAATGTGGTTTATTATACTAATTGTTTTTCTTGTGTTGAACCACTCTTCCAAACTTGGGATAAAACCCACTTGATTGTGATGTATAATTCCCTTAATGTGCTTTTGGATTCTGTTTGCAAATATTTTATTAAGGATTTTTACATCTATATTCATTAGAGATATTGGTCTGCAATTTTCTTTTTTTGTAGTCTCATTATCTGGTTTTGACATTAGGGTGATATTGGCTTCAGAGAATGAGTTTGGTAGCATTCTTTCCTGTTCAATCTTTTGGTAGAGCTTGAGCGAGATTGGTATTAGGACATCTTTGAATGGTTGTAGAATTCACCTGTGAAGCCATCTAGTCCTGGGCTTTTCATCTTTGGGAGGTTTTTGATGACTTTTTCAATCTCTTCACTTGCGATTGGTTTGTTGAGGTCTTCTGTTTCTTCTAGGGTCAAGGAGGTTGTGTTTTTCTAAGAATTTGTCCACGTCCTTTATATTGTCTAGTTTTTTGGCATATAGTTGTTTATAGTATCCTCTGATGATCTCATTTCTGCAGGGTTAGTGGTAATGTCTCCCCTCTCATTTCTGATTTTATTTATTTCTGTCTTCTCTCTTTTTTAATTTGCCAGTCTAGCTAAGGGTTTGTTGATTTTCTTTATCTTCTTAAAGAACCAACTTTTGGGTTTTGTTGATTCTATCTATTGCTTTTTTGTTCTTGATTTCATTTATTTCTGCTCTAATCTTTAGTATTTCTTTCCTTCAGCTTGGTTTGGGATTAGTTTGCTGTTCTTTTTTAGTTCCTCCAGGTATGCAATTAGAGCTTCAATTTTAGCTCTTTCTTCTTTTTAATCTCAGCATTGAGGGCTATAAATTTCCTTCTCAGCACTGCCTTTGCAGTGTCCCATAGGTTTTGATATGTTGTGCTGTCAGTTTCATTCATCTCAAGATATTTGTTGAATTCTCTTGCAATTTCTTCTTTAAACCACTGATTATTTAGGAGTGTGTTGTTTAATCACCATATATTTATCACTTTTCCCTTTTTCCATCATTTATTGATTTCCAGCTTTGTTCTGTTATGATGAAAGTGTTTTGTATAATTTCTTACTTTTTAAATTTATTGAGGCTTGTCTTGTGACCCAACATATGGTCTATCTTGGATCAGAATCCATGAGCACTTGAAAAGAATGTATATCCTGCTGCTTTGGGGTGCAATGCTCTATAGATGTCTGCTAGGTCTAGTTCATTCAGCATATTATTCAAGCTCTCTGTTTTTTTACATTTATCCTCTGTTCAAATGTTCTATCCAACACTGAGAGTGGTGTATTGAAGTCTCCAACTATTATTGTAGAGATAATTATTTCTCTTCTCAGTTTTGCCAGTGTGTGCCTCATGTATCTTGAGGCATTGAGGTTAGGTGCATAAATATTTAGTATAGTTATATCTTCTTGGTGAATTGCCCATTTTATTAATAGGTATTTACATTTTTCATCCCTTATAACAGTTTTGCATTTGAAATTTATTTTGTCTGATATTAGTATCACTACTCCAGATCTTTTTTGGTTACTATTTGCATGGAATACCTTTTTGCAACCTTTCACTTTTAACCTGGTTGGGTTCTTATGTCTGAAGTGGGTCTCTTTTAGACAATGTATAAATGGCTCATATTTTTTTATCCGTTCTGTCAGTCTATGTCTTTTGATCAGAGAGTTCAATCCATTAACATTCAATTTTATTACTGTTAAGGCATTACTTGCTTCAACCATTTTGTCCTTTGGTTCTCTGTTGCCATATAGTTCTATTGTCTGTCTTCTTATCCTTCAGTATACCCTTCCTAATAATCTTCATTTCTAAAATCATCTCCAAATCTCTCACTCTTATTTTCCTATCAGGCTGCAGTACTACCTTCAGTATCTCTTGTAATTCTGGTCTTTTGGTAACATATTTTATGAGTTTTTGTTTGTCTGTGAAGACTTTGAACTCATCTTCATTTTTTGAAGGACAATTTTACCAGATAAAGAATTCTTGGCTTGCAGTTTTCCTTTTTCAGTACCTTAAATACATCATACCACTTTCTTCTCACCTCCATGGTTTCTGATGAGAGGTCAGCACTTAATCTTATCGAGTTTCCCTTGTATGTGATACTTTGCTTTCCCCTTGCTGCTTTCATAATCCTCTCTTTATCTCTGATATTCGTCATTCTGAATAGTAGGTGACTTGGAATAGGTCTATACAGATTTATTCTGTTTGGGTGTGTTGTCTTTATGGATATTGATATTTATGTCTTTCTTAAGGGTTGGGATGTCTTCGGTCATTATTTCTTCAAATATTCTTTCTGCCCCTTTTCCATTCTCTTATCCTTCTGGGACATGAATAATGCAAATTTTTATGTGTTTCATGTTGTCATTCAATTCCTTGAGACTCTCTTCCATTTTTTCCATTCTCTTCTCTTTCTATTCTCCTGTCTTTCCCAGTTCCAATGTTCTGTCTTTGAAATCACTAATTCTATCTTCATGCAGTTCAAATCTGCTCTTATGTACCTATAATGTATTTTTAATCTTATCCATTGTATCTTTCATTCCCATAAGGTCTGTTACTTTTCTTTGCAGGCTTTCAAGTTGTTCTTTATGCTCACCAAGTGTCTTCTTAATATTCTTTATTTCTTTAGTCATATTTCTTAAATTCTTTGAAGTTATTTAGGGTAGTTGTGTGATTATCACTGGTTAATTGTCTTAAATCCTGTATTTCTTCAGGATATTTAGTTAGTTCTTTCAGTTGGGCCATTTCTTTCTGTTTTCTAATATGGCTTGTAATTTTTTGCTGATGTCTAGGTATTTCAATATGTTGGTGAATTTCTCTGATGGCCAATTACTCTCTCTTGCCTATTATTTTCCACAGGTCTTCTTTGATATTTGGTTCAACTTATTCTAAATCTTTAAAATTCTCCAGCTTAAGTTATCAAAATCGGGCCAGGCACTCGCTAGTGAGGAACAGATTTTCTCCCAAGTGTAGGATACAGAGAGTGCAGAGAATAGTTTTTGTCCATACAATTTCCAGACTGGCCAGCAGATGGAGCTCGTCAGTATACTTTTCCACAGAGGTGTTTTATTCTTGGCTTTCCTGTGTTCTAGTGCTTAATCTCCAGAAAGGAGATTCTCTGCTGGCTGATTTCACTGAAGAAAAGCCCCCTGACTCCCCCTTCCTTTTTCCTTGAAACACCTACAGGGAAGAAGATGTCTGTTCCCCTCTCAATGAGTCAGGGGTTTTATCCCAGCTTAGTATCTTGGGGGTGTGGGAGGGGAGCCCTTCCTGGCTTGATAACTCACATTTGTTGTTTCTGCTTCTTTATCTCTCTGTCCCTCACCCTCCTGGGAGTTGTGTAGCACTGTCCTAGTCTGCTGACCCCCAAAGCAGGTCCCTCGGACTGCTTTTGGCTCTTTCTCCATTGTTTTTGTGAGAGCATAGAACTCTGCCTTTTAGGCCATCACCATCTTCACACGATCCTCATGCTTTTTGTTTTTATCTGTACTTCAGCATGATGGCCTTTTCTTTTCCTCTTCTGGAAAATGATTCCTTCAAAACAGTGTCTTTGTACATTTAAACTTCTCTGAAACTCAACATCCTACCCTACCATGTCTAATTGAACTTTACGTGGTCTTTGTTTGGCACTTTATATTATATTCAGTGTCATATGATCATTCTATAAATGTTCAATATATATTTCCTTCATATCATAGATCAATTGTAATTGCACATATTATTGATTGAGATCTGCCTCCCCCACCTAATCTTAAGCTAAATAAGTGCAGTGTGTCTGCTTCTGTGGCAAGACCTATGCCTGACACAGTAGATGTTCAACATATAGAGTTGCTAAAAGAAGGAATAGTTGTTTGAAATACTCATATCTTCACAAGTATATGATATGGGCAGATAAGTTTGACATTCTCTCTGACCTCAATTGCTTATCTCACATTCTCACATTTGTCTTCTCTCTTATTTGCCTATCCATATATCTAAGTATCTCACATATATTGACTCACTTTTTGTTGAACCATTAGAAAGTAATTAGCAGACATCACGTCATGTTATACCTAAATATTTTATCAAGAAATGGACATTCTTAATAACACTATATGCTAATTTAATAAAATAATATTCAGTCTTTTTAAAATTTTATTTTAAAGAACTCTTTATCTTGAAGTTTGCAAATGGATTTCGAAAGTGGTTCCTTCTAGAGATGAAAGTGGACAATTTTCACAATACTTTTGTTCAAGAGCTATCAGAAGTTTCTTTCTTTCTTTCTTTTTAATTTTATTTTACTGGGAGGTCCTGGGGATCGAACCCAGGTACCTCCATATGGGAGACGGACGCCCAACCATTTGAGCCACATCTGCCCCCCAACATTCAGTCTTATGCAAATTTCCTCAATTGTCTTCCAATGATATGCTTCTAAGACAACATTTTAAAAACATCTAGATGGAGTTATATTGACATAAAATAAACTGTACCTTTGTGAATTATACTTTGATAAATTTTGGCATATGTTAAACTCACATCTCTGAAATCCATAAAATCATGAAGCCATTATAATAATTAACCTAGTGTACACATCCATTACCCCTAAAAGATTCTTTGCTTCTTTTTGTAATCATTCCCTGCCATTTCACTTTGCCATCACATTCCTTCCTGAGGCAATAATTAATTTGTTTTCTGTCACTATAGAATAATTTGAATTTTCTAGAGATTCTCACAAATGAAAAAATATCATTTATAATCTTTTTTTGTCTGGTTTCTTTTACTCATCACAATTATTTTGAGATTCACTCATGTTTTTGCATTTATCAATCGTTCATTTTATATTTTTTATTTCTGTGTAGTATTATATTTTATGGATATACCACAATTTGGTTATCCATTCACTTGTGATTAACATCAGGGTTATTACAAATAAGCTGCTATGAAGTTTAGGGTAGGAGTCCTGGAATAGAAATATAGATTCATTACTCTTGGGTAAATAGTTAAAAGTGAAATGCTTGTGTCATTTGGTAGGTATATGTTTAACTTTAAAGAAAATATCAGGTTTCCAAAGTGGTTGCATTATTTTATATTTTCATGAGCAGTGTATGAAATCCTCAACAGCTTTGTTGATGGATTGCTTTCTCATTGTCATTTTAGTTTGTATTTCCCTAATGACTAATGAAGTTGAGCATATTTATGGTCCATATGTCTGCTTTTGGTAATGTGCTACCTTAAATATTTGTTCCATCTTTTATTTGTTTTGTTATTATGTTTTTTTAGCAAACCAATTTTATTGATATATATTAATAAACATACAATTCATCCAAAGTATACAATCAATGGTATTTGCTATAATCACATAGTTGTGTGTTCATCACTTCAATCATTATTAGGGCATTATCATTATTTCAATAATAATAGTAATAAACAAAAAATAGACAAACAAAATTCCTCACCTCTCAATCTCTCTATGCTTCTCCCACTGTACATAGATGATATTTCTCACTATTCTATCCAAAGTGTATAATCAATGGCTTTTAGTACAATCACAATGGTGTAGATTTATCATCTCAAAAAATTTAGAACAATTTCATTACTCCAAAAAGAAAGAATCCACCACCCTTAACATTCCTTATTCAGACCTACATAACCACTAATCTGCTTTCATCTTTATAAATTGATTTATATTTACATTTTATATAAATGAAGTTATACAATATGTAGTACTACTCTTTGTCTGGTCTCCTTCACTTAGTAGAATGTTTTTTTTTTTTTTTTTTTGTCTGATATTAACATTTTGTACTATTAACTTACATTTGTTTAGCTTCAAAGAAAAATGGTCTTATAAATGCAATTCTACCCATATTCATATTTCACATAATATATTTATATTTCACATAATGTATTTAGTTCATAATAGGACAATCACACTATTTGTCCTTTTGTGTCTGGCTTGCTTCACTCAACATAATGTTCTCCAGGTTCATTCACATTGTCATATGTTTCACTTTATTTCTTCTTACCGCTGCATAATATTCCATTGTGTGTATACTCCACAATTTGTTTATCCCTTTCTCAGTTGATGGACACTTAGGTTGTTTCCAACTTTTGGCAATCATGAATAACGCCTCTATGAACATCACTGTGCAAATATCTATTTATGTCACTGCTCTCAGTTCTTCTGGATATATACCTAGCGATGGTATTGCCGAGTCCCATGGAACTGCCAAACAGTCCTCCACAATCGCTGTACCATTCTACATTCCCACCAACAGTGAATAAGTGTTCCTATCTCTCCACATCCTCTCCAAAATTGACAGTTTTCTGACTTATTTAATAGCGGCTAGTCTAATAGGTGTGAAATGATATCTCATTGAAGTTTTGATTTGCATTTCATTAATCACTAGTTATGTTGAACATTTTTTCATGTATTTCTTCACCATTTGTATTTCTTCTTTGGACAATTGTCTTTTCAAGTCTTTCACACATTTTAAAATCAGATACTTTGTCTTTTTATTGTTGAGTTGTATGATCTCATGGATCTCATGGATATTAAACCCTTATCAGATATGTGATTGCCAAATATTTTCTCCCACTGAGTCAGCTGCCTTTTTACCCTTTTGACAAAGTCTTTTAAGGTGCAAAAGTGTTAAATTTTGAGGAGGTACCATTTATCTATTTTTTTCTTTTGTTGCTCATGCTTTGGGCATAAGGTTTAAGAAACTACCACCTACTACAAGATTTTGAAGATGCTTTCTTACATTTTCTTCTAGGAGTTTTATTGTTGTTGTTTTTATATTTAAATCCTTGATCCATTTTGACTTAATTTTTGTATAAGGTGTGAAATAGGGGCCTTCTTTCTTTCTTTTGGATATGGCTACCCAGTTCTCTTAGCACCACTTTTTGAATAGACTGTTGTAGCCTAGCTGAGTGGGCTTAACAGCCCTTTCAAAAATCACTTGACTGTAGATGTGAGGGTCAATTTCTGAGTTCTTGATTTGGTTCCAGTAGTCAATCTGTTTGTCCTTATGCCAGTACCATGTTATTTTTTTTGTAACCACTATAGTTAAGTAATATGCTTTAAAATCTGAAAGTCCTCCAACTTCGTTCTTCTTTTTGAAGACATTTTTTGTTCTTTGGGGTCTCTTACACTTCCAAATAAATTTGATTATTTGATTATTGGCTTTTTGATTTCTGCAAGAAAGGCTGTTGGGATTTTTATTGGGATTGTGTTGAATCTGTAAATCAGTTTGGGTAGAACTGACATCTTAATAATATTTAGTCTTTCAATCCATGAACACGGAATGTCGTTCCACTTATTTAAGTCTTTAGTTTCTTTTAGAAATGTTTTTGTAGTTTTTTGAATACAGGTTTTTTATAACCTTGTTTAGGTTTATTCCTAAATATTTGATTGTTTTAGTAGCTATTATAAATGGAATTTTTTTCCTGATTTCCTCCTCAGATTGCACATTAGTAGTGTATATATATACTCTACTGATTTTAAATCTTGGCTCTGGCCAGATGAAAACAAAGGAAAATTGAGAGAGATATTATTAAGTTTTGAGAGTTCTTTATATATTGTGAATACAAATCCTGTACCAGATATGTGATTCATGAATATTTCCTTTCAATCTGTGTCTTGCTTTATTATCTCAAGAATATCACTCAAAGAGCATAAGTTCTGAATTTTGGTAAAGTCCAATTTATTATTATTTTTTATTTTATGTGTCTTCATAACTTGCTGTGCATTTTTTTAGAATAGAATATTAGATTTTGTCAAAGACATTTTTCTGCATCTTTAGAATTTATTATGATTTTTATATTAAGATGGCAAATTAATTTTCAAATATTATACCAACCCTGCATTCATGGGATAAATATCATTTAATAAATATATATTATACTTTTTATATATTTTTAGATTAAATTTGTCAATATTGTATTAAGATTTTTTACGTTACTTTCATAAGGAATATTGTTCTGTAGATTGTTTTCTTGTGATATCTATATATGATTTTGTTATCAAGGGAATACTAATATTATAGTATCAAAAAATGAGTTGAGAAGTATTGCCTCCTCTTTTATTTTTTGAAAAGATATGTGCAGAATTATTATTTCTTTCTTAATATTTGATATATTTTCCCAGGGAAGCCACCTATACCTGGCATTTTCTTTGTGAGAAAATTAACTATAAATTAAAATTTTAAATTAGAAATCCATCTATTCAATCTTTTTTTTTTTCCTTGAGTGAGCTTTGCTAGCTCATGTCTTTCAAGGAATTCATCCTTTGAAATAAGTTGTCAAATATTTGCATAAAGGTGCAATGTTTTATTTTTCTCAACCAGTTACAATTTTTGGTGTCTGTCATTTCTTAGTCTAGATCCAGATTTTCATCTAATATTACTTTCTATTATAAGATAGGAAAAATAACATGGCATTTGCAGCTAGGTATAGGTCAAAAGAGATAAGCCTGTGTACTAGGATATCTGGTCTTTAGATCTCATTCAGTCATATCTATCATTTATGCAAATTCTTCTCTCTGGGCCACATTTATCTTATTTACCCAACATGAGCACTAGAATAATCAGGGATAACATGTCTGTAAGCATTTTTGATATCATAACCTGATAAGTAAGAATTTTTTACAATGTTGTTCCAGAATATATGTATATTTATTTTAATTTTCTACATCTATTACTGTGGTAAGGTATTTTGAACAAAATAGAATGTAAAAAATAGAAATTAAAAGGACAAAAAATTAATATTGGAACACCTACAAATGTACAATTTTGGAAACTACACAACAAGATCAATATTTTCAAATGTACAAAACAAAATTTTATTTGCACTGGTTGGACTAGGAGTAAGGAAACCACCATCTCTCACTTGCCACCCACACCCAAATTCAGGTGGTCTCTATTATATTTCTACTCTATAAGGGTTGAAAAGCAGTAGACTAAATAGCTCTGCATTGTCTTTTTCCAGAGGAACTCTGTAATACAGCGAATTTTCCATGAATTTGTCCCCTCAAGGTCCTGGTAAACAAGAAAGGCAGTGAACATTGAAATTCAGTAGGCCAACTAAGGCATTAAGGGATATCTATGATAAGCCTACCCAAGTGGAGTCCAATTCCTGGGAAGTATAAGAGTCAGTATGGATGATATCTAAAGTAAAGTTTGGTTGATTACACCTTCTGTGTATGTTCAGAAAATGTCAGTTCTGAAAATAAACCCTATTCCAGATGAAGATAGGGCAGAAATAAAGAAACCATGATATACAATGTTTATGGGTAGAAATTGAAAGAGATCACTGAAGTATTTATCTGAAATAGTAAGGTTCAAAATACTCTTAATGGAAAAACACTAATGCGGTTCTGTTTTGGTGATTTTTTAATGTTTCTATCCAACCAATGATGTTATATGAACACTCTTGCATATTTCCCCATTAAAGTAAAAACATTCGGTCTTGTGCCATGGAAATCATATTCAGCAGCCTCTCTGCTCCTTAACTTCCCCGAAAGAGTTATGCTGTGTAGTAAAAGTTACCATTAATATCAAAATAGCATAGTTTAGGATATTCAAAATACTGAATACTGGTTCTTCACTATTATAAAATGGGCCTAATTACATGTAGCATGTATTAAGAGTAAAGGAAATCACAAATATGTAAAGACTTTCCACCGTTTTTGGTAATAGGATATACTAAATATATAAGAATTTCTATTACCTGGTTAAAACTAAAACAAACAAACAAACAAACAAACAAACAAATAAATAAATAAAACCTTAAGAAAATTTCAAACAATTCTTTCTTGTATCACCCCTTCTTAAAGGCAACAAAGTCAATGCTTCAGTAGACCAAGATAAAGTGATTCATGGGTTTTAATGATTTAACTTAATGTGGAATTCAATGATCCACAAGATTAAATAGTTAAAACAAAATTCATGAGCAACTATAATGTTCCTAGCATTTTCTAATATTAGTTTTCTTACAAGACTTTCATTCAAGGATTGGTTCTCATTTAACTGTAAACAATTCTTTTAATTCTCTGTTGTGTACTTTCTCCACTAAGGCAGTTAGAGAAAGAGAGCAAGAATCCATAAGACACAAACATTTTTGCATGATTATTCATTTTTATTCAGCAGATTGTTATTTTCATAGGAAATTATCTGCTGCCAATATACAATGCAGGGACAAGCATAGGAGAAACATTTCCATTACCATAGGGAAAAATTGGAAGGAATATAGGGATCACAGTTTCCAAACAATTCTGAAACTCTGCAGGGAATACTCCATTAGACTGCAATATCTGACCGTCTTCTATGGAACAATGTTTTGTCCCACAGGCCTGATGGAGTGGCACTCCCCTCTTCCAAGTGCTTGCCCAGTGGCCATGCTCTCCTGGAACAATGGGGTGAAGTCTCCACCCTCTCCAAGTATCAGGATGGCAGCCAAACTCTGAAAATGCCAGGGCACAGGCTCCTCCCTCTCTGAGCACTGGGGTGGGAGTACTCTTCCTGAACAATAGATCAGAAGGCCTGCCCTCTCCAAGCACCAAGGCATATTCACCATCTCACACATGTGGTGAGCCTGCACTCTTGTCCTGAGAAGACAGCTGCAGTCCAGACCTCAGCATCCATGGTTGTCACCTGAAGTGATTTTTCCTTCAATCTGTCCTCTCTCTGTCCCTTTTAGTCCAGGATGGCAGTGGTTCTTTCATAGAAATTACACAAAATAAACTTGCATGTAGTGCACAGGAGTCCAAACCATCAGACAAAAGTACATTCCACAAAAACTACATTTACAATCCTGAGTTCCCCTGAAACGGCTGACTGGTTCCATATTAAGTTAAACTGAAATAGGAAAGGGAGACACATAGTAGTGGGGAAAGACCAATGGAAAATTACCATCAGATAGTAATGCTGTGGAGAAATACCCATCCAAGGCCTGGGGCCAAGAGATACCAGATAATGGGAGCCTCACCCATCTCCTGACCACCACATGTTTGCTGACACCTCCCCTGGACAGTCCCTATTAAATTGTAGTTTTTAACCCTTCTTTTGCATAAGGCAGACCCAATTAGGGCATTGGAACTTACAAGTCTTCATTTACATGGAGGGGGAAGAAGGGAGGACCCCAGCCTTAATAAAGCAGCACCCTTAGCCCCGGGAGGTGCAGCTCAAAGGAGCATGCCCACACTCCCATTTTGAGAGTGTATTTTTGCTTTGCAGTAAATACCCTAACCCTAACCCTGACTAGTCCTTGAATTCTTTCTTGCAATGGTGTTAAAAGCCCTCCTACCTTAGATTGTGGTCTTTCTCCAAGACCTCCCAGGGCCTCTTCGACATCAAAACCATCACATAGAGCACTATTCTCTGGAGACTTGCTTTCTGGAAGCTAAGAATTTTCCAAACCAACAATTTCTGGTTTCTTTGTGCCCAAGAGTTCAGTTCTCAACTTATCCATTTCCTCTTTCATTTAACTATAAGCTGCAAAGAGAAACCAGGCTGCACCTCCCATACTTGCTTGGAAATCTCCTCAGCTAAAAATTCAAGTTCATCACTCTCAAGTTCTGCCTTCCATCCAACAACAGAACTCAATTCACTAAGTTTTCTGCCACTTTAAAACAAGGAATGCCTTCCCTTCAGTTTCCAGTAACACACTCATCATTTCTGTGTAATGCTTCATTGGAAGTAACTTTAGCATCCATATTTCTACCAAGAGTCTCTTCAAACCAAGCTAGGACTTCTCTATCAAGCACCTCACAATTCTTCCAGCCTCTACCCATTACCCAATTCCAAAGCTATTTCCACAATTTTGGTATTTGCAATAGCTCTTCTGGTACCAAAATCAGTTTTACTTCCTTAGGCTGCTTAAACAAATACCATGAAATGGGTTGAGTTAAACAATGGGAATTTATTTGCTCATGGTTTTGAGGCTAGGAAAACATCCAAATAAAAGCATCATCAAGGTGATGCTATCTCTCCAAAGTTCTGGGGCTTGTTGCCCCTGGTGTACATGGCACCATCTCCTGGTCTCTTCCTTCTTTTCTGGTTCCCTTTCAGGTGTTTGCTTCCCATGGCTTTCCCTCTCTCATGTCTGAATTGATTCTGCTTATAAAGGATTCCAGTAATAGAACTAAAACCCATTCTGATTGGGGCTGGGCCACACACACCTTAACTGAAGTAACCTCATTAATCCATCCTACTTACAACGGGGTTCACACCCACAGGAATGGACTAGATTTAAGAACCTATTTTTCTGGGATCCATACAGTTTCAATCTACCATGGTTTTATCAGTATCTTTAAAATTAATTATGGTGTTTTTTGCCATACAAATATAATTTTGTGGACAAATTGATCATTCTTTTAATGTATTGAATATAAATGGAGTCATATTTAGGAAGCTTTCACAATGCTCTGGTTTTAGAAGAATTCAACCATGTTGACTTCTAGTGTTTTTGTTGTTTCATTTTTTACTTTTTAATTCTCTGATATTAGGGCTATATGATTTTTAGAGTTGAATCTCTTTTGAATCACTTTGGATCTGATAATTTTCCTGTGATTTTTCTTTAATAATTATTTATACTTTTTATTATTTTCCTTAATTTTTGTTACTTCAACTATTCTGTTTAAACTTTCTTATCGAATGAGGTCAATTTTGACAAACTGTTTTTCTAAAAATTTATCCATTTTTTTCTGGAATTTCAAATTTATTTGCAATAAAGTATGTCGAGTAGGCTTTCACATTTTTCTTATTTATTCTGTTTCAATATCTCTTGTAATTATTCTTTATGCCTCTTCTCATTTTTCTTAATTAATTTAGCCTGTGTATTTATTTTTTTCAAAGAACCTGTATTTTTACATTGTTTATTAAATCCACTCTATTCTATTCTGCTTTTTATCTTTCTAATTATCTTACTCTGAATTTCTCTTGCTTTAATTTGATGTTCTCTCTTTCTTTTTGAGTTGGAGGCAATTTATTTCATTTTCCCGCATTTTTGATGATATAAGTATTTATGGCTCTGAATTTTTTTTATACAATCGACAATTTCCCCTTTTTACCAAATTCAAATATGTAATTCAGTGCTGTTACATATGTTCACAATGTTGTGCTACTATCACCGCCATGGATTAACAAAACTCTTCTATTGTCCCGAATAGGAACTCTGTACATTTTAAGTCTTAATTCTCTATTCCCTATCCCTACCCATTCCCCTGGTAAACTATATTCTACATTCTAACGCAATGCATTTTCTTATTCTAATTATTTTATATTAGTGAGATCATACAACGTTTGTTCTTTTGTGTCTGGCTTATTTCACATGTTCTGGCTGGCCTGGGACTTTCTAATACCAGGAAAACCACTCACACATGTGAGATAGATTTAATTCTGTAATGTGACTATTATTCTTATTCTAACCCTGACTCAGTGTGAAGGGAGATGTCTTGTCTTCATTTCCCCAATGGGCATGCTTTGGAAGTTTAATTTGAAAGGCAAGTAGCCCATGGAAGACACCTAGACCTGAGCTGATGATAAGGTGTGGGCCTAGTACAATGAATAAATTGTCCAATTTTGATTTGAATAAATATAGTTAATTTTATGCAAAGATGCCTTTGTCATGCTGGCATGGTCTATTAAAATTTGGATTATCGCTTGTCTTTGGCAGTTTAACATTTCCAGTTAATTTTTCCTAATATTTTAATATTTAACATTCATAAATCCACAGCCCTTGCCTACTCATAATGGCTCCCATCTTTTGTGCACTCGCTGCCTACCCTATTTAGATTATTTTAGCAACTCTTCACACTTCTGACCTCTCTATGTATTCTTGCATGTCTGAAGTAGAACTCAGGATAAGTCATTAGATATTATGTCACAGCTAAGACCAATCTCTTGTGCAAAGGCATAGGGATTATATTCAGTGAGGTCAGAATGCCTCTACACCCAGTCTTTTCTACCTCCATCCCATTTCCTCCTCAAAGAGTAAATCTAATTTTAATTAATAAACTTGTAATGGTTTTCACAATTTTCCTTTTGATAACTACTTTAAACGTACACCACAGATTTTAATACTGAGGGTTTGCATTTTCATTAGTTTTAAGGAGTTCTCTAATTTCAGTTTATTTCTCTCCTTTCATCTGAGTGTTCAAAATATTTTTTGTTTTAGAATTTTGTTATTACTTATTTTATTGCATTGTGCTGTTTGTATTACTTTCTGTATGGAGTTTACTGATTTTTTTTTTTGGTAATTTAATATGGACTCATTTTTGTGAATGCCTTTTGTGTCCTTGAGAAGAAGGTGGATGCTGTACAATATTTTACATTACAATATTATATTCATAAGATCTACATTATGAGTATATCTTTACTCTTTGTATTCTATTGTGTCTTGCACTGAGAGTGGTATGTTACCATGTCCTATTATTATTGTTTATATTTACTTTTACCTCCTTTAGGTTTTGATTTCTTATTTATATGATGCATATTAATAAATGCCATACCTTCATTGTGAATTGTAACTTCTAGTATTACAAGTATCATTCTTTGTCATAGTCAATTGTTTTTTTACTTAAATTATAGTTTGATAGCAGGAGCACAATACTTGGTCTCTAATTTTTTCTATATCCTTGGTATACCTTTGTCTATTCCTTTATGTTTAGTCTTCTTAATCACTTTGTCTTTTGTGTATCTTTTTTATATAACATATAGTGGATCTTGCTATGTGAGTCAAATTGAAAATGTATTTTAATTAGTGAGTCACATTTAGTGATATGACTGAAATATCTGGTCTTGATCATGTCCTATAATTTATTGTTAAAAGAACTAACTCTAGGAGAAGACAGCATTGGAGGGGTTCCAGTGCAGCCCTCCCTAATTTCCCAGGGCTTTTCCTTGACAACCCCCCCCCCTTCCATCAGAGCCAAGGGGATGTGGAGATCCCTGGGGCAGGCCCTTCCTTTGGGCAGGAGCCTAAGGAAGGATGAAATTCTCAACCCTATTCTCTTTGATGGTACTTCTCTCTACCCTTGCACTGATAGTCCCTTTCCAGAAGGCCAGGAATAAAGTGTCTGCCCTGACCTGCCTAACGAGGCTTTCCCCTCCCTAGGTCCCTGCTGCTCACATTCCCCTCTAGAAGGAGCCCCCTTCTCTGCCTCTGTTCCCACCCTGGCAGCCTCTCTGAACGTCCTGTGTCCAGCAGAGTGGCCCCTGGATCTTCCCAGCCTTTGCACAGGGCATCTGTTCTAGCCCTTCGCAGGTCTGTCTTAAAGGGCTCTTGCTACCTGCTAACCAAGCCTACAGCCAGCCTGAAATAAGTGCTCTTGGGGGTAGCTCTACCCCGCCACCCCGAAGTCTCCTGGCCTTTGACCTCGGGCTGGATAGACCAGACCCTGTTTCTCTGCCCTGACATTTTATGACAACTCTCAGTACTGCCCTCTCCGAGTTCCGTGCGAAGAAGCTGAGGGTGAGAAGTGAGCCCAGGTGGCCTCTTACCCCTCTGGTGGGTAGCCCCGCCCCGTGCAAGAAGGAGGGGGCTGGTCAAGCCTGGGTGCAGGGGAGATTGGTCCCTGCTGGGGGAGGGTGCCAGCTACTGTGATACACCCTGGGGGTGGGGGTGGGGGTCCTTTTGCCAGGCTGTGCCACAAAGAAGTGGGAGGGTCAAAAAGGTGATGATCAGGCAAAGGCTAAAGAGAAGATGGCCTGGAAAGGCCTGGGAAAGGGTAAGCAGGATCGTGTCAGGGGGGCTGTGGGGCAAGGAAGGAGCAAGTGAAGAGGGGACATCTTGAATCCTTATTTGCGCGGGATACCTGGCACTTTGCGAGTGAACTGCGGCTCAGAGATGGGAGCAGAAAGAAAACCAGCCTCCATTTGTGTTTACTGGTGTCAGAAACTTTTGGGGGGGGCGGTGGATGGGGTGGGCTTTTTAGTTTTTTTTTTAAGGGAGATAAAGTTTCTAGTTATTTCATCCAAATCCCTGTTATATATCTGTGAATAATAAGGAAAGATTTTATAATAGCAAGAAAATGATGCATATTTTAGTTTATCACGAGACAAATTGAGATAACGTAGGGTATTGAGAAAAAAATAATTGCAAACCCTAAAAAAAAAAAAGGACTGACTTTATTATATATGATATTGGTGGTTCTTTCTTTATGTGAATTGTTTTCTTTGTTTTTATGTTCTATAATACTTTGGCATCAATAAAGAATTGATTTTTATTTTTTTTTAATTTTTATTCTTTTGTATTTATACCTCTTTAAATGCTCTTATATCCCTGTTTTCTTATTTATATCTTTAGTGTCTGGGTTGCCAGTTTCATGGCATCCATCCCCTCTTATCTAGTCCCTATATACAATCAATGAGTTGATTATACTCTCTTCTTCCTCTCTTTTCTTGCCATTTGTAATTTGCATTATTTTTATTTCACAATATACAATTTATTATTTTCTTAGTTCTTTCTTCATTTGTGTTTTAGTATATATTAAATCAAAATTAAATATATTTAGTGCTCACAATCAATGTTTGACAAACTTTCCCCAATAATCTCTTATTGGGATAAAGCTTGTCCACTAGAAAATTGCTCAAGAAAGCAATTGCTTTTGTGAGTGTGTGTTTGAAACTGATTTTCTGTTGCCTTAGTACTTAAAGAACATGTTAACTGAATAAAAAATTCTTGGTTCACTTTTTCTTTCCATGAGATTCCTGAAAATGCTATTCTACTATTGCTCTGATTTGTGTGTATCTCTTAAGATGTTTGAACCAGTCTTTTGCATTCTTATTTGGTCTTTTTATTTGGAGGTCCTGAGAATCTTTATTCTTCTTTAAAATCTCATCATTACTTAGTTATTTTCCACAATTGATTGCTTCATGTTGATTTTCCAAGACCTAGTGTTCCTTTCCACTATGTTGATCTAGGAGTTCATCCATCATTTCCATAATTTTTTTTTTTTTTTTTTTTTTTTGGTGTGGGGGTTTCTGCCTATAATCTTAAATAGCATTTCTATTTTTTGGTTTTGTTTTTCTTCTTCCAGAAATCCAATTACATGTATATTGCATCTTCTTTTTCATCTCATTTATGAACTGTATGTTTTCTTCATTTCGTTCATGAACTATACGTTTTCTTCTTTCTTTATTCTGATTTTATTCCATTGGCTGTTGTCCTATCTTTTTTTCATTCCCATTCATTAAATTTTCATCCAAATCTATTCCTCATTTGGCACCTTGCAATTTAATATTTAGTTCTTAAATATTTTTGCTTTAGCTTCTGTTTCCTGAAATCAATCATTATTCCATATATTCTTTTTTTAAAATATCAGTTTCTGTTCTTAGAGTTTGACTTTGGATTTAAGGAGTTTTTATTTTTATTACCCCCATACATTTATTGGAGGCTATTTAATTCATTTTTTTTGAATGCTGCTGCTGGGGAAGTCACAAACACATGCTCAATGGCCATCTCCCAGCCCTCACCTACTGTCCTCATGTTCCCTCTGCGTCCTTTTCTATTGTGTGACAATGTTTCAGTCTATTTCCACTCCACAACGTGGGGGTGATGCTAGGTCTAATGCAAAGGTACAATCTTAAACCCAGAAACTGGGAACAACCAGCCCCAGATGCCTATCAGGGCAGGAATTCTCCATGGTAGGACCCCCTACCACTGGGGTAGATAAACACTCAGATTTCAAACAGCACAGATTTGTCCCTATCTTCCAGGACAAAATGAACAATGTGATGCTGCCATCGGCCAACACTGAAGCAGTTTGGCCTGCCAGGGAGACCAGCCATGATAGGATCTTTTTGACCCTTTGTGCTTTAAGTAATAAAGCAGTCATTGTTGAAAGTTTCTTTTGTGCCTGGCCATGTGTTCCCATGACACCGTGTAGCAACTTGCTGCACAGGTGCATTACAATTTTCTTCTGTTTCATGGTTTTCTATTTTGGAGCCTAGGAGGTTTCACTTGAAGGTATTTGATACTCATTTTTTGTTTGGCATTTTGTTTTGGTTTGTTGTTTTTTTTTTTTTTTTTTTTGGTTGTTTTGTTGTAGAAGTTTTTGGTAAAAGAACATAACTTTTTTCTATTTATTTTTGTGGACAAGGTTGACTGTTAACATGGGTTGGTTTACAGGATTCCTAGTGAAAGCATGGAATTTATATGCTAGTTAAGCATCTATTATTATAGCAAATATGGTTACCTTAATGAGTTTTGTGTATGTCAGTGTGTGCATGTGTTGTACCTTTTAATACAATTTGGATCTCTTTTGTATTGTATCATCCCCACTATGGCCTCCCTTTTTACTCCACCCTCTCCCACCTCCATCCTCTGTGAAATTTGTTTTCACTGGGACCCCAAGTAATAACTCTACCCAAATTTGGTAATTGTTTTTCTAAATAAAAGTATTATAAATTTAGTAATGTTTTCTGTCTTCTACATATGCTGACAAATGATTTATGTGTGCAAGTTTACTTTTCTGTTCACTTTGTATAGTTTTTGGAAGATGAGGGAGAAATTTATATGGTGCCCATTCTATTCAGGCTATCTGAAAATTAAATGACATTTTACATAATATCACCTTAGTTTGTGATGATGTCATTGTACGTTTTAAACACATTTATTGAGGAATATTTTACATAGCATATAATTCACACTGAATTAAAGTGTATAATTAAATGATTGCTTATTAAATTGACCTAGTTGTGCAACTATCACCATTAGTTTTAGAACATTTTCATCACCACAATTAGATTCCATATCATCATTTAGTGTTAAGCACCAACTCCCCATATCCCAGCTCCTCCCCTAGGAGACCATTAATGTAATTTCCATCTCTATAGATTTGCCTTTTCTGGACATTTTCTATAAAATGAATCATGCAATATATGATTTATGTGACTGGCTTCCTTCACTTAGCATAATGTCTTGAAGATTCATCCATGTTTTAGCTTGTATCAATGCTTCTTTTGTTTTTATTACTGAATAATATTCCATTGTATGGATATACTACATTTTATTTTTCCATTCCTCAGTGGGTGGAAACTTGGATTATTCCCATTTTTTGGTTATTATGATTGGATTTAAGAATTCCAGTGCATTATAATCAGGACAAATTTATAGTATGTGCCTAATTAGGTTATAATGAATCTATAGATCAGTCAAGGCAATGAGTTGGTCTTAAAAGTAGCCAGAGAGAACGATTGAATATCTATAATGTTATTAAAATTAGAGTGTCATCTAATCCCTAAACCTTAACAATGTAAGACAGATAAAACTGAAATAATACTTCAGAAGGTCTGAAATAAAATGACTGTCAACCTAGACTTACACACCTTTTCAAGGGTGATGTTAAATAATGCTATTTTTAAGTAAGCACAGAATCCACCATCAATAGTATTAAAGTTGAAATAATTTTGAGGGAGATATTTTAGGAACAAAAGGAAGTTGATATGAGAAAAAATATTTGAATTATAAAAAGATGTGGAGAACACAGAAAATGATAAATATAGGTAAATAGATAGTGTGTAATAAAAACAAATATAATGCCTAATTTATGGAGTTAAAAAGACAAGAGGTTATCAAAGTCCTGGGCAACAATAGCATGTAAGTTGGGAGGGGTGTGATCAAAGTGATAGTTCTCTAAACATCTCTTCTACTTGTAGATGGGGAAAAATACTGTTTAACTTTAGATTTTTTCAAGCTAATTATGGATTTTGAAAAAATATATGAGGCATAAATATAAAGAAAAACTTTCCAATTTGTAGAGGAAAAAGAAGATGGGATAACAGAAAAGTAACATAGTTAACTCAAAATAAGAAAAGGCAATACATAACATTAATAGTTGAAGAAAAGCATGCAAAAGAAGGTGGAAATAAATCCAAATATCTCAGATATCATAGTTGGTCCGGATCCACCAACTAAACCAAATATGGTAACACTATAAAAGTAACCACATCAATAAAATTTTTAAAAATATAAGTTTACTTGTAATTTATCAAATTTACATTTTTCAGAGACATAAATTCTAAGCTTGTCTATAACTAATATAGCTTTAAATTATGTAACAGAAAAAGTAGGGGAAATATAAAAACAAAAGGAGAAAATGATCATAGTGGGTTATTTTAACATAACTCATTCAGAAACTGATGAGTGTGTAGGAGGGAAGAATCAGAATGTATACAATTTGGAAAATATATTTAAAATCTTCATACATAATGTGTGTGTATGTATGCTTTCATCCACGAACTGAATAATATTTATTCTTTTCAAGCTAATTAATAAAATTATGTTCTAAGGTGCTATACTTCCATTAAGAACAAAATTGTCATAATTGGTATATGACAGTAATCATTCTCTAACCACAAGGTAATAATAGTAAAACAGATCACTAAAATCCTATATGCTTGGATACTGATAACACAAAATTAAATAATCATGATATGAAGGAGGAACCAAAATTAAGATTAGAAGATATTTAGAACAGAACAATAAAAATGACACAATATAAAACACATATCAAAACATGGGCTATAGCTGAAATTATACTAGGATAAAAAAATGTATAGACCTAAATGCATTATATTGCAAATAAAATGAAGGAAATTTAAAGAGTAAAACATTCAATTCAATAAATTATTAAAATAATAGGAAAAAACTCTAAAATGTGGAAAAATATAACAATGAGACAGGAGAAGAAACCAGTGAAATAGAAAAGAGAATTAGAATAGAGAGGCTCAGCAATAAAAAACAATGCTCTTTTAAAACAACAAAATTGTTAAACTACTGGTAAGATCAAGAAGAGAGTTAGAGTGTGAAGGAGAGAAGGGGAGAGAGAGAGAGGGAACTTGCTAACAGTATTAAGAATAAAAAGAAAAGTACAGATATGGCATATATTAAAAAGTTAATGGACTATAACAACTTCATGGCAAGTAAACTAAAATTTAGATTAAATAGGCACGTTCCTAGAAAATATAATTTACAAAATGAAATGAAAAAACAAACAGATAACTAGAAGTTTAATGTGTGATTTTAAATATATTTCACAAAATATAACACCTAGACTGAATGGTGTAAAACAATAAAAAAAAGAAAAGAAAAGGGAACTGAAAAGTAAACATCAGAACACAATTAATTTAAACTAGGAATTACTTTCAGACAAGGACACTTAAAAGAGAGTAATATTACCAATATCACTCATAAACATAGATTTGAAATTCCAAATAAAATCTTAGCCATGCAAAATCTAGTAGTGTATAAAATTTTGTGGACCCAGAGACACCCCCCACTGCCCACCAAGTCTTCAGTACATAGCTGCCTGTGTGACCTAGACATAAGTTAAAGGTTAACAACCCTCCTCAGAGGGGAGAGAATGTATAGATGGTATCACAAACTATAATCTTTTCAAAGCAGTAAACGTCCTTGTTAAATGTCCTTCCTCCCAGTGTAATGAAAATATCACCAGACCTCATGTGTATGCTTCATGTGATCCTGCAGGAACTCTGTTCTAATACCCTATGGAATATCCTGCTCTGAACTCCTTATATCACCCCTCATTTTCCCCTTTGTGGAATGCTCTCTTCATTCTCTGGACTTCTGCCATCAGACAGCCTCTCATCTGTAAGTCCCAATAAAGCTTATGCCTAGTTAAGTACCAGGTGTGTTCTTTGGTCTTGCAGCAGCACCAACTTGTGCCCTTCAGGATTTGGGTTCTAATAAAACTGCTGACAAATATGACCAAGTTTCTTTTACCAGCAATATATGATTGACTCAAATTATATATATACAATAATTAACTATACTAATGAGTTAAAGATTATAAAATTCTATTATCTCAAAAAACATTTATAACCATTTACAATTAATCCATAGATATTAAAATATTTTTAGAAACCAGCCTAGATTATATTGCCTATGCATATAAATTTCAAAAGCATGTAAAATTAAATAATACACAATTTTAGGACTGGTTACTGATAAAATTGTATAGAGAAAGCCCCCAGAGCCCTAAGAGCCAAAAAACCAATGCCCTCTTGAGTTTCCTTTATATCTTTTGAAATTTGAAATTCCCAACAAGGCAGCTGACCCAGATAGCCAATCAAGCCCCTAGTTCATTACCTTTTTGACCCAATATAAAATAAGCCCACCTGCCCTAAACTTGCCCCTTAAAAACAGATAAATCCTTGTCCAATCAATAAGAATCTAGCTAATGTAGTTATTATGTCTATTAAAATTTTCAAATCATTTGCCATCTGTATAAGCCAAAGGGGTGCTGATGCAAAGAACCAGAAATCTGTTGATTTATAAAGGGTATTTATTTGGGGGAGCAGCTTACAGTTACAAGGCCCAAAAGAGTCCAACTCAAGGTTACTTCCTCACCAAAGTCTGTTACCACATGTTGAAGAAAGATGGTGGTGATATCTGTGAGGGTTCAGCCTTCCTCTTTCCCCTTCAGGCTTTGTGGGTCCAGCTTCTTCCCATCTCAGCTGTAGGCTGACTTAACCCTGCACGCTGTAATGATGGGATCTAATCAAAGCCATAATCTTGATTTGATCAAGTAAATGTAAAGTCCTTTGAATTTAAATCAAAGTGTATCATGCCTAGAGAAGCAGACCAGTTTACAAGCACAATCTATATCTCTTTTTTTGGAATTCGTAAATATTATCAAACTGCTACACCATACTTAGAACCTAGAAGCTACTTCTGTTCTAGCTTTCTTTGCTGCAGCAAAACTTTGGTGTCCTGAATAAAATGCTGTAGTCTGCACACTTGCCTCCGATTTGTCTTTCACAAGTTTGGAGGCCTCAGTGAGATATAAAAGGTGCTCTCTGGGGCTGTGGCCTCCAGTGACCAGCCAGGTGAGTTGCCAATGAAAGAAAGACCCCTTTGTGTCTACTGATTGCTGAGACTCTGCATCCCCCCTTACTATATCTGAGCTCTGCAATCTACATCAAGTTCAATTGCCTTTTATCCAGAACTTTGATTTAGGTACCTTTGGTCTGGGTTTGGTTTCAGTTTTATCATCAGACCTTCTATTTAATTTCATTTCATTTTCAAGCTCTCTAATCTTCTCTCTTTCTTGGAGACACAGGGTTTAGGGAACCCATGAGGCCCAATAAGCTGACTCCCAACATGAGTCACCTCGCAACATTTGCCTGTCCTCTTATGCCTGTGTAATTAACCTCCTTTTCTATCCATTATGCTGCCTGAGTCCAGTTCCAGACACCCAACTGGAACTTCCCCTCATTGAGGGATTCTGCTAAATTCAGAGCGGCATCCCAGTGACTGAGCCGCAAGGTCCAGGGCCTGAGAGACATTTTGTCTAACCACAGCTTAATGGGATGGGGTCTTCCTGCTCAAAATCTCCCTCCTCCTCCTGCTAAAATTCCTGCTTCTTACATGTACTTTCATTGTGTGACTTTCTATTCATGGGTGGATGTGACCAAAGATGATTTATCTTGTTAAAGGACACTTTTAGAAACTTTATAGAAACACAATTGTGCACTTGAGAGATGCCTTAAAAGAGCAAAAGGTGGGGGCTGATCCAAGATTGGTACTTGGAGGCTGCTAGAGGACGATCTACCTCCACAATAACTCCATTTCAAGGTTCATTAGGAAAAGAAAAGACCAATAACAGAACAAAGGGGGAAAAAACTCCAAACCAAACCAGTAGTTATCCCATCTTCCCATACCCAGCCTTTCACCCATAGCTGCCCTAATAGTTTCCTCTTGACCCCCTGTGGGAAAATGACCTAGTCCACACTCCTTAAAAGATTAAGCCTTCTATGGAGCCTGGCTGTTTGCTATAGCAGAATGTAAACCTTAGACCTTAAATGAATTAAGAGTATAGTTAAAGGTTTTCCCAAAATTAGACCAGCAAATATTCATGGAAGACTTTAGAATTCTTTTGGGTATATATGATCCAGGACTACCTGGCCTAAATCAGATTGTATACTTGTTGGTAGGAACCTCACATGCCATACCTTGAATGACAAAAGCTAGTTGATTGATTCAGAAAGGGATTTATATGATTCCTCCTTCCACAATAATTTTGAGAGTCAAATAGGGCAAAATTTCTGTAAGATTACACATCAGGCAAAGAAAATCTTAAAAATCTCTTCCACATATTTTGATGTAAAACATTTATCCCTCATATTAAATAAATAACCTCAACTTTTCCCATCTGACAAGAATAAACATATAAGGGTGGAGCAAGGAGAGAAAGCCAGCTCTTTTTTATAAACTAGTAATTATGTATTTCTGTGTTTTTATGTCTGATTCATGGCTGACGTTTTTTTAATTGAAGCTATGTGCTCTCTATTTATGCCTGCCAGTTTGTTTGATGTCTGTTTTCCCCTACCTCCAGATGGTAATACCAAATTAGCAAATAAAAATTCTTAAAAGAACTCTATTCAAACTACTTAAAGATAAATAATTACTTAAATATAAATTAATACTCCTGAAGTCCCAGAAATTAAGGAAACTGAACTTACAATACTTCCAATATAAAAAGAGTAATCATAGAATTAAATTCAAATGTTTTAAAAATTCAGATGCACATTTTCTAAGTGTCTTCTGAGTATCTATATTAAGTAAAATACAAGCATACAATTTTATTCCACTTGGATATATTCTTCCTAAATTTATACAGGTTTACTGATCAAATATGCTAGCATTTTATATCTACTAGATATTTAAAATGATGAAAAGTATAAACTTGTAAATTTGTGTTTAATCAAATTAAGTTAATGTTCTGACAAACTTTACTTCAAGAGTTATTGTGTTCTGTAGGATGTTGGCTGGAAGACCATTTCCAAGATCTTTTGGGGAACTTGAGTATGTCAGGTATGCAGGATGCTTTTTTTAATAAGGAAAAGGAGTAGTTTTGTCTTAAATAATATGGGTGCAGCATGAGAAAAAGGAAAATGTAGGACAAAACCTAAATGGATATAGAAAGTTGTAAGTTTGTGGAAATGAATTTTATTTGTCATGACCAATGCTGACTAAGATTTGGTATTGTTAACCGCATTCACAACAGAGGCTCGTGAGGGGAGGCAAGCGGAAAAACACACGAGGAGAAGAAGTATAATGTTCCATACTGGGTTGCAGCCATGCGGCAGAAAATCATCAGCCTTCTGGCTGACCTGTTGGTTTTTATTAGCACAGATGATCTCTTTTTTTGGCATATAACAGTGAGGGTAACTTTGATACGGTGAGAATAACATGTTGATCATACTATGTTATTATCCCTCAAATGTCCTCGGCCCCAGGATTGTTTAGAGAACATTTGCTGCAAGCTAGTTCTATCAACTACTTTTGGACACAGCCTAAGGATAACGTGGGAACTGCAGCCGCCTCACTGGCGCCAGCAGCCAGCTACCTGCAGCTGGCTGGGGCCGAGGCCATGACCCGAATTGACCATCCTCACAGGTAGGCTTACTTATAAGATTTTTTTGAAAAGCTTTCATGTCAAACAATATATCATGCAAAACTAGAATCTGGTTTTCTCACTGTTAAAATGATGAAATTTTCTTGGATTATTGGCCTGCTCTTAGTGAGAAGTTATAAAAAGTTTTTCTTAACCTTGTGAGTAATCTACCTAAGAGACAAAGATTCTATGTCATATCAGAATAATATCCTCATTGTTATTTATATTGACCTTAACATCCTTTATTATTTAAGAGAACAAGTCTTCTCACATTTAAAAGAACTAAGCTTTGTTTCCTTTTGTACAATCATGCCATCTCCTATATTTACTTTTAAATCTTTTATTAGTACTTTGGTTAAGTAGGTTATCAACTATTTCTTATCAGTGATCTATGATCCTATATAGCCAAGTGTTCAAACCTTCTGACAATTTTTGACATTTTGCCTTCTCAAAATTAAACTCAATAGAGTTATCTTTTTTATTTCAAACTGTCTTTGGGATTTTCCACAGGGCTCCTGGAAAATCAAAGGATTTGTTCTTTTACCTTATAAAAAGAGAGGTGCTAGATATAGTTAGGTTCATTCGATATGTTATGAGTTGCATAGGAAGTGTCAAATTAAAAGGGGTTTTCTAACCTTCTGTTGGTTAAATGTGTATAGATATAATACTATTCATATAAATAATCAAAGTTTATATATTATAAAATATTCAAAGATTATATAAAATTCTAGATATTTGGCAATGTTCTCACTGTCCATATGTCCTGATACTGATCTGCATGATATTAGAAAACAGTATAGAGTTAGTCATAATTTTAGTTATACTTTAAAAAAATGTTACATGCCAAAAAAACAACCAAATTTCCAGAGTTACCTTGTTTACTCTGATGCTTCTCTGAAAGTACTTACAATCAGCTACAGGTTAGAGCTTCATCTTCAGAAGAAAAAAAAAGACTTTAAACAGGAAGAAAGGTGAGTATATAAAACTAAGTTCTACTTGTCAATTAACATAACCCTGGTAAAAGTGTAAAGGTAGAATAGGTTCAAATACCTCAACCATCAGAGTCCTTTTGGACATCCTCAAATAGACTATACAGCTACCCTTTCTATGGGATATGAATATGTCCTTGTTATCATATGCTTATTTACTGGATGGATACAGGCTTTTCCTTGTCACAAGGCTACTGCCCTCAAAATAGCTAAAAACCTGTAAGCTTCATTTTCCCCACCTGGGGAATTGCTGTTATTCTCTGAAGCAATAGAGCAGGGTTTCTAAACAAGGGGTCCATAGTTAAGGGGTCCATGGAAAGATTTCAGGGCATCTGTGAGCTTGAATTGAAAAAACAAAACAAAACAACTTATTATCTTTAGTTTCTCTGACCTTTAACCAAAATCTAGCATTTCCTTCACTTATGAATGTATAAGTGAAGGAAATGCTAAGTGAATTACAGTATTCATTTCACCTGACTGGCCAAGGGGTCTGTGGAACAAAAAGGTTAAGAACCCCTGCAACAGAGGATTACAATTTACTGGAACTGTAGTCAAGGAACTTTGCAAGGTCTTACCCATCAAACAAAAGCTTTACAGTCCTTATCATCCTCAATTGTCAGGCAAGGTAGAATAAACATATGGTATTATAAAGCTTAAATTTGTTAAATTATTTGAATCTCTCTCTCTCTACATTGATCTAGGGTTCTTCCCTTAGCCTTGATGGCCATAAGATCTAGCCCACTGGGAAAACAGCAGCTAACTCCCTATGAAATCATAATGAGAAAACCCATGAGTCTTATTATTTCTCCTCCTTTACCAAACTTCAACCTATTGCAATGTGAAATTGCTAATTATTGTAAGGGACTAATTGCATATACTAAATTATACCATTTACAGATATAGGCTGCCATTCCTGAAATTATTCTACAGCAGACTGTAGATGACTTTCAACTCAGAGACTTGATATACTAGAAGAGATATTAATGAAAGGCTTCTTTAGGAACTGGAGGGAAAAAACCTTTTCAGTATTATTGAGCACCACTACAGCAGTAAAACTACAAGGAACTGATCCCTGGGTCCACCTGTCACAACTAAACATGCCCCAAGCCCTTGGGCAGTTACCTCCATTTTGGATCTCAAGCTAAAATTGACACCAGGATTCTACAAGCAGATGGCATCTGATGTAGATAGCTTCTGCCCAAGATAATTGAACAAGTAGATAATGCCCAAGATCACGCCTGAGTTTCCTTATTTTATTCTGTTTCTTCCTTTCACCTTCTATCTAGACATTCTCTTTTTCATCCTATACCCTTAAAATGCCCAATCTCCATCCCCAATAATTCCCTACCTTCACCATGATTTTCTTTTATCTCTTCATCTCCTATTTCTGTCCTATGTATTCCTACCTTGAACATAATCCTTTTGTCCTTCAAGCATATCACATAGCAAATGAAACTAGTCAGAGTCACTGTGGGGTCTATGGACATTCTGTACTATTTCCTAAAACAGGTATTCTTCTGATAACTACCCCCTTACTCTTGAAGACTTGGTCTGACAAGAAACAGCAGATACTCAATCGGTAGATCTCCTATTTGGAATGACTATGATGTGTGCCTTAGGGGCCCCCAAGACAGAGATTACTACGTGCCCTCTCTAATTCAAGGAGTGTGGTGTGTTTACAAACAGATAAAAATGACCACACTGTAGGACATAGTAAATGTTCAGTTTCTATATGGAAAGCCTCCGTTTATTTTGATGAGCCAGGAGCATACTATAGAGGCCAGACCCTCTTTAGAGACACCATTTTCCTCTAAGCACTCTAAGGTTTTAATACATAAGAACTTATTTCACCAGGCACAAACTTCTGGTGGATGTAAAGGTCAAGCAAAGGAAATTATTGGTTTAATGGGTCTAAGATATCAGATAACAATGAAGATTGGGAAGCGGATGTGGCTCAAGCAACAGAGCTCCCGCCTACCATGGTAGATCCGGGGTTCGGTTCCCAGTGCCTCCTAAAGAAGACAGTGAGCTGGCATGACAGACAGATGCAGCAATCTGACACAACAAGGTGACACAACATGAAACACAAGAAGAAAAGCATAATGGGAGACACAACAAAAGCAGGGAGCAGAGGTTCCTAAAGAAAAAGAAATGAAGATGATTATGGTTATGACTCTTTTTTTAGAGTTTATACCCAATTAGCTCTACAAGCCAATATCCCATTTCTTAAAGTCAAGAGATACCCTTATTAAGCTCTTCACAGGCATTAATTTTACATAGACACAAGACATACAAAGCTCTACCTGTAAATTAGGTTAATTCCTGTTATATAGCTCATGTTGTTCCCCCAGATGGCTATTTATAAGTTTGAAAAATGGAAAATTAGAAACATCAGGACTCTTATGACCACTGCCCATGCTATCAAAACTAATGAAGAGACTACTGCCTGACTAGAGACGGTTCTAAATGGCTCATGAAAAAACCATAAAGCCAGGCTAAACTCATGGGGTGTTCTGTTCTTGGTATTATTCCCCTTGTCATTGGGACAAGTATCTCCTGGGTTGGGAGATACACTATAAGATTACAGATGGTATTAGAAAAGGTAGCTTTAGATTAGAGAAATTTATCTCCCACCTAGTACAGATCATAAGCTCACTAGTTGATGAAGTATTGGAACCTGCAAAATGACTCTACAAAATTGATTGACATTAGACTATATTCTGGCTTCCCATGGAGTTGTGTGCACTAGCGGAGACCTCGTGCTGTGTTTTTGTAAATAACAGTTGAAAAGATGTTTACCAAGAGGTAGTGGCACCAGACGCCCATGCTAGAGAAGCAGCCAAATCAGCTTACCCACCTCCCAAATCTGATTGATCTGAGTCTCTTTTTTGAAGAACCCAGAAGCTACTTTTGTTGGTGTTTTAGTTTACTAAATGTTGCCAAAGCAATATACCAGAAATGAATTGGCTTTTACAATGGGAATTTATTAACTTACAGTTCTGAGGCCATGAAAGTGTCCAAATCATGATATTAGAAATGCTTTCTCCACAAGCTGCAGCAGTGGGTAATCAGGCTTATGGTGGTGTCATCAGGAGATGCACAGTGGTGGGCAATCAGGCATATGGTGCTGTTCACTTGTCTCTCCCCTCTTGTTGCTTTCAGCTTCAGGCTAAGGTGGCTTCCTCTGTTTCTTTGTTCTGTTGACTTCACTTCTGGCCTCCAGAGGCTTCTCTCTCAGCTTTTGGGTTCTTCTCTGCCTCATCAGCTTTTTTTCTATCTGCAGCTTTTTATGCCTGTTTATAAAGGACTCCAGTAAGAGGATTAAGACCCACCCTGGGTCACACAATCTAATCAAAGGCCCTTAACTGAAGGAATTTAATCAAAAGGTCCTACCTACAATAGGTTTATATGCACAGGAATGGATTAGCTTTAAGAACAGTATTTTCTGGGGTACATAAAAGACTCAAGCCACCACAGTTGGTTTCTAGGGTCATGGGAACCTTGGGTCAGAAATGTCCTCATAGGGGCACTTGTTATTCTCTTAATCATATTCATAGTATCCCTTAGTCACGTTGGATCTCTCTACTCTTAAATGCACCTATGTTGCCTCTAGCATGAGAAGTTATATAACTGAGGATACAGACACAGTGTGAATGGGATGATGAAAATTGAACTTGAGCTAACCTGTGAAACCATTGGTGAAACATGAGAGACTTTTAGTGGTGAATGAGACTAAAAACATCTTTGGTTCAGTCCAGTAAAGGAGGGAATGACTAAAAGAGGGAAAATGAAAAAGTTGTTTAGTGAAAACCCTGTGGGCCCCTCAGAGCCCAAAATCCCATGCCCTCTTAAGTTTCTTCTTTATCTTTTAAAATTTAAAATCCCCACCAAGGCAGATGATCCAGAAAGCCAATTAAGCCCCTAGTACATTATCTTTGACCCAATGCAAAATAAAATCAACCTGCCCTTATAAGATGGACAAACCCTCATCCAATCAATAGGAGTCAAACTACCTTCATTTTTATGTCGTAAAAATCATTTGCCATCCCTAGAACCCAGAAGCTACTTTTGTTCTGAATTCCTTTGCTACAGCAGAAGTTGGGTGTCCCAAATCAAATGCTATAGTCTGCAAACTCAACTCCAATTTATCTTTCACACTACACATATGTTAAAATTATAAAGAAAAGAAAATGAATGATAGATAGAAGATTGAGTTTGGTCATTTTCTCTGGAGTGGGCAGGGGGTGGAATTTGAGTGGAGAACCTGATGGGGGACTCTATAAAGGTTCTGAAAATGTTTTTTTTTTTTTTTTTTTTTTTAAATATGGTATCTGCTTTAATCAGTGTGTGTTTGTTTCATCAAAAAAGCAAATTCTGTATTGTCTTTTTACATATGGCATTTCACAATGACATTTGAAGACCATGCTTTTCACATGTGTGCTTTCTGATTATTTCTATATTTTCTATGTTTTATAGCCAGATTGTAGCAAACACTTCCCCAAACCTTTGTAACAGGACATACATTCTACTCTATGCCTCCAATGTTATCACTTATGGCAATGACTGTATATTTTGCAGCACACACAGGAAAAAGCACAACAGTAAATATTTGCCCTACATATATTTTGAAATAACAGTCACAAAATACTAGGAACTATACTGTGTTGCTCTTAATCTACTCACAGTATACACAGAAAAAAACTGTCCTATTTCTACTGAAGCCTTAGGATACATACTTCAACTTTACCCTGAAACCCCCTTCTGAAAATAGGTTAGCTTGAGCTATGTACATGATGAAGCTGTCTTGTCTGGAAATATTCAAATTAATTAACAGTATTTAATTTAATGTAATTTTTATGAATGGCTATAGCAGACCAATCTGATGTAAAGTGTGGGTCCCAAGGGTTAAACTGTGGATCTCTAATCCTCTGCTTCCAGAGGTCTGGGTAGGTACAAAGATTGAATCAGAACTGAGAAATAGCCCCACAGGAGGGGAGAGGGCATGTGCAGGGCCTGGCACATGTCAGACCCCATATGGTTGAAGAAGCAGAGTACAGACTTCATCTTGTCCCTTGGTCCAATGCTCACTCACTGAGAAGCACTTCAGGTACCATCAGGAAATCTGACACATTGCTTATGTTTTAGTTCTCTTTCTCTGCAGAGAAAGTAATGGTGAAATTAATTTTAACTGTGATGACTCATGCTTATTTTTGTGAAGTGGCTGTATATTCATATGATCCTACATTTTTGGTGGATCCCACAGAACACTCATCTTCTTAATCAGTGCCTTCAAGTCCTAGGTGAGTAAGCAAGTCTGATCTGGAAGCCAAAAAGGATTCAGAATTTCAAGGTTGCTTTCAACTCTAAAATCCTATAATTTCAAAATTTTATTTTTCTGTCAATGTCCAAATATTTGATAAAACTCTGAAAAACCATTAGTTTAATGATATATTTTAAAACCTGAATATATGAAATTTCTCAATCTTTAAGTACTTTGCTCCATAAATAAATGTGATAATCATTTTATTAAATGGCTTTTATCTTCATGATTGTGCAGTGGGATCACAGAAATGTATAATGTAATGTTTTCCAAACTTCTCTACAGTGTATATATTAAATATAGATACTTGAGACCCTCCCTGTTCTAATTAATCAAAAATTTCAGGAGAAAAGTCTGGGTACCTGACATTTTAACCAGCACTCTAGTTTAAACAAGCACTGAGAGAGACTTTTAGCCCCAAATTGTGCTTAGCTTTGAAAGAAATGCAGCTTTCTGTTTGGGAGAAGTTTTACTGTATTTGTTAGGATACAGGCAATGTCAGTGTGGCAGTGAGACACAAAAGAGTATGGCACCTTAAAAAACTTAGGATTTTACTTCCTTTACATGTAAAGATTCTCAGGTGAGTGGATAGTACTGGACTGGGGAAGGCTTTCCATCTGTAATTAAGTCTTCCATTTTGGTTTATAAAACAGATGGCAGTCCATTCCTTTCCATCTTTTAGCCAATGAGAATGAAGCTTTAACTGGAAGACTACATGTTCATTTGAAATGTATTGTCAAAAGAAATGTAGAATTACAAGCAGTGCACTATAATTTTTATGTCAGCTTCATGGTAATTACTCCATAAACATTTATTAACATTTAACACATGATCTAGCATGTAGGACTCCTGTGTATGTTCTGCTCCATCACGCCTGCACCATAAGTCCTTAATTATCCATCCAAATGACTTAAAAATCCTCTCGACCCCACACTGAGCAGACAGATTTGAGCCTTGTCTCCTGTCTCCTTGCCAGTCTACTTCAAAATAAAACTCTTTCTTTTCTCAAAATCCTGGTGTCACGGTATTGGGTTCTGTGAACATCAGGCAATGAGCCCATTGCTCAGTAACAGTAATTACTCCATAAACATCTGTATGGATGGCGGAGTGGTAAATATGTTGACCCTTATTTAACATCACAAGTATCTATTCTTTATTTTATGTATCCATTAGGATGAAAATGTATTGAGCAACTTTAATTTGGCCTGCTACTCAATTTCTGTCTCTATAAATTTATTTGTATTTAAATTTGTTTACATGGACTCAAACAATATATAGTACTTTGTGTCTAATTTCTTTCACTTAGCATATTTCCTTTTTTTTACCATTGATGGAAGAATATTAATATATTACTATACCTTACAGTCCATAGTTTGCTATGGTTATATTTTTGCCCAAATATCACCCTATTATTAACATCTTGTAACATTAATGTGAGTTTGCTCTGGTTCAGAGAAAAACTTTCTTATATATGTACTATTAACCATATTCATTTTGCATAAGGGGGTTTGGTATGCTATATAGTCCCATATTTCATTTTTAACTTTCTTTCTAGTGATATATATGACCTTCGACTTCCCCTTTTAACCACTAATATACCCATATATTAGCACTGCTAAATTCAAGTGCTTTCAACATTTATATCCATTTCCAAACATCTACAAACAACCTTTAAATTAGTTCTGTGCATAGTAATAGTAATCATCAGCTTTATGTTCTCTATCCTTATTCTATCTTCTGGTGATCTCTAGTCTAGCTATTAACTCTATGAGTTTGTTAATTATATTTAGTTCATAATAGTGAAATTATGCAATATTTGCCCTTTTGTGTCCGGCTTGCTTCACTCAACATAATTTCCTCAAGGTTCATAATGTTATCATATGTATCATGGTTTCATTCCTTCTTACAGCTGAATAATATTCCACTATATGTATATACCACAATTGGTTCATTCATCAATTGACACGTGGTTTGTTTCCATCTTTTGGCAATTGTGAATAATGTCACTCTGAAAATCAGTGTGCAGATGTCTGTTTTTGCCACTGCTCAGTTCTTCTGGGTATATACCTAGCAGTGGTATTGCCAGATCACATTGCAGATCTATGTTTAACTTCCTTAAGAACCTCCAAACAGTCCTCCGTAGTGGCTGTACCATTTACATTCCTACCAACAGTGAATAAGCGTTCCTATTTCTCCATATCCTCTCCAACACTTGTAGTTTTCTGTTTTGTTTTGTTTTTTAGGATCTAAAAAAAATTATTATCCAAGTTAAAAATGTGTATGATCAGCCAACATACTTTAGCATGAGAAAAATCAAACTCATTTTCTTTAATATCTTCACACTGCAAAATTGAACTATTTATTAGCTGTACCTTGTCACTGTCACAATGGCCACTATTTCCTTCAATACTGAATGAAGACCAGGAAGCATATATAGCCTGGTGGCTATGCTCTGTGATTACAGTAGGATGTGGACTGGTAATTAGGCACAGGCTCTTTAAGTTGCATAGCAACACATCCATTGCTGTACCCAAAGCCAGTACCCCATCAGTACTAAAACCACCACACATTTTCCCTAGAATCCTGTGATAAATTCTTAATGGTAATGTTTCTATTACAATTTTTATCACTATTTTTACATCTCAACGAACTACTTTTGATATATCTCAAATATATATATATATATATATTTGTGAATCGGGGATATAACCCAACTAATAGTAAAAGCAAATTTTAGAAACATAAAAATTAATGCCAATGATGCAAAAATGTTAGTTTAAATGAACTTCATCATATTCACTGAATTTTATCTGAGATAAACTAATGCAGTCCTTGTAGCATATATGAAATTATTTAAGAGCTTATAAGATTATAGTGGAATTTCTCTGAAAAGTATAATCTAAATTTCAAATTTGTTAAATATGTGTGAACAAAATCCTTTCACTGTTTTTTTTTTTTTTTTTTTTTTTTCTGGGCAGTTTTAACTTCATTGTTTTTGTAGAGCACTAAATAGTGTTTTTTTTTTTTTTTGACAAATCAACTTTATTGTCACATATTAATAAAGCATAAATCCATCCAAAGAGTACAATCAATGGTTATCAGTGTAATCACATATTTGTGCGTTAATCACCCCAATCATTCCCAGGGCACTTTCTTTATTCCAATAATAATAAACAAAAACCAGACAAAACTCATCACCTCTCACTCTCTCTAAGCCTCACTTGCCATACATAGCTCCGATCCTTCTTCCTTCTCTCTAGTATATTTGTATCTATATTTTGTAAAAACAGTCTTATATATGCCATAGCACCCATATTCATGTTTTACATGAAGTTTTACTATCTTATACAGTCCCATGTTACAATTTTTAGCTTTCCTTCTAGTAATATGCCGACCTTAGACTTTCCTTTCAACCACTGTCATACCTATATAATAGCACTGCAAGTTACAAACACCATGACATGCTTTAATCATTTCTCTTCATTTCCGAAGATTTACAAACAATGTTTTTTAAACAATTCTGCACAGATTAACCCTCAGCTTTCCATTCTCTACCCTGCTTCTATTTTCAGGTGACCTATGTTCTGATTATCAACTCCATGTGCTTACACAATATATTTAATTCATAATAGTGCAGTTATACAGTATTTGTCCTTTTGTGTCTGGCTTGCTTCACTCAACATAATGTCCATGCTCATCCGTGTTGTCATATGCAATGCTCTATAGATGTCTCTTAGGTTTTGTTCATTTATCATATTATTCAAGCTCTTTGTTTCTTTCTTTAGCCTCTGCTGAGATGATCTATCTAATGATGATAGTGGTGCATTGCAGTCTCCATCTATTATTTTTGAGTCATCTATTTCTCCCTTTGGTTTTGCCAGTGTGTGCCTCATGTTTCTTGGGGCATTCAGGTTAGGTGCATAAATATTTAGTATAGTTATTTCTTCTTGGTGAATTGCCCATTTTATTAATCTATAATGACTTTCTTCATTCCTTTTAACAGATTTGCATTTGAATCTATTTTGTCCGATATTAGTATCGCTAATCCAGATCTTTTTTGGTTACTATTTGCATGGAATACCTTTTCCCAACCTTTCACTTTTAACCTGGTTATGTTCTTATGTCTGAGGTGAGTATCTTGTAGACTACATATAGATGGCTCATATTTTTTTTATCCGTGCTATGTCTATGTCTTTTGATTGGGGAGTTCAAGCCATTAACATTCAATGTTATTACTGTGAAGGCATTACTTACTTCACCCATTTTGCTCTTCGGCTCTCTGTTGCTATATAGTTCTATTGTCTGCCTTCTTATCCTTTGGTTTACCCTCCTAATAATCTTCATTTCTAAAATCTTCTCCAAATATCTAGCCCTTGTTTTTTTCCTTTCTGTCTGTAGCACTCCCTTTAGTATCTCTTGTAATTATGGTCTTTTGGTAACATATTCTATCAGTTTTTGTTAGTCTGTGAAGACTTCGAACTCACCCTCATTTTTGAAAGACAGTTTTGCTGGAATCAGAATACTTGGCTTGCAGTTTTTCTCTTTCATTACCATAAATACATCATACCACTTTCTTCTCGCCTCCATGGTTTCTGATGAGAGGTCAGCACTTAATCTGATCGAGTTTCCCTTGTATGCGATGCCTTGTTTTTCCCTTGCTGCTTTCAGAATCCTCTTTTTATCTCTGATATTTGTCATTCTGAATAGTAGGTGTCTTGGAGTACGTCTATTCGGATTTTTTTTCTTTTTGGGATGTGTTGTCCTTCTTGGATATTGATATTTATGTCTTTTATAAGGTTTGGGAAGTTTTCAGTCATTATTTCCTCAAATATTCTTTCTGCACCTTTTCCATTCTTTTCTTCTTCTGGGACACCAATAATGTGAATGTTTGTGTGTTTCACGTTGTCATTCAATTACTTGAGACTCTTTTCCGTTTTTTCCATTCTCTTCTCTTTCTATTCTGTCTTTTCCATTTCAAATGTTCTGTCTTCAAAATCACTAATTCTGTCTTCATGCAATTCAAATCTGCTCTTATGTGCCTCTAATGTATTTTTAATTTTATCCATCATGTCTTTTATTCTCATAAGGTCTATTACTTTTCTTTGCAGGCTTTCAAATTGTTCTTTATGCTCACTCAGTGTCTTCTTAATAGCTTTTATATCTTTAGTCATATTTTCTTTAAATTCTTTGAAGTAATTTAGGACAGTTGTGTGATTATCACCGATTGTTTGTCTTAAATCCTGTAACTCTTCAGGATATTTGGTTTGTTCCATCTCTTCCTGTTTCCTAGTATGGCTTGTAATTTTTTCTGATATCTAGGTACCTCAATATGTTGGTGAATTTACTCTGATGGCCAATTTCTCTCTCTTGCTTATTGTTTTTTTCACAGCTCTTCTTTGATATTTGGTTCAACTTATTCCAAGTCTTTAAAATTTCCCTGCTTAAGTTATCAAAATCAGACCAGGGTGTCACTAGTGGTGCACAGGTTTTCTCTCAGTGGTAAGATACCAAGAGTACAGAAAACAGTTTTTGTCCATCCAATTTCCAGACTGGCCCGCAGATGGCACTTATCAGCAAACCTTTCCATAGAGGTGTTTCAGTCTGGGCTTTTCTCTGTTTCTATGTTGACTCTCCAGATCAGAAATTCAAAGCAGCCTCTGCTGGTCAAATTTATTGAAGAAAAGCCCTCAACCCTCTTCCTTCCCTTTTCTCTTAAAATAGCTCACTAGAAAGAAGATGTCTGCTCCTCTCTCAGTTGCTGCAACGAGCCAAGGGTTTTACCCCAGCTTAATGTCTTGGGAGGTGGGGGAGAGGAGCCTTTTTGGCTGCCACAGGGACTTGGTAACTCACATTTGTTTTTTCAGCTTCTTTTTCTCTCTGTCCCTCACTATCCTGGGAGTTGTATAACACTGTCCTGGTCTGCTGAACCTCAAAGCAGATTCCCGGACAGCTTCTGGATCTTTCTTCATTGTTTTTTTGAGAGCATTGAGCTTTGCCTGTTAGTCTGACACCATCTTCCCACAATTCCTCCTCACAGGTGTGAAATATGCCTCATTGTAGTTCTTTTTGCATTGCCTTAATAGCTAGTGATGTTGAAGAACTTTTCATGGATTTTTGGCATTTGTATTACCTCTTTAGAAAAATGCCTATTCAAGTCTTTTGCCCATTTTTTAATCAGGTGTTTGATTTTTATCTTTGAGTTGTAAGATGTCTTTATATATCGTGGATATTAAACCCTTATCAGAATAGTGATTTCCAAATATTTTCTCCCATTGAGTAGGCTGCCTTTTCACCCTTCTGATAAAATCCTTTGGGGTATGAAAGCATTTGATTTTGAGGAGGTCCCATTTATCTGGGTTTTTTTCTTTCATTGTTCATGTTTTAGGGGTGAGGTCTAAAAATCCACATCCTACTGCCAAATCTCTAAGATGCCTTCCTACATTATTTTCTAAGAGTTTTATGCTTCTGGCTTTTATGTTTAGGTCTTTGATCCATTTCAAGTTGATTTTTGTATAGGGAGTGAGAAAATGGTCCTCTTTCATTCTTTTGATTATGACTATCCAGTTCTCCCAGTAACATTTGTTGAAGAGACTGTTTGTCCCAGTAAAGTGGATTAGGTAGACTTTTCAAAAATCAGTTGACCAAAAAGGTGAGGATCTGTTTTTGAACATTCAGTTTGATTCCATTGATCAATGTGACTATCTTTATGTTAATTCCATGTTGTTTTGAACACTCTAGATTTATAATATACTTTAAGGTCAGGAAGCATGAGTCGTCTGACTTCACTCTTCTTTTTAAGTTGTTTTTAGCTATTTGTGGCCCCTCTCTCTTCCAAATCAACTTGGTAATTGATTTTTCCATTTCTGTAAATTTGTTGGTTGGAATTTTGATTGGGTTTGAGTTGAATCTATAAATCAAATTGGGTAGAATTGACATATTAAAGATATTTAGTCTTCCAATCTATGAACATGGAATGCCGTTCCATTTGTCTTGGTCTTCTTTGATTTATTTATTGTAAAAGGATTTTTTTCTTGATTTCCTCCTCAGATTGTTCATTAGTAGTGTATAAAAACACTACTGATGTTTGCATGTTGATCTTGTATCCTGACACTTTGCTGAATTCATTTATTAGTTTCATTAACTTTGTTGTAGATATTTTAGAGTTTTCTAAATATAGAATCATGTCATCCAAGAATTGTGAGAGTTTAGCATCTTCTTTCCAATTTGGATGACTTATATTTCTTTTTCTTGCCTATGTGCTTTAGCTAGAACTCCTAGCAGCATGTTCAATAACAGTGGTGACAGTGGGCATCCTTGCCTTGTTCTCAGTCTTAGATAGAAAGCTTTCGACCTTTCACCATTGAGTATGATGTTGGCTGTAGGTTTTTCAAATATGCCCTTTGTTTTGTTGAGGAAGTTTCTTTCTATTCCTATCTTTTGAAGTGTTTTTATCAAGAAAGGATGCTAGATTTTGTCAAATGCCTTTTCTGCATCAATTGAGATGATAACATATTTTTATTCTTTGATTTGTTAATGTGTTATATTATGTTAATTGATTTTCTTGTGTTGAAACACCCTTGAATTCCAGTAATAAAACCTACTTGATTTCTCTGTATAATTCTTTTAATATTCTGTTGGATTTGATTTGCAAGTATTTTGTTGAGAATTTTTACATTTATATTCATTAGAGAGATTGGTCTGTAATTTTCTGTTATTGTAGTATCTTTATCTGGCTTTGGTATTGTGGTGGTGTTGGTGTCATAAAAAGATTTAGGTAAATTTCCCTCCTCTTCAATGCTTTGGAAGAGTTTGAGCAGGATTGGTATTTATTCTTCTCAAAATGTTTGTTAAAATTCACTTATGAATCCATCTTGTCCTGGAATTTTCTTTGTTGGGAGATTTTTGATGACTGATTCAATCTCTTTACTTGTGTTTGGTTTGTTGAAGTTTTGTATTTCTTCTATAGTCAGTGTATGTTGTTCATGCAATCCTAGGAATTTTTCCATTTCATCTAGGTTGTATAATTTGTTGGCATAGAGATGTTCATAATATTCTTTTATGGTCCTATTTATTTTTGTCATGTCAGTATTAGTATATCCCCATTCATTCCTAATTTTATTTATTTGCATCTTCTCTTTTTTTCTTTGTTAGTCTAGCTAAGAGTTTGTCAATTTTATTGATCTTCTCAAAGAACCAGTTATTGATTTTGTTAATTCTCTCTATTGGTTATTTTGTTGTGCTCAATTTTATTTATTTCTGCTCTAATTTTTGTTATTTCTTTCTTTCTGCTTTCTTTCGGTTTAGTTTGCTGTTCTTTTTCTAGTTCTTCCACATATTCAATTAGATCTTTGATGTTAGCTCTTTTTTCCCATTTAGTATAGGATTTTAAGGCTTTAAATTTCCCACTCAGCACTGCCGTCACTGCCTTCCATAAGTTTTGATAAGTTGTGTTCTCATTTTCACTTGTTTTGAGATATTTACTAAATTTCTCTTATAATTTCTTGTTTGATCCACTGATTGTTTGAATGTGTTGTTTTAGCCTCCATATATTTGCAAATTTTTCTCTTTCCCACCTATTATTGATTTCCAGCTTCATTCTGTTAAGATCACAGAAGGTGCTTTTTATAATTTAAATCTTTCTAAGTTTATTGAGACCTGTTTTGTGACCCAGCATGTGCTCTACCCTAGAGAAAGATCCATGAGCACTTGAAAAGAATGTATATCCTGCTGATTTGGGGTGCAATGTTCTGTATATGTCTGTTAGGTCTAGCTTGTTTATCATATTGCTCAAGTTCTCTGTTTCCTTATTGATCCTTTGTTTAGTTGTTCTACCTGTTGATGTGAGTGTCATATTAAAGTGTCCTACTATAATTGTAGAGACATCTATGTCACCCTTCAGTTTTTCCAGAGTTTGCCTCATGTATTTTAGGGCACCCTGGTTAGGTGCACAGATATTTATAATTGTTATTTCTTCCTGATGGATTTCCTCTTTTATTAATATATAATGGCATTCTGCATCTTTTATAACCCTTTTGCATTTAATATATTGTTTGATTTAAAAAAAATTACATGTATCCATTACATTTAATTGAGAAATGTATATATTTATTCATCTGTGTTTACTTTTTAGTTTTTAATTGTTTATGTTTTCAATTATTAAATGTACAAAATAAAGTTAATATATATATATATTTGTGTGATATTAGTATAGCTACCCCTGCCCATTTTTTATTACTGTTTGTGTGAAATACCTTTTGCAAAACTTTCACTTTCAGCTTATTTGCATCCTTGGGTCTAAAGTGTATCTCTTGTGAACAGCATATAGATGGCTCATGTTTGTTTTGTTTTGTTTTGTTTTTTCCATTCTGTCACCCTGTGTCTTTTAATTGGGGAGTTTAATCCATCAACTTTCAATGCTATTACTATGTAGGTATTGCTTACTTCAGCCAGTTTATCCTTTGGCTTTCATATGTCATATCTTATTTTTGTCTATCTTTTTACCCTTTTGGTTAACCTTTCTGGTATTCTTCATATCTACACTCTCCTCTGAGCCTTTCTCTGCTGTCTTTTCCTTTTAGCCTGCAGAATTACCTTTAGTATTTCTTGTAGAGCTGGCCTCTTGTTTTTGAATTCTTTTAGTTTCTGTTTATCTATGAATATTTTAAACTCACCCTCATTATTGAAAGACAATTTTGCCAGATTAAAAAAATTCTTGGGTGGCAGTTTTTTTCTTTCAGTATCTTAAATCTATCATACCACTGTCTTCTCCCTTCCGTGGTTTCTGATGAGAAATTCACACTAAGTCTTACTGGCTGTCCATTGTATGTGATGGATCACTTTTCTCTTGCTTCTTTCAGAATTTTCTCTTTGTCTTTGTTATTTGACATTCTGAATAGTATGTGTCTCAGAGGAAGTCTATTCAGATTTATTCTGTTTGTAATACATTTTGCTTCTTGGATATGTATACTAATGTCTTTCATAAGAGATGAGAAATTTTCAGCCACTATTTCCTCAAGTATCCTTTCTGTCCCTTTCCCCTTCTCTTCTCCTTCTGAAACTCCCATGACAGGTATGTTGGCATGATGCATGCTATCATTCAATTCCCTGAGCTCTAGCTCAATTTCTTCCATTCTTTTCTCTATCCAATCTTCTATCTTTTCAATTTCGGCTGCTCTGCATTCAAATTCACTGATTCTTTCTTTTGCAATTTCAAATCTGTTGTTGTATGCCTCTGATGTATTGCTAATCTCACCCATAGTCTTTCATTTCCATAAGCTCTGTTATTTTTCTATTCAAGTGTTCAAATTCTTTGTGCTCATCCACTGTTTTCTTTAAGTTCTTTATCTATTTAGTCATATTTTCCATTATTTTTTAAAATATTTTTATTTTTATCTTTTAAAGATACTTAGATTACATAAATATTACATAAAAAATAGGGGATTCCCATATGACACACTCCCTGTCCCTCACACACTTTCCAACATTAACAACATTCTTCATTAGTGTGGTACATTTGTTACAATTGATGAAGACATGTTGGAGCATTGCACCTAAGTGTGGTTTATAGTTTCCTTTATAGTTTCCACTATCTCCTGCCCAATTTTGTAAGTTATGACAAGATATATAATGGCCTATATATATCTTATATATATATATATATATATATCTTATATATATCTTATATATCTTATATATCTTATATATATCTTATATATATCTTATATATATCTTATATATATCATTGCAATGTCATTCAGGGTAATTCCAATGTCCCCAAAATGCCCCCATATTACACCTATTTTTCCCTCTCCCTCCCCTCAGAACTTCTGGTGGCCACTACCTCCACATCAATGATAAAAGTTATTCCATTGCTAGAATAATAATAAGTCTATAGTAGAATAACTGTAAATGCACTCTAGCCCATTGTTCATTACCCAATCCTGAGGATTTTGGGATGGTGATGCTCACTCTGCTTCTAATTGAGAGTGGGCTTAGACTTCATGGGGCAGATGGATGGGATTATCTTGCTTGAAGTTGCAGATTCTCTCTGTTCCTTGGAATTGTCATTGTCCATCATCATCTCCTTGTTAGTTGACCTAGGTGAGTCCAACGGACTGGAGAGTAGGTGTTGCAACTCTGTTGAGATTCAAGGCACAACTGTCACATGGACAGTCCAAAGATTTAAGTTTCTTGGACATACATCTATCAACTCTAGTACTAACTTTAGGTTCAAATAGAAGGGGCAGAAGAACCTTGTGTAGGGAAACTACAACTGAGTCCAACTCTGTCACACTGGAAAGCATAAATTCTAAAGTAGGGCCCATTGGCAGGGTGCCAAACTCTTGAGCTGTCTGTCCTGACTATAGTGTGTGAATGTCTCCAGAGCTCTTAGGAGCCCCACTATTTAAGGCAATATTTACTGTGGCAGTCACTGAGGTCCTGCTAAAATGTGCATAAAGGTAACCTGGAATGACCTCCTGACTCATTTTGAAGTCTCTTAGCCTATAAATTCCTTGTCTCTAACTTTTCCCCATTTTGGTCAGGGTCTTTTTCCAGTTTCATTGCTAGTTGGTTCTTGGTAGTAATCCCTCAGTGCCAGGGAGGCTCACCCCCAGGAGTCATGTCCCACACCAGGGGCAAGGTAATACATTTATATGCGGAGTTTGGCTAAGAGAGAGGCCACATTTGAGCAACAAGGAGGCTCTCAGGAGTTACTCTTGGGCACCTTTAATACTAGGCTAAGTTTCAATTTCAAAAGAAAAGGTTTGTAAGTACAGTCCTCAATATCAAGGGCCCTTCAGTGGTCCATCCTCCTTCACTAGTCACTGCCCTGTACTCAGGGGATTCTTGCTGTCCCATTGGAGAATGTGGCAGAACTCCCCAGGATGGAATTCAATATTCTTTCAGTAAGTGTGTGGCTCTCCACCCACCATGACAATGCCCCATGAACACTTGAACACATTCATATGTCTTATAGGTATGTCCCAGGTGAACTTCCTCCCATGCATCCCCCGTCACTGACAACCTGCACCAATGATCCTCCCAAACCACAGTTGTAACCTTTCTGTGATCCAAAACTTCTTGAAAAATGAAACCAATAAAATAATCAAATAAAATTAATAAGAAAATGAAATAATAATGAGTTTAAAACATAACAAATAAAATACAAAAACATTTTTTAATTGAAATAACAGAAAAATAATAAAAAATAAAATAAAATGTTTGACTTTATGTCTTTCATCACTGTAAGATCTGGTGTCTTGTATGTATAGTGACATTTTCTTCTGTTTATTCCCCCAGTGTCTTATATTTTTTCATTTTATCTTCAAAGAAACTTCAGGTTACAGAAAAGTCATGTACAGAATATAGAGGTTTCCCATAAGCCCAACATCCTCTCCCTTTCCCCCTTTTCCTTATTAATAACGTTTTACATGTGCATGGTACATTTCTTAAAATTGATGTACAAATATTGAAGCATTGCTACTAACCATGGTCAATGATATACATTATGGTTTACATTTTGAACCACACAGTTTTATAAATTTTGATGAAATTTAATATGGCCTGTACCCATCATTGCAAGATCATGTAGAACAATTGCAATGCCCCAAAATGCCCCATGTTCCATCTACTCTATTCCTCCTTCCCCCACCTCCTGGAATCCACAGCAACCACCAAGCTTCACTCCTTGAAGAAAAAGGTTCATAGTCACTTGCAACAACATTGAGGGCTTGACATACTGACCTGTCCTCCCCTATTAGGCACTGCCTATGCTCTTGAGAGACTCTCACTCCCTCTATTTGAGAACATATCAGTACTCTCCGGGATGGGAGTTCATCACCCTCCCATTCATTCTCTGGGTCTCCACACACTGATACAACACACTATGACAAGATGAACACTCACACACTCCCTAGAATCCTGCCCCAGGTTGGCCCTGTCCTGCATGCCCCTCCAAATCCAACAGTCTAAACCAGTAACCCTTCCCTGCCATACTTGCCAAAAGAACATTCCCAACGTTTTAGTCTCAACCATATGCCTGCAAATCCCCAGAGTTAACCTGCTTCCTCCCCCAAGTTCCATGGACAGTCCATTCTATCTGCCCCCCCCCATTTACTATCCCCCTCGCGACCAGCACTACCCAACCCAATATCATGACTGAACCTCTGTCAAGTCCATCTACTGCACAACTATACCCTTCCACCTTATCATAGATGTTGCCCATATGGGCATTGGCTCACAACTCTCTACTCCCTTTATGTCTCCTGTAAACCTATCTTCCAGACTATGAGTCTGCTCATTTTGTTTAATTCATATCTGTGAAGTCATGTAATATTTGTTCTTCAGTGCCTGGCTTGCTTCACTCAACATAAGGTCTTCAAGATGAATTCATGTTATCCCATGTATTAATACTGCATTCCTTCTTACAGCTGAGTAATATTCCATTGTATGTATATACCACAGTTTGCTTACCACTCATCTGTTGATGTAAATTTGTGTTGCTTCCAACTTTTGGCAATTGTGAATAATACTGCTGTGAACATTGGTGTGCATATATCTGTTCATGTCTCTGCTTTCAGTTCTTCTGGGTATATACCCAGTAGCGGGATTGCTGGATCATATGGCTGTTCTACAGTTAGATTCTGAGGAACTGCCAAACTGGCCTCCACAATGGCTGCAGCATTCTACATTCCCACCAGCAGTGGATAAGGGTTCCTATTCCTCCACATCCTCTCCAACACTTGTAGTCCTGTTTTTTTTAATAGCTGCTAGTCTAATGGGTATAAGATGATATCTCATTGTAGTTTTGTATTTCCCTAATAGCTAGTGATGTTGAGCATATTTTCTTGTACTTTTTAGCCATTTATATTTCTTCTTTGGAGAAATGTCTATTCAAATCACTTGCCCATTGTTTAAATGGGTTGTTTGTCTTTTTATTTTTGAGGTGTAGGATTTCTATATATCCTGGATATTAGGTCCTTATCAGATATATGGTTCCCAAATATTTTCTCCCATTGAGTAAGCTGCAATTTCACTTTCTTGACAAAATCCTTTGATTTGCAAAAGTTTTTAATTTTGAGGAGGTCCCATTTATCTATGTTTTCTTTCTCTGCTCATGGGTGTGAAGTTCATGAAACCATTTCCTATTACAAGGTCCTGTAGATACTTCCCTCCATTATCTTCCAAGGTCTTTTTGGTCTTGGCTCTTAAATCTAGATCTTTGATCCATCTTGATTTAATTTTTGTAAAAGGTGTGAGGTGGTATTCTTCTCTCATTCTTTTGGTTATAGATATCCAGTTCTCCAAGCACCATTTGTTGAAGAGGCCATTCTCTCCCAGTTGAGTGAGCTCAGTGGCCTTGTTGAATATCAGTTGACTGTATATGTGGGGATCTATATCAGAACTTTCATTTCAGTTCCACTGGTCAGTATGTCTATCCTTGTGTCAATACCATGCTGTGTTGACTACTTAAGCTTTGTAGTATGTTTTAAAGTCAGGTACTGTGATTCCTGCAACTTCATTTTCCTTTTTCAATGTGTCTTTGGCTATTCAGGGCCCCTTTCCCTTCCAAATAAATTTCTTAGTTAGCTTTTCCAATTCAGTAAAAAATGCTGTGGTAATTTTTATTGGGATTGAATTAAATCTGTAAATCAGTTTGAGTAGAATAGACATCTTAATTATGGTGATGATGATGTTCAGTCTTCTTATCCATGAGCAAGTAATATTCTTCCATTTATTTTGGTCTTCTTTGACTTCTTGTGTAGTTTTCTGTGTAGAGATCATTTACATCTTTACTGAAAATTTATTCCTAGGTATTTGATTCTTTTAGTTGCTATTATAAGTAGAATAGTTTTTCTTTATTTCCTCCTCAGATTGATCATTATTGGTATACAGAAATGCTATTGATTTTTGCACATTGATCTTATAACCTGCCACTTTACTGAACTCATTTATAATATCTAGAAACTTTGTTGTAGATTTCTCAGGTCTTTCGAGGTATAGGATTATATCATCTACAAATAGTGAAATTTTTACTTCTACCTTTCCAATCTGGATATCTTTTATATCTTTTTCCTTTCAACCTACAGAACTCCCCTTAGTATTTCTTGAAGGGCAGGTTTCTTGTTGACAAGCTCTCTTAATTTCTGTTGTTTGAGAAGAAAATAATGCCTGAATTAGCATTAAACCAGAATGTGATGTACATCACAGGGAATCTGCTGAAGAGATAGGAAAGACAAAAAGAAATCTCACCTTTTTATATAGTCTGGTAAATAAAATCTATTACATATATGTTCTCAAGGTAAATGGTAACTTGTTCTCCAGTTAGAAGACTTGACAGAACCATTAATTAACATAGTCCATCCTAAGTTCATGTGTTAATCAGGCTACTCTTATGTGTTAGTTAATTGCCTTTATCCAAAGGAATAATAAAATTTCTCATACTTCCATGACAAACAGTAATCACAAATTGGAGGCCAACACTATGATATCAGGATTTTGAGGGGAAAAAAAACTTTAATGCAAGGTTGATTGGTATGGAGACAGGAGTCAAGGCTCAAATCTCTCTACCTGATCTGAGTGCTAAGGGAGATTTTATAGAAATGGGAGGTGAGAAGTGGGGACAAAAGTGGGGAGGTTTGACTTGGCATAGTCCAACTGGTTAATTATAGAGTTGTCTATATGTGGTATAGTGGGTTTTAGACCAGAAATTCTCTATTGCATTTCATGTGTTCTGCTTCCAGTGTCTCCCTGTCCTCATAATCTTGGTTCCAAGGGAAGTGAACTCTGTTCCTGGTGTCTTAAAGTTTATCTAAAGGATGAGAGTAAGTGTCTTCTGTGCATGCTCAGGTTGTATGACCTGCATTTTAAAAAGCTTATAGTAACAGAGGACACCACTCTTCCAAACTGGTTTTTATCTGCCCACAGTTTCATTTTGATGCTGCCCTGATTCATGAATTATTTATTGTTCAAATAAACTCACACAAATAATAACTTGTCTAATATTTTAGTTTAATAGATGTAAGCTTTTCTTTTTGTATGTGTCTTTATCAGGTTGTAGAAGTTTTCTACCTTTCTGTTGTTAGATTATCGGATTTTGTCAAAAGCTTCCTGTGTCTATCAAGATGATTGTGATCCCTCCCTCCTTTTTTCTATTAATATGAAGTATTACATAATTGATTTTTTGCTATTAAACCAATCTTGAATTCCTGGAATAAAACCTACTAGGTGGTAGTATGTAATTTCTTTGTGTGTTGCTAGATTTGATTGGCTAGTATTTTATTGAAAATGTTTGCAATTAGATTCATAAGGATTATTTAAAAGATATTTCCTTTCTTGTGATCTTTTTGCCTAGTTTTTTTAGAGGGTAAAACTGGCCACATAGAATGATTTAAGAAGTATTTCCTCTTTTTTATATTCAGGAAAAAGTTGTGACAGATTGGTGACAATTCTTTTAATATTTAGTAGAATTCACAAGTGAAGGCACTGGGTCTATGCTTTTCTTTTTGGGAAATTTGAAATCACTAATTTAATTGCTTTATTTGTTTTTCTATTATTTTCTTGCAATTCTTTTCAATTTCTTTAAGACTGGTAGTGTGAAAAGAAATAAAACAAAACAGAGTTATTATAGCTAAGAGATTTAAAATGGAGTCAGAAGGTCGTTCTGGAGGTTACTATTATGCAAATCTCAACCAGATACCAAAGAAAGGCCAGTCACAAGCAACAATGCTCCTCAAAATCCTAAGGACATCTGGACACCACAAACAAACCACAAGATAAGAAACTCAGTAAACTATCTAACCTGAAGAACATTTGGAGCACCCAAATATCCACCAATTACAACTTATATAATCTTTTTCTTTAAAAACCCTTGCCCAGAAGCACCAATACTGGCAATATGGATTGCTATCTGAATCTGTGCTCCCTGAATTGCAGTTCTAAGACCCCAAATAAATGCCTTTGTTCCTTTGCAGTTTAGTTGTTTATTTCTCAGTTCATATTAGTGATATACATTTTTCAATTTCTGATACTAGTAATACTTATTTTTTTAAATCTGTCTAGCTAAAGATTTGTAGGTTTTGCTATGCTTCTTGAAGAATCAACTGCTGGAATCATTAAGGTGTTCTACTGTTTTTCTATTCTCTGTTTCATTCATTTCCACTATAATCTATAGTACAGTCATAGCTTGGTACTTGACTGCTTTGAAATTCGTCAAATTTGGTACTTAATGCTTTTTGATGTGAAAATTTTGCCCCAGTACTTGTCTTTTGTTTAGTACTTAATGCGCAAGCTAGAACTTGTTGATGTCAATTGCCTCGTGACTTGCTACCCTTTCCAGCCAAAACAAAGGGCCATGCATTAGTCACATGATAGCTCTTGCCCTGTGTGCATCCCATTGCGGTCTTATATTAGCTTCTGTGGTCATTTTATGTTTTGTTTTGTTTTTCCTCATTATGGGTCCTAAGAAAATGAGCAGTGATAGTGCCGAGCAGAAAAGATAATTACTTCATACCAACATTGAGCAAAAAAAGAAATAATAGGTAAATATGAGAGTAGTATTCGCATTACTGATCTTGCTAGGGAATACAGTATGCCTAGAACAACAGCCTCCACCATCAGTAAGAATAAGGAAGTGATTTTTAAAAAAGGCTGATAATTGCAAAAGGAGTTAAAGCAATAACAAAACAGCATTCCCAAACACTTGAGGAAGTAAAAAACTGTTATTAATTTGGGTAAACGAGAAGCAGTTAGCGGGTGACAGTGTATCAGAAGCCATATGTGAAAAAGCGAAAGTGTTTCATGCTGATCTTTTGAAAAACAAACCGGAACCGAGTGATGAGAGTGTTGAAGTTTTTAAGGCCAGCCACAGCTGCTTTGATAATTTTATAAAGAGAACTGGCATCCATAGTGTCTTGAGGCATGGTGAGGCAGTGAGTGTTAATAAAAAGGCTGCTGATGAATTCATCAGTACATTTCAAGACTACATAGAGACCAAGGGTTTTATTCCCCACCAAGTTTTCACCTTGATGAGACCAGAGTTTTTTGGAAAAAAAAAATGCTGAGTAACACCTATGTCACAAAAGGGGAGAAGACATTACCAAGCTAGAATTTGTGGCTAGAAGCTGTGCCTCAGAGAGACTTCGAAGGGTTTGAGGCTGACCCCAAGCCTGCGGGTACAGAGGGTACAGTTGTGCAGGATGTTGTATCTTTGGGTCAGTCCATGGGTTTGGAGGTCAATGCTGCTGATGTTGAGGAGTTAATGGAGGAACATGGTGAAGAGGTCAGCACTGAGTAGCTATAGGAACTACAGAAGGAGCAAGAACAAGTGGTGGTTGATGAGATTTCTTCAGGTGAGGAGGAGATAAGGGAAGACATCCCCAGTTCCTTGATAAAAGAAATGTGTACAAAATGGGCAGAAGTTCAAAACTTGTGGAGAAGTACCATCTGGACAAAGTTCTGACAAACAGAAATGTGAATTTATTGAATGACCAAACAATTTCACACTTTCAGGGAATTCTGAAAAGACAGAAGCAGTCCTCATTGGATAAGTTTTTAGTGAAGGTGACAAGAGTGTGTCAGAGCCTGTAGCGCAAGTTGAAAAATGGCAGAAAAGAGGAAGTATACCTGAAGTACAAGTGCCCGATGTTCTATTGGGGGTACTCTCCTGCCAAGCAACACTCCGTGTAACCACTCCTTTTCACCACTCTCCTCCCACCATCCATTAGGCCATGGACTCTTCTCAGTACAGGTAAAGTGAAGTTTTTATTTTATCTAAAGTAAGTATTTATTAACTTTTAGTTTTATTTATCATGTAAAGTAATGATATACAGCCCTATCTTTTTACATATTGCCTTAAAAATGTACATTGTCTTTGGTTTGGGAATGCATTAAATTTATTTACATTATTCCTTATGGGAAAAATTTATTTGGTACTCATCATTTTTGGTATTTGTCACGCCTCCTGGAACCAATTAACAAGTACAGAGGTACCACTGTATTTCCTTCCTTCTTTTTACTTTGAAATTAATTTACTATTCTTTTCCTAATTTCTTAGAAACGAATTAAGAACCTAAGTTTGAGAAGTTAGATTTTTTTTTAAAGTTGAGAGCTTCTTTTAAAATACAGTCTGTTATGGGTTCAATTGTGTCCACTATGAATATACATTGAAGTCCTAACCCCTGGTATCTCAGAATGTGAACTTTTTTGGCAAGAAGGCCATTGCAGATATACTTAGTTAAGATGAGGCCATACAGGAGTAAGGTGGACCCTTAATCTAATATGGCTGGTTTCTTTATAAAAGGAAAAGAGACCCAGAGACAGAATTACACAAGGAGAATGCCCCAGACACAAGAGGGAATCCAATCATGTGAAGGGATTGAAGTGCTGCATCTACAAGCCAAGTAATGCCAAGAATTACCTGCAAACACCAGAAGCTAGTAGAATCAGAGAGGGAGAATTGCCTTTCTGACACCTTGATTTTGGACCTCTAGCCTACAGAACAGTGAGGCATCAAATTTCTTTTGTTTTAAGCCACCCAATTGGTGGTACTTTGTTACAGCAGCCCTAGGAAACGTACATGTATACATTTAAGTTGTAAATTTCTCCCTAAATACTGCTTTAGCTATATCCAATTAATTATGTTGTGCTTTAGTTTTAAAAGTTCTCCAAGTATTTTCTAATTTCTCCTGTGATTTCTTCTTTAACTCATTGTTTGTTTAGGAGTGTGTTTCGTTTCTACATATTTGTGAATTTCTCAAATTTCCTTATGTTACTGATTTCTAATTTAATTACATTGTGGTCACAGAACATATTCTCATGATTTCAATCTTTTTCAATTAAATGGGGTTTGTTTTATGGCCAGTCATATGATCTATCCTTGAGAACGTTTCATATGTGCTTAAGGAAATTTATATTTTGATCTTGGATGGAATATACTATAGATGTATTTTTAGGTCTAGTTGACTTACGGTGCTTTTCAAGTAGTCTATATACTTTTTCATCTTCTGCCTAGTTGTTCTGTCCATTGTTGAAAGCATAGTATTGAAACATCCAACTATTACTGAATTTACTATTATCCCTTCAAAATCTCTCCATTTTCACATAATGTATTCTGAGGTTCTGATATTAGGAGTGTAAGTGTTTATAATTTCAATTTCTTTCTAATGAATTGAGCCTTTTTTTTTTTTTTCATGTAAAAATACCCCTCCTCATCTCTAGTAACGTTTTTGTCTTAAATTCTATAAATTCTATGTATAGCCACTCCAGCTCTCTTAGGGTCATGGTTATCAGGACATACCTTATTCCATCTTTTAACTTTCAACTTTATTTGTGTCCTTGAATCTGAAATGTGACTCCTATAGACAGCATAGAATTGGATTTTTTAAAGTCCAAATCTTTGACTTTTATTTGGATTGTTGAATACATTTATATTTAAATTGTTATAGATAATGTTAGATTTAGGTTTGCCATTTTGCTTTTGTTTTTTAATATGTCCAGCAATTTTTGTTCCTCTGTTCTTCCTGAAGTGCCTTATTTCTTACTAGGTGGATAATTTTTAGTGTAACATTTGATTCCTTTAAAGATTTTTAGCTATATATTTTTTTAGTTATTTCCTTGATGATTACTATATAGCTCATATATATATTTACTTTTTAAATTTATCACTTCATATTAATACTAACAATTCTAGAGAGATATAGAAACTTTACTTCTGTAAGGCTCCATTCCTTCCTCTTTTTGTGATATTATTGTTATACATATTATGTATTTATATGTCCCAATACCAATAATATATCATTATAATTATTACTTTATGAAATATTTTTATAGATGCTGAGAGAAGAAAGGAGAGCATGTATATATTTAAAGAGATTGTTTTATTAACGTTCTTATTTACCATTTCTGGTTCACTTCATTTCTTCCTCTGAATTTGAGTGACAATCTGGTAGCACGTTCTTACTCCAACACAGGTTTGTTACCACTCATGTCCTTTGTGTTGTTATTGTCAAATATATATCACATTTTTATATATGATAGACCCCAAAATACAACTACATACACATTATTTTTTTACTTTTTCAGTTAGTTGAGAAAAAGAGAAGAAATATACAATTTTACTGTTTTTCATTAATACTTACATGTTTTTTTTTTTTTCATGTGAATATGAATTTCTGTCTGGTAGTCCTTGCTTTCAGCCTAAACAACTTCCATTAGTGTTTCTTATAAGGCAAAAGAAAGGCCATCTAGCAATGAATTATCTTAGTATTTGTCTAACTGATAATGTTATTTTGAGTTCCTCTTGAATGATAGTTTTCCTGGGTACAAGATCCTTGGTTGGCTGTTTTTTTTTTTCCCTTTCAGTACTTAGGATATGTCATGCCACTACCTTTGGTCTCCATATTTTCTGGTGAAAAGTTACCTGTTAATTATATTTGGTTCTGTTGTATACAATAAAACTATTTTTCACTTGCTGCTTTCAATATTTTCTCCTTATTTTTGGCATTCAGTATTTTGACTTTCCTGGGTCTAGGTTTGGATTTTTTTTTTTCCATTTATCCTAAATGGAGTTATTTTAACTTCTTGGATGTATAGAATAATGTTTTCCATCAAATGTAAGGAGTTTTCAGCCTTTCGTTTGTTGATCAGTTTTCTGCCCTTTTCTCTTTCTGCTATTAGTTTGCTATTCCTCTTATGCATATATTGGTGCATTTAATGGTGTCCCACATTTCTTTGAGACTGTCCAATGTTACTTATTCTTCTTTCTTTCTTTTCTTCAGATTTCATAATCACTGTTGATCTAGCTTCAGTTTGTTGATTCTTCTTCTGCCAGCTCAATCTACTTTTGTGTTCATCTAGTGATTTTTTAAAATAATTTTTTTTGTATATTTCTGTATTTGTTTCATTTATAGAAAGATCCATTTAGTTATTTTTTACAAAAAGTTTTACATCTTTAATCATATTCTCTATTTAAATAGACATTGTCATCATACTTTCTTTTAAGTTTTTAATACTTATTGGTCTTTGATTCTATTTCTGAAATTTGCTTTGAATCCTTTGTCTGCTAGGTCCAACATTTTGGCCTGTTAAAAGTCAGTTTCTGTGGAGCAGGTGGAGCTCAGTGGTTGAGCTCATTCCTCACAGGTACAAGGTCCCAGATTCAATCCCCAGTACCTCTTTTTAAAAAAGTCAATTTCTATTGGCTCCTTTTTTTTTTTTTTTTCCCTGTATATGGATAACACTTCTGTTTCCTGTACATTGTTTTTCTATTGAAAACTAATCCAACCCAATTATCAATTTAAGGTAGGATAAATAATGATTTTCATATACATACATAGTAGACTATTACATAGAGTAATATGTCTACTCTACAGTTTTAAACATTAGTATATATAAAGTTCACATGGGAGTGTACAAAGTCATATCACAATACATATTGTTTTCATTGTGAAATATACCAAGATACCCAAAAGTAAAAATATGTAAGCATGCATGAATACATACATACAAATGTAGTCTATAAGTAGAAATACCAGTAGTGAATTATGTATTTATCTAGTGAAATTATAGAGGAAGACAGAGAATAGTGAGCAGAAAATTCAGTTTGATGATTATTTCTGCTGTGGACAGTGAAAGAGATGTATCTTGGGAGAGGAAAATTGAGTGGGGACCAAAAGGGGTTGGCTATATTATAGAAAATATTCAGCCAGATGTATAACATTTTTTTCCTTAATAGAAGGCTTATATAAGAATACTAATAGTATTTATTAGTATTTTGGATACCTAGGTGTTTGTCCTTAAACCTATGTATTAATTATATTATTCCATTTTGTATATATAGGATTTCATATTAAGATTGAAAAATAAAATTTTTGAAATATCATTATCTAATAAATTTATGTTTCTTATGTTTTACTCTAGCTTGTACACCTATCCTCTAAAAATTTGTACCAAAGTACATGTTCCAGTCTGTATAACCAATAGTAACATTTATTGCAATAAATGGATTTTCTGCATATGATTGAAGTGCAAACCTAATAGTAAATATTTTCTTTCCCTACGTAAGATAGAAGTAATTATAAAATCCTAGGAAAATTTGTGTTGCTATTAACTCAATCACAACATATACTGAAAGTATTATCTCTGTAAAAGCCAAGAGAACTCACTTTTAATATTCATTGAAATTTTAATTTCTAGAATTAGTTTTATATTTGAACTCTCAACATAACCATGATTGATTTTCTACCAAAGTACCAATCAATTAACTTAAATTATTTTATTTTTTGGTAATTACTAAAGTCACACCAGAGAACAATATGAGGTAATTTGAAAGCCCTAATGTAGAACCACAGGTATCTTTGATGGCATGGGATGACCCTTGCAGACCTCTAGCTGTAGGGAGCATAAATGAACAAAGAATCAGACTCACTTATGCTCTCAGTAGTCCATCATAATGGGCCCACTCCTGCTTGGCAGGACCTTCTCTGATGGTCAAATTTGTCTTCTCCTGAATTCCATGACAGTCACTCAAATCTTCCTTAGAGTTGCAAAGATGTCTAGGACACTTCCCTGTCTACTTCAAAATGGTTGTGACATCTTAAATTCCCTCTAATAATATATAAGTACTCCAGTTTTTCCACATCCTTACCAATATTTGTTCTTAACTTCTTTTTTGATTATAGACATTCCAGGAGTTCATTTATCATTTTTATAATCATAAAATGGCACTTTAATAAGAATATGAAATTTGTTTATATATCCTATTGTCATGATTAAGAAAAAAATGGTAAAAAATAGTGGGAGCTAAAACACCAAAATATTAAAAGTAGTTGCTTCTGGATGACTGGGTTTAGATGTTTTTTCTTTCTACCATTCAGCTTTCCTTTTTAATTAGTAACATGTATTTACATTCATAATAGAAAAGAAAACATCAGTAAAGCAATACGCTAACTTGAGCTGTTTTACTGCTAAAATAACCTAATTTTATCTACCTTAATATCCCCCAACAGTGATACTAAAAACCAAAGTTTTCCCTATAATCACCAGAATGGCATGCAGAAACTGTTGGCATTAATAAGCTCCAAAGAAAAATTGAAGAGCTCTCTGGGTGCTCTCTCAAGTCAAGCACGATGTTTTAAAAAATGATGAAATACAAAAAAAAAAAAAAAAAAGATGAAATACAATAAGGTCTTTGGTCAAGAGGATGGTACATTGTTAATTTATTGGTTTTGCTAGTGTACTATGGTTATGCCAAGTTTTATAACTAGACAAGATACTCATCATTTTTTAAAAGCACTCTATTTTTTGGTGTATGGTTCTATGAATTTTATTATCACATGTACAGTACATTTAATATCCACAATTGGGATATAAAATTGTTCCATCACCACAAATGAACTCTCTCTTACTGCCCCATTATATACTCAGACTCACTCTCACCATAAACCCTGACATTCACTCATCTTTCTTTCATCATTATAACTTTATTTGGAGAAAATTATATAAATGGAATCAATGAGTAAGATTTTGAGATTGTATTTTTCCCTTATCATAATGCATTTGAAATCTATGCAAGTTACTGCATATATCAGTATTTTATTCCCATCATTGCTGGTAAAGAGATCAATGGTTTCCAGGGTTTTGTGTTGTGGGAGACTTGATTGCTAAAGCATGATACTGTAATGATGGATACATAAAACTATGAATTTGTAAAAACCACAATGCTTACAGCACAATGTGTGAACTTGAATGTATTTCTTTTTCTCCTGGGTTATAAGCTACATGATATGCTATTACATTTGTTTAAAAATAGAAATAGGAGGATGGACTGACCACTTTATTTTAATCTGTAACAGGAGGTAAGCATGTTCCACATGAAATGAAATGGATTTTCTACTTGGCACAGGGGAGGATTCTGAAATAAGTTTCTAGTATTTATTGGTTGCCTTTGGCTATCTCTGTGATGGACTCCTTTTCTGAAGAGTAGAGTCCAGAGGAATGGTTTGTGGCTGTATTAGTCAGCCAAAGGGGTGCTGATGCAAAATACCAGAAATCTGTTGGCTTTTATAAAAGGGAATTTATTTGGGGTAGAAGCTTACAGTTACCAGGCCATAAAATGTAAGCTACTTCCCTCACCAAAGTCTGTTGCCATGTGTTGGAGCGAGATGGCTGTTGACATCTGTAAGGGCTCAGCCTTCCTCTTCCTCTTAAGGCTCCATGGCCCCAGCTTCTTCCAATCTCAGCCTGGGATAAATCTCTTTCCTTTCCTGGGGCTCGTTTCTCTCCCGGCTTGGCTGCTCTGCTCGCTCCACAAGGCCGGCTGTAGATTATCAGGCTAATGGCTCATCCCTCTTCCCTGGGCCTCTGCCATATCTAATGGAGCATTCTCTCCTTCCCATATATCTGCTTCTCTGTGTGTTTACTTTCCAGGGCTCCAGTATTAAAACTCCAACTTTCTTTTCTGCGATGTCGTTTACTCTGTGAGTCCCCACCCACCGAAGCCCAATCAAAACTGTAATCATTATTTAATCAATTAAAAGTGAAACCTCTGAATGCAATCCAATCTAATATGCCCAGAGGAATAGAACAGTTCACAAACATAATCTAATTATCTATTTTTGGAATTCATAAACAATATCAAACTGCTACAGTGGCCATCTTTGAAAACAATATACTAGAAATATGCTCCTTCCTTCAAATTGAAATTCTGAGACATGTTATAAGTGGACTTATTATGGAGGGTGTTTAGAAATAAGGCATGAGAATGAGTCATGGGTATCCTTTACCTAAATGGGTAAAAATGATAAATATGAGGACCAACCCAGGTCCAGGTTGTGAAACTTGTTTTCTCTTAAGCATATTAAAATAAGGTTGCTTTTGCAATCTATGTCATAGTCTATACATCTCTTATCTTCTATATCTGTAGCTATATTCTGGGATGAGGGTTAACTTGGAGGTATCCTATGTCCTTTTTCTCCAGTTTTACTGTAGCTATCATTAGGCCAAACTGCTGTCCTATAAAGGTGGGTCTTATTTTTATTGATGACTTTGGAGGAAGAAATCGATGATGCCATTTCCTGGCATGAAAATAAATTTTGGATCCTGAGGAAGATTTAAACAGTCATTTCTCTTACAGGAACAATTTCAGGAGTAGAGACTTTTAATGGTATAAAACTACATGTGTGGCAACATTATTGTAACAGTTTTGTATGAACAACTTCAGCTCATTTACATGCTTAATTAAAACTCATTTTAATCTCAAAAGTGGACTTTTGTTCATACCCTGGTAAGAGGAGACATTTGTTTTGTTTTGTTTTTTCTTAAAACTTGTCCAATTCTGACATTTCAATGATCAAATTTAGCTATGGATAAATTTATAGAAAATTTTAAATACTATCATGACTTCAGTCATGTTTCACAATTCCAGCTTTCTGAGTTTCATTCTACTTTATTGTGATCATGAATTCCCAGTGTCCTTTGCCTGGCAACAAGTATATCAGTATGGGAGGGGTCTGATTGTATGAATAAATCTACCCATGTAAGCTGGGTATGATACAGGGTCAGAGTATTATTCCACTGGAATCCAGGTCCTGCTGACAGCTATATCTGGTCTTGATGTAGGTCCCATTCAGCAGTAAGAGGTTCCCTTGTAATTCCAAAGGCTCTTGCTCCTCAGCTAACCTATGGGTCTCTTAAGTTACATCATTTTCTGCTGAGAGCTAGATAGGATATATACCTTAACTCTCCCTCTCAATATAGTCCACACACACCCAGTTTGTTTGAAGCTTTCCAACAATCTTCCTCTATTCCAAAATCTTCCAGTAAGTCAAGAGGTAATTATCTGCCTTTATGCTCATGTACTGCCTCTGAGATTTTTGCTTTCCTATTCTATACCTACTTCTCTTACCATGAGAAAGAATTCCATAATCACCCTCTAACCTACAGAAACACCATTGTGTAAAGAACTTTCCTTAATTGCAATCTAGACTTAAAGTCACCTGGTGGCAAATACTTAGGCCTCTTCCAATACAGGAGGAAGATTAGAAGACCCTGACCTCTTTGAAAGTTTGGTGAATGTGGACTTCTGTAAATCTGTTTTCAATTGTATGTGGCAATTGCATCTAATAAGCTTCTAGGGTTGCAAAATAGTAAGGGTCTCAGCATGTGCCTAATTATAATTCCCAAAAAGTATTCTATTCTCTTGTCCTTTCCAACTCACTTGCTTGGAAAGAGTTTACATATTTTCTCTATCTTAGGATCTATAACCATTCTTATTACCTTCTCCCTTCCCCATACTTCTGACTTCTTCAGATCAAATTGTTCCCAAACCTCCTGCTGAGGGAAGATATCTGGGGAACTCTTTGTGAGACACTTCTAAGACCAGCTTTACAGCCTCCAGGCAGAACACAATATACCTCTGTGTTCTAGCTACCCTGTGCTTTGGCTTTATCACAGCAAGCTCCTCACTCATGGACCATTAAAGGAGAACCATCAGGTGAGTGAAGGTGGCTAAGGAAGAAGGGAGAACAAGGTAGCTACAGCCTCCAGAATGGTTGACCTCACTTGCCACTATTTTCTCTTTCATGTAGGTAAAATGAGTAATATAGGAAAGTAACTCCAGGGCGTATCATTGCTGTGAGGGCTGATGTAATAAATAAATGTTTATGTTTTCTGGGGAAACATGGAGATTCAAATGTGAATGCTCCTTGCAGACTGACCTAGAAAAGTTGGTAGAGTGAGCAGCTACTTCTTATGTAACAAATAGGACTTTGTCCTGTACTGTGTCTCACATCTAGAATGCTTGTTCACCTGTTATGTTTTGTTGAATCTGAGGCTTGGGAGAAGAAAAATAAAAGAAATAGTAGACCTTAATTAGGAATCTAAGGGATAGGAGAAATTCCTTTAACAGTAAGAAACTTTCTAAAATTGGGACCTTGATTCTGTTTGTCTTTCACCTGGAAAATTTAAATTTGTCCCTGTGTCATGTGTTATAATTTTCTAAAGGATTCCTTCTACAGACTTGATAAAATGCCTTTCTTCTCATGGAGCAACACTATTTTCATCATTGTTTTGACATGTTCTTTTCATTCTGGTGAGTAAATTTCCCAGTCCTGGGAGAAACTCTTCACATATTCTAGAAAATGAAGGAAATAATAGCTATAATTTAGGAATGAAAGGGCTTGTTTTAATGGGTTTGTAATCCTTAAACTGTCAAAACAAAACCGAGGATGTCACACATTGCTTTTAAAATTTCATCAGTGGATCACTTTTTCTAATTTCTCACAGTGAAGTAGACACAGAGTTGTGGATTAGAGTGGGTGATAAATATTAGTTATTTGTCTGCAAATAAGGAACATAATCTCAATTCTTCTGTTTTCTTTTATAGAAATCAGATTCCAATGAAAAGTGTGGGGAAGAATGATCTCTTTTATATCTGATATTACTTGACAATCTGATTTATTGTTATTCTGCTCTGAGTCCACTAAGGTCGAAGCCTTGTGTAAGGAGAGGATTCATTGATTTTGGGGGGAATACATTATATTTCTTAAGCTCAGTGTGTTTCATGCATTTCAGAATAAAGTAATTGAATTATTTGATAGAGTCCTTCAATTAGAACAGAGTACTGATGAACTTAGTATTAACAAATTTCTTCATAGTAAAGCGTGACTTCAAGCAAGGCACTGTCCTCTCTGAAAAAAAGAAAAAAGAAAAAACATGGTACTTTCAAAGCACTGTTGAGGTTTATTTTTAAAAATACATGAGATTTTTTTTAATGTGGGTAAAAATCAAATTTTTCACAATACATACCAATATTTGTAAAATGATATATAAATATATATGCATATATGTGCATTTGCTTACATAAATGCTACTTTTTAATATAGATATTTTTAAAAAGGTACTTAGATTACCTAAATATTATACAGAAATTACAGGGATTCCCATGTTCCCCACCTCCCACACCTCCCACAACATCCCACACAAACATCCTTCATCAATGTGGCACATCACCCTCAATGGATATATACATCCTGGGGTCTTGCCACCAAGCATAGACCACAGTTCACATCATAGACCACACTCTCTCCCACACAGTTCTGCCTGGTATATGCTGATGTAAAATGGCCTACATCCGTCGCCACAACGGCACTCAGGACAACCCCCAAGTCCCGAAAAAGCCCCTGTATTTCAACTGCCCTCCGTGCCTCGAAAGCATCCAGTGGCTACCGGCTCCACCTCACTGTTATAATTTCTTCCATTGCTTGAATCACAATATGTCTACAACATAATACCATTAAGTCCACTCTAGTCCATAGCTCTTCCCTCAATCCTGAGGTGACTGGGATGGTGATGTCCACTCCACCTCCAAGTGAGAGAGGGCTTATATCCCATGGATACGGTGGATGGGAATATCCTGCCTGTAGCTGCAGGCCCTCTCCATTCCCTGGGATGGTGTTGCCCATCATCATCTTCTTGCCAGGTGACTTAGGGGAGTCCATTGAGCTGTAGGGGAGGAGTTGCAACTCCACCGAGATTCCAGGCACATATGGCACATAGGTAGGCCAAAGGCTCCAGTCTCTGGAAGTACACCTAAAAACTCCTGCATCGCATATAGGTTTGAATAGAAGGGACTGATGGACCATGTGCAGGGAGGACTTATTTGAGTCCAACTCTGTCACTCTCAGGAGCACAGATTCCAAAGTAGAGCCCACTGATAAGGCATCAATCTCTGGGGCTATCCCCCCTTATATAGGACCTGGGTGTCTCCAGAGCCCTCAGGAGAGCCTCTGTGTGGGTGATATCCACTTTGGTGTTCTATGAGATCTTTTACTGAGGTGTGCATAAGCGTTACCTCTGGGATGACCTCCTGACTCTCTTTGAAGTCTCTTAGCCACATGAACTCATTTCTCTTTAACTTTTCCCCTTTTATTCAATGTCTTTTTCCAGGCGTGTTGCCATTTGGCACTTGGTATTAATCCCTCATTGCCAGGGAGGCTCATCCCCGGGAGTCATGTCCCACATTGGGGGGGAAGGTAATGCATTCATATGCTGAGTTTGACTTAGAGAGAGGCCACATTTGAGCAACAAGGAGGCTCTCAGGTGGCAACCCTTAGGCACCCCATAACAGTAGGCTAAGTTTCAATTACAAGAGCGAAGATTCATAAGGCTAGTCATCAATAACAAGAACCCATCAGTGGGCCATACTCTTTTACCAGACGCTGCCCCTGCACTCAGGAGACTGTTGCTGCTCCCTTGGAGAATGTGGCAGAGCTCTCCAGACTGGGAATTCAGATTCCCTCATTTATTGAGTGATTGTTGACCCACCATGACCAGACCCCATCCCTTGATCATTTGAACAATGTTATATATCTTTCATGTATATTCAGATGAACTTACTCCCATGAATCCCCCATCCCAGACACCCCCCACCAATGATCCTCTGCAGCCCCTATTGTAACCCTCCTGTGATCTAAACCTTCCTTGAACATGAAGCCCATATAATAACCAAATACAATTAATGGGAAAAAGAAATAATAATGATAAGCTTAAATGCAAGAGATAAATACAAGGAAACTCAGAAGGAAAAAAAAAAACTAAAAATAAAATATAATTAGCGGATTGGAACATTCAAAAAAATGGGAAAAAAAAATCCTTTTTTAAAACATTATTCTTTTTTCCTTTTGTCACTGTATTATTGGATGTCCAATGTACTGTGACACCTTCCCCCTCTCATTCCCTAGTGTCTACCAAATTTTCATTTAATTTTCAAAGAAGTTTTAGGTAACAGCAAAGTCACACACAGAATACTAGAGACTCCCACATACCCAACCTCCCTCCCCCTTCCCCACCCCATATTAAAACCTTTTTTTAAAAATGGATGTTAACATTGTTATAACTGTTATATAGATAGTAAAATATAGCAACTAAACATTATCCATGGTTTACAGTATAGTTTACAAGTTAGATAGTACAGTTTAATAATTTTTGATGGTATTTACCATGTCCTGGGCCCATTACTGTAAGGTAATGAAAAACCTTTTCCATGACCACTAAATACCCCATTTGATCTTAACTGTTCCTTCCTCCCCATCCCCCTGGGGCATATGACACTCCCCTGTCTTGACTCATGGAATGACAAGATTCGTAGTTACATGCCCTGGGTATTCCAACCTGCCCTTCATAATCTACCCACCTGTCAACCCTGCACCACCAAACCCAGTAATATCACTACCCATTTGTCCTATCCTTCAATATGCAACTATACTCTATCCCTTTACCATAGATTATGTCCATATGGGTGATGGCTCACAGTCTGCTCTTCTCTTTCTCTCCCTTGTTAACCTATCTTTCAGACAATGGTTCTCAGAGACTGCTCACTTTCCTCAGTTCAAATCAGTGAGGTCATATACTGTTCATCCTTCAATGACTGGCTTGCTTCACTCAACATAAGGTCTTCAAGATTCATCCACGTTATTCCATGTATTAGCACTTTATTCCTTCTTACAGCTGAGTAATATTCCATTGTATGTATGTACCACATTTTGCTTATCCATTCGTCTGTTGATGGGCACCGGGGCTGATTACAACTTTTGGCAATGGTGAACAATGCCGCTATGAACATTGGTGTGCATATATCTGTTCGTGTCTTTGCTTTCAATTCTTCTGGGTATATACCCAGAGTGGAATCGCTGGATCATACAGAAGATCTATTGTTAGTTTTCTGAGAAACCGCCAAACTGTCCTCCACAGTGGCTGGACCATTCCACAATCCCACCAGCAGTGGATGAGGGTTCCTATTCTTCCACATCCTCTCCAACACTTAGAGTCTGCTGTTTTTTTTAATGGCTGCCATTCTGATGGGTGTAAGATGGTATCTCATTGTAGTTTTGATTTACATTTCCCTGATAGCAAGTGATGTCGAGCATTTTTTTCATGTGCTTTTTAGCCATTTGTATTTTTTCCTTGGAGAAGTGTCTTTTCAGGTCACTTGCCCATTTTTTAAATGGGTTGTTTGTCTTTTTATTTTCAAGGTGTAGGATTTCTTTATATATGCAAGATATTAGGCTCTTATCAGATATATGGTTGCCAAATATTTTCTCCCATTGGGTAGGCTGCCTTTTTATTTTCTTAATAATGTCCTTTGAGGTGCAGAAGTTTTTAATTTTGAGGAGATCCCATTTATCTATTTTTACTTGTGCTGCTTGTGCTTTGGCTGTGAAGTTCATGAAACCATTTTTTATTACAAGGTCCTGTAGATGCTTTCCTAAATTATCTTCCAAGGTCTTTATGGTTTTGGCTCTTATATTTAGATCTTTGATCTATCTTGAGTTGATTTTTGTATAAGGTGTGAGATGGTATTCTTCTCTCATTCTTTTAGATATGGATATCCAGTTCTCCAAGCACCACTTGTTAAAGAGGCTATTCTCTCCCAACTGTGTGGGCTTGGTGGACTTGTCGAATATCAGATGACTGTATATGCGAGGATCTATATCAGAATAGCTCTCTGAGGATGGCCGATTGTGGACAGAGTCCTGCCCGAGGGTCTGTGCTGTGGGCGCATGGAGCGAGAAGCTTGGGTCATCTAGCAGCAGGCAGATTCACGGTGTGGAGTGATTGGTAGAGATTCGTGAGATTTAAGCCTGCCTGTGGCGGTTAACACAGACAACTGAGCCCCACCCACAGGGAAAAAGGCTGGTTTGAGCCACAAATTCCGCACCCGTGACTCCCACTCCTGGTGTGAGGGAGCATTCTCTGAAGAGAGGGAGGGCTCTGACAGAAGGTGGAGAGGGGTTTAACTTCTGTGGATTTGGCTGCCTGAACCCCCTCATAGCTTTGGGGAGCAGATAAGCCAGCTTGAAACAGCGCCAGGCTGAGGGGAGAGGCGAATCTGCTGAGGAAAGCTGATCTACCCAGCAGCCAGCAGACACTGAGGCTTGGCCCCAGAGGGGGCAGAGTCAGCCAATTTTATCGCGCTGCACTGACAAGCATCAGAGCTTCAGCTCCCCTGGGGAGGGCAGGAAGTGGGAGGGGCTTTATTAGTTTCCATGAGCCTATTTAGAGTCCCCTCGGTGAAGGGGGTGATCTAGCAGAGGATTTCCTTTGGGTCCCTTATATTGCCAAAAAAAAAAAAAAAAGAAGACAGTCACTTTAAAAAATGAATTCCTCTTTTTAGTTTAGTTCAATACCGAAATCTGCCTCAAAACCTGCAGATAGAACCCTGAAGGGAAATTGATAAATGCAAGCAGGCTGAGAGGATGTGCAAGGACCCTAGCAGGAACACTTCCTTTTTAGCTTTGTTTGACTGCTTGCTGGTGTGGTTGTTTGGTTTTTCTCTGTTTATTTGTTGTCTCTTGATTTTCTTTCCTCTTTCATCCCCCCTTTCTGTTTTCCTTCATTTTTTTTTTAATTAGGTGCTGCTAGCTTACCTCTTTTTTGCTGTGTTTCTTCTTCAGTGATTTCCCATTCACTTCTATATTGATATTGTAACCCAAGCTCTCTCTTATCCTTCCTTCGTCTCTCTGCCTTCTGCTTACTGTTGTGGTTCTTAGACACCACAATTTTTCATTAGCCCACAACTTAAGGGTGTCAATTTCTATTCTATCTATTTTGTTTTCTTCTTTTTTTTTTTATTAATATTAGCTTTTTCCTTTTAGCCCTTTCTTTTCTCTTACTCTCCCTCCTCATCATTCTAGCTTTCTAAATCATTATATATATATTCCTCTATTTGGTTTCCCAATCCATTGTAGGTACTCCACTTTTTTTTCCTATTACTCTACACTGCCTACACAAGTTAAATATTCATTACACTAAGTCCTATTTGGCCCCTCTTCTAACTTTTATCAATATTACTATTATCCTTCTTACTTTTTCACATCTTTCGATTCCTCTGGCACTAATCTTTTGCTTTCAAGGTAACATAGAATGAAGCAAGGAAACAAAATAAGAAGAAAAAGTGTCAAAGAGAAAACAACACAACCACAGAACCACCAGCTAAATAAAACTCTAGAAGAGAGAGAGAAGCTAACCAACTGAATAAACCCAGCAAGATAAAATGATGACTAGAGGGCAACAAAAAATTACAACCCACACTGAGAAACAGGAAGACATGGACCACTCCAATGAACAAACTAAAAACCAGGAATATATGCAGAACATCAAACAACTAATCAAAGATTCCCAAACAAATATCATGAACCAACTTAATGAAGTGAAGGAAGAGATTAAGGATATAAAGAAGACACTGGGAGAACATACTGAAGAAATTGTAAACATACACAAAAAGATAACGGATATGATGGTGATCAATGGCACAATGGAAGAAATAAAAAAGACACTGGATTAACATAACAGCAGATTTGAACAGCAGATTTGAACAGGCAGAAGATGTGATGTGGAAGACAATACATCTGAAATCAAACAGATAGTAGAACAGATAGACAAAAAATAGAAAAAAATCCAGCTGGGACTCAGGGATTTAACTGACAACAAAAAATGCACAAACATACACATTATGGGCATCCCAGAAAGAGAAGAGAAGGGAAAGGGAACAGAAGGTGTGTTGAAGGAAATAATGGCTGAAAACTTCCCAACCCTATTGAGAGAGATGGATGTGCAGATCCAGGAAGCACAGTGCACCCTAAACAGTATAAATCTCAACAGGCCAACTCCAATTGGACATTGTCAAAATGTCCAATGCTCAAGACAAAGAGAAAATACTCAAGGCAGCAAGAGAAAAGAGAACCATCATATACAAGGGAAGCACAATAAGATTAAGTGCTGATTTCTCATCTGAAACCATGGAGGAAAGAAGAGAGTGGTATGACATAGTCAAAGTACTAAAAGAAAAAAACTTCCAGCCACAAATTCTCTATCCAGCAAAACTGGGATTCAAAAATGATGGAGAGTTTAAAATATTTACAGATAAACAGAAATTAAGAGAGTATGTCAATAAGAAACCTGCACTTCAAGAAATACTAAAGGAAGTTCTACAAGTTGAGAGGAAAAATCAAGGGAGAGAGAGTTGGAGGAGAGTTTAAAAACAACTAAAAAGATAAAAACAGAAACAAAACAACATATGACATACATTAATCCAAAGAAAATATGGCTGAAGTAAGAAATTCGTTGCCAGTAATAACACTGAATGTTAATGGATTAAATCCACCACTCAAGAGACACAGATTGGCAGAATGGATAAAGAAATATGATCCATCTATATGCTGTCTACAAGAAACCCACCTTTGACCCAGGGATTCAAGGAGGCTGAAAGTGAATGGCTGGAAAACAATTTTACACACTAACAATAGCCAAAAAAGGGCAGGAGTAGCTATTCTAATATAACACAAAATAGAGTTTAAATGCAAAACTATTGTAAGAGACAAAGATGGACACTATATATTAGTAAAAGGGGTAATCTCTCAAGAAGAGAAAACAATCATAAACATTTACACATCTATTCGGGGTGCCTCAAAATACGTAGGGCAAACTCTGGAAAAGCTAAGTGGAGAAATAAATGCCTCTACAATTATAGTGGGGGACTTTAATACACCATTATCATCATTAGACAGAACATCTAGACAGAGAACCAATAAAGAAACAAAGACTCTCAACAATACATTAGAGGACCTGGACTTAATAGACATTTACAGAACAATACACCCAAATACAGCAGGATTTACATTCTTCTCGAGTGCACACGGATCATACTCCAAGATAGACCACATGCTAGGCCTCAGAACAACTCTCAATGAATTCAGAAAGATTGAGATTGTACAAAGTAATTTCTCTGATCATAATGGAATGAAATTGGAAATCACTAAAAGCCAGAGAAACAGGTTAGGCACAAGGATATGGAAGTTAAACAACACACTCTTAGACAAACAGTGGGTCAAGGAGGAAATCTCAAAAGAAATCAGTAACTACCTTGAAACTAATGAAAACAACAACACAACATATCAAAACCTATGGGATGCAGCCAAAGCTGTCCTGAGAGGGAATTTCATAGCCATAAATATATATATTAAAAAAGAAGAAGGATCTAAAATTGAAGACCTAACTGCACACTTGAGGAAGTGGAAAAACAACAACAAACTAAACCTAATGAGATTATTTTATAGATAATATTCATTTGGAGATTGAATAATGTAGCATATTTGGGGTTATTTTTTAATTTGTTTAATACTGTACCACAAGCTTCACCTTCATAACATGCAGGGTCTAGTGTAGACATGTTTTTAATGTGATTTCATTTATTTATTTTTTATTTTTTCTGAAAGTTACTTAGATTACATAAAATGTTACATAAAAAAATATAGGGGATTCCCATATGCCCCACTCCCCTCACCTCTCAGTTTTCCCCACATTATCAACTTCTTTCCTTAGTGTGGTACATTTATGGCAATTGGTGAACACATTTTGGAGCATTGACACTAAGGATGGATTACAGTTTACATTGTAGTCCACACTCTCTCCCACTCAATCTGTAGGTTATGGCAAAATATACAATGGCCTGTGTTTGTCGTTGCAATGTCATTCAAGACAACTCCAAATCTTGGAAGTGTCCTCACATTACACCTCTTTTTCCCTCTCCCTGCCCTCAGCACCTCCAGTGGCCACTGTCTCCATATCAATTATATAATTTCTTCCATGGTTGGAATCACAATAAGTCTATAGTAGAATACCAGTAATTCCACTCTAGCCCATATTTCATTCCCCAATCCTGAGGATCCTGGAACAGTGATGCCCACTCCACCTCTAATTGTGAGGAAGCTTCGATCCCATATGGTCTAGTGTAGACAATTTGCATTGATATCTGCCACTAAGAGATGGCGGCATATCCTACCAGAGACTTTTTTTTTTTTGGCTTCTTATATTCTCATTATTGTTTACTTTTTTCATCTGTATTTGTGTTGCAGAAACTTCCTCTGAAATGAACAAGAGATTATCAGTAAGTTAATATTGATTAATTTAGAAGGTGAAAAAGGTAAACCTTTAATTTTTCATGTTGTAAATTGTAAATGCAAAATGTACCAAACAAAATCTAAAACAAAATCCTCTTTTTAAAAGCTCAAAAAAACCTTCATTGGGGAGTGGGTGTAGCTCAGTGGTTGAGCACCTGCTTCCCATGTATGAGGTCATGGGTTCAATCCCTGGTACCTCCTAAAAAGAAATGTGTGAAACAATGTTGTCCAAAAATTAACCAGGATTTTTTTTTTTTTAAGTACAATTCAATGATTTTTTAAAAAACCCACTATTATTACACTAAGTCAAGAAATAGAATCTTTTCTGCACTACAAAACCATTTGGTATTATATAGACCAGGTGAAAAATGTGTATATCCCACTACCTAAAAATTACATTAATGGGTATAAACCTTGTTGTGTACTAGCATCTGAGATAGTTAAAGAGTGTTTAAAGTAGATATATTCATTCTAGCAAACCCAGAGGATAAAAAGTACCAGCCTCTATTATGTACTTAAGGGTGGACAAAATTATTTTAATTTTCATATTCATACAGTGTGATAGTGCATAAAGGTGAAAAAAAAAAGAAACTACAGCTATAAACATCATTATGGATGAAGTCACAATGATGTTAAAAAAGCAGGTCATGGAGAAAATAGCTACATTATTGCTTACATATATAAATCACCAAACCTTGCCAATACTAAAGAAATTAAATACATATCTTTTTCTATATATGTTGATACATGCACATGTACATACATATTTAGTAATATATATATGAATACATGTATTTGTAGTGAAATTATTGAGAAAGACAAGGGAATTATAAATAGAAAATTAAGTTTCATGATTATTTTTGGTGTGATGGAATGAGTGAGATGTGACCTGTGTATGAGGGGGTTTTGAGAAGAGAGGGATACATTATAAAACACATGCATGGCCTTTTAAAAATAATAAAGGCTTGTAAATACACATCAGTAATTCTTTATTTTTAAATGGTCTCTTGGTACTTCAAGGTTCATTTTTAAACCTACATATAGAATATATTTATCCCATTTGATATATGGCACTTTATATTATGATTGAAGAACATCATCTTCAAGGCTTCATTATCTAATGAATTTTATGTTGTCTCTCTATGCTTAACAGCCAAACTGTCTGCTGTATGTAAGTCATCTTCATGCTTGCAGCAGAGAAATGGATCCAGTCTGTGCAACCAATGGTCAGACGTACAGCAATCAGTGTACTTTCTGCAGTGAAAAGATGTAAGAACACATAGTAATTATTTACTCTTCCAAAGCAATGAAGAAAGCAACATAAAATAATAGGAGAATCCATGTTACATAACTTAGGTGTAGTATACCCAGAAAACAAGTATAATATCTATGTAGAATATTGAGGGCACACCCTAGTACTTTCCTCAAAGATATCATTTCTGAAGTACTTCGTATTTGTGCTCTCAATAGACTATACTGTATATTTTTCAAATGCATAAATCAACTAATTCAACTTGTTTATTATGAATTACCAATAGGAGACTAGAGAAATATATTATGTAATTCCAAAGCCCTGATGCTGAACCATAGATCTTTGTGATACCATGAGAATGAGCCTTGTGGTCTTCCAACTATGGAGAGTATAGTGGAGCAAGATACCAGACTTGCTTCTGCTCTTGGTAATCCATCATAATGGGCCAACTCCTGCTAGGCAGGGCCTCCTCTGGTGGTTACTTTATCTCTTTAATTTCATAACAGTCTTCCAAACCTTCTTGAGACTGCAGGGCAGTCTAAGACACTTCCAGGCCATCTCCTTTCCCTGTCTACTTCACTCTGAAGGAGTTGGTGTTCAGAAGGCTCTGACAGCCTACCTTGCCTTCTTCCCCATTTTCTTTCACAGGTGTTTCCTCTTATAAAATCTTTTTATTTCCATCATAAAATTGTGTCTGCTTCTTAGAGAACTGGGACTAACACAATCTCTAATGCTCTCCTTACTTAGGTCTGGTCCAAAGACTAAGACAGAGCTGAACAAACAGGAAAGGTCAAGTGGCCTCCGGTAGGGAAAAGACACGTGCAGCTGCTTGTAGAAGTGGAGTCCAGGCTTTTCATTATTCCTTGAGTGAAATCCTCCTCACTGAGAAGCACTTTGTGCACTACCCAGGGAGTTTGTTGTGTTCTTCCAATACTTATTTCCTTCTGTCTCTTTCTTTCTCCACAGAGAAAGTGGTAAAAATATTAAATTTTCTCATTTTGGTCACTGCTGAATTTGATGGAGCTACACAATCCAAAGGCTTTTATTTTGATCCTATTTCGTTGTGGATTCTGCCGATAATTACAGTCTTCTCACATAGGATTTTACATTCCTAGATGACCAAGTGAATCCTTCTATGAAACATAAGATGGAATAGAGGATGTTCAAAGTTCTTCTCAATTTCAAGATCCTGTGGCTTCTGGCCTTTGATTCTCTATATTCAATTATTCTATGGCAAATTGAATAACTAATACCTTAATCGTATGTTTGATAGTATAAAGGCTAATACAATTAAAATAGATATGTCACTCACTCTATTATTAAATAATGTTGTCTTCATCAAAATGCCCTTTCTTTGGTTGAGTAGTGGGATAAAACACAGGCATAGTTTTGCTAACTATAATTAAAAATATTTTCAAAGGCAACCAGATAGTACTTTATCTGGGTATTTATCAAAAGTACAGATACCTGACTGAGCACCTCACTATCCAAAAGATTCAGAACCTCCAGGAAAAGTGACTGGAAACTTGAATTCTAACTGGCACCCCAAGTTAATCTTATAATTACAAATTTTAGTCAATAAGGACTTAAATCTGAAGACTAGAATATGTCTACAATTTAAAGAATTCCAAAACCTATTCAAAGATACTGTAAGATTCTGAGGCTTGAGGAAATTTGTCATATTGTTTGCTTTCTTTCTCACTAATCAGTCAAAAGGTAAGTGGGGAGAAGGGTGTCCTAGGATGCCAGCAGCTCTACCTTCATCAATCTAATATATCCATATTTGATCCAAATCCAGTGTTTTACCCATTCTCTCCATAACCCAGTCAACAAGAAGCAGGCTGAATGCTCATTAAATTTGGTTTGATTTTAATGAAAGTAATGTAGATTGACAATTGGAAAACAGCAATCAATCTGCCACATATACCATATCAGGCATGTTCTCCTTTTCAGTAAAAATGTTCAAATCTAAAAGAGTGATCTGTGGTTACTACCAATTCATTTAACAACTCCATTATAAACTCTTAATGAAAGCATCCATTAGAATGTACTTTTTTTTTTTTTCATTTATCTTTCATAAACCAGAACTATTCATTGAAAGTATTTTCTGGGGATTTTCTTTTAATTTTTGTTTTTTAAAAAAATCACTCACATAAAGTAATTCCCTGAAAGAAAAAAAGAATGTACATTTTCAGCACTGCATTATAAAAATGCACTCAGCCAGTTTCATGACATTTTTTCATTATAGAGAGCTTGTATTAAAACATTCTTGAGATTATTGTGGGAAGATGGCAGAGTAGGAACTCCAGAAATCAATCCCTCCACCAGAATAATTCCTGAACTGCCAGGAACTGCCTGAATCAACTACTTTGAAACTCTGGAGTCTAGTGGAACACTGCAGCATCGAAAGAAGAGCTTGAGGAAGAGGCTGATAAATTTTAGTATCTACCAGTGAATTTCACCCTCTGTGGAGCAGTTACAATCCTCCAACCCCCAGCCTTGTGACAGGCAGCTGTGGGGTCCACAGTGCTCGTTCCTAGTGCCAGGGTAGGATGATACAAAGACCCAGTACTCCAAATCTGGTGATCTGTAGTCTGATCACTAGTCAGTAAATGATTGTTTCTGAAAAGCTGGGACAATGTGGGTAGCTTCAGCCTCCACAGCTCATAGGACCAACTGCACCCTTGGCTCCCACTCTGCAACCAGCAAGGGAAAAAGAGCAAGAAACAGATGAAAAAGAGTTGAGAAAATTCAGACTGGCTGAACATGAGCAACTCTAAAGTTCCAAATTAAGTTGAACCAAGTATCAAAGAAGGACAGTAGCACAAGGCCAATCAAATAGATTATGGCTAATGCTGCTTCCGTTCTGTTTAAGAAATCTTTGCCTACACCAAGGTAAAGGATGTTTTCTCTGGTTTTCTTCTAGAAACTTATTTGTTTTGCTTCTATACTCAGGTATATAATCCACCTCAAGCTAATTTTTGTTTTTTTTTTTGTGGTAGGAGTCAAGATTCTTTTTATTATTTTCTACAGATATCTAATGTTCCACTACCTTTCCTTTGGAAAACAATCCAATACATTGAAAAGGATGTATATGTGTGGACCTATTGCTGAACTCTATATTATTCATTTGGTCTATTTTATACTTTTGCACCAATACCACAGTTTTAAACTATGGGATTTTAGTAAAGTGAAATCTAGTAGTATAAGCCCCCAAAAGACCTTAATATTTTACTCATTGTTATTTCTAGATTGTTTGGATTTTTCACACTGAGGAAATATTCATGGATTACTTTTGCAAATGATTAAACAAGCTTTGGAATAGTTTTATAACATGCACCCAATATATCCCTTCACTGTGCTCAATTTCTTATCTCTGAAATAGAAGCAGCTATTCCATGTGTTCTTTTTAGGGCTGTTGTTTTGTGTTGGTGGCATATTGCACATAAATTAAGAGAGACATGTTCAACCACCAAAGAGTAAGTCTTCTTTTCTGTATCACCAGCACCACTCCTACCACATACACAGGAACAATGTTTAAACACATACAAATACACCTTTCTTAACTCAGGACAATGTTTACTATTGCAACTTAATCTGTTTCCTTTTCTTTTTATTTAATCAGTTTTATTGATACATATTAATAAAGCATACAACCTACCCAAAGTGTACAATCAGTGCTATTTAGTATAACCACAGTCGCACATTCATCAATTCAATCATTATTAGAGTATTTTCATTATTCCCATAATAATAGTAATAATAAACAGAAAAAAACAGACAAACAAAAAACTGTACCCCTTAATATTCACCTCTCAATCTCTCTAAGTTTTCCCTGTCATACATAGTTGCTATTTCATTTTGGTCTCTCTAATTTATTTTGTACATTCATATTTTTCTTAAGCATTTTTTTCAATTTTATTGAAACATGTTAATAAAGCATAAATCCATCCAAAGAGAATAATCAATGGTATTTGGTGTAATCATGTTTGTGCATTCATTACCCCAATCACTCCCAGAGCACTTCCATTATTCCAATAATAATAATAAACAAAGAACAAACCAGCAAAACTCATCACCTCTCAATCTCTCTATGCCTCACCTGGCATATATATCTGCTATTCTTTTTCCTTCTCTCTAGTAAATTTGTATTTATATTTTGTAAAACAATCTTATATATGCAATGTCCCCCAATTTGTGTTTTACATGAGGTTTTGCTATCTTATATAGTCGCATGTTACAGTTTTTAGTTTTCCTTCAAGTACTATACATGACCTTATTTCCTTCTAATAATATATATGACCTTAGACTTTCCTTTTCAACCACTGTCATACCCATACAATAGTACTGCTAGATACCATACCACCATGAGATGCTTTAACCATTTCTATTCATTTCCAAAGATTTACAAACAACCTTTTCAACAATTCTGCACAGATTAACTCTCAGCTTTCCATTCTCTACACTCCTTCTATTTTCTGATGACCTATATTCTAATTATTAACTCCATGAGTTTATACAGGATATTTAGTTCATAGTAGCACAATCATACAGTATTTGTCCTTTTGTGTCTGGCTTGCTTTACGCAACATAATGTCCTCCAGGTTCATCCATTTTGTTATTGTGTATTATTATCTCTCTCCCATTTTAGGCAGTCTGTTTTTCTTCTTTATTGTTCCTAATCTACATTTTTTTCACTCCAATTTCTTTGTCTTGTCCAATAAATCTGGATTTTTAAAAGTTTCTTTCCTATATCCTTTTGACTCTACTCTATTGGTACTGGTCTCCTCCATGACTGTAGAAGTTTTAATGACCATGCATCCAAAGAAAACACACATTTAAATCTCTAGCCCAGGGGAATTAAATTAAATACTCAACTATTTATGGTATCTTCACTGTTATGACTCAATGATATTTCTTTTTTTTTATTTCTGAACTCTCAAATAAATTCTATTTTTTTAAAAATTTAAAATTTTTATTGAAGTATATCATTCATACAGGAACATACATATACAATAAGTGTATAGTGAAAGTTGTGAATCTACAAAACAAACACGCATAACATCATACAGGGCTCCCATACATCACCACACCACCAATACCTTGCATTGTTGTGAAACATTTGTTAGAAATTATGAAAGAATATTGTCAAAATATTACTACAGTAGTAATTATAGTACATACCTTACGATTGCTGTATTTTTCCCCCAGCCCACCCTATTTTTTTTTATTTACTTTCATCCATCTTTCCTCCCCTCCCCCATCCTCACCCCCATTTTTGCTGTTTTTGTGTCCATTCGCTGGGCAATTCTCTGTGTCTGTTTCCTGCCCTCTCTTCTCATCCTTCTCTTTCTGTCTTCACTGGGATTCGATCCTCAGAACCTCCGATGTGGGAGAGAGGCATCCTACCACCTACGCCATCTTAGTTCATGGTTTTTTTTTTTGGCACGTTTCGTCTTGGCTTTCCCTTGTATCACTCTTCTGTTACATCATCATCTTGCTGTGTGGCTCAGTGGGGCCTAGTGGTGCACCCGTTCACAGGATCTGACGGTGCACCTGTGCATGGGGCCTGGTGGCCCATGTGCCTTCTATATTTTCTTTTTTTTCTTTTTACTGGGAGGTCTTGGGGATGGAGCCCAGGTCCCTCCATATGGGAGACAGACGCCCAACCACCCGAGCCACATCCGCCCCCCTGCTGTATGTCTTAAAGTTGACCAAAGATACCTAGAGTTACAGTCATTTCCCATACAGGATGGTCATATAATAAATCAGGCTTAGTTTAACACCAGCATTCTAAAAACCAGACCTAGGGAGAAAAACTAGGTCTGGGGACACATGCAGGGTTTCTAATATAGTGAATGTTTAGCCTACCCTGATTATCACAAAATCAGGACAGCAAGAATATTCGCGTCAATGATATTTCAAATACAAAAGGTCACAATCTGATTTTATTATCTTTTCCCACTCCTCTCCCATTTTTCTTCTTCCAGTCTTTATATCTTGGCATATGCCATAACCACACAGCTGGTTTCACTAGTCAGAAACTGCAGAATCTTCTTAATGCACCCTTGTCTCTACTCCAACAATAAGGTATTTCTACACATTGTTCAATCCATTCACTTCCCTGACTTCATTGTGGATGCTATGGTAAGGGAACTCTACACTCTAACCTGGGCTGTTGCAATATTACCTGCATTCATTCACTCTTACTTTCTTCCAAAATGTTACATATACTCTAAACCTAGTGGTAATTTTGGAAAGTAAATATTATAACACCTTCCTCTTTAAAATTCTTCAAAGACTTTCTGGGCATTTGCAAAATCATGGAAATTTACACTATGGCCTTCACAGCTCTACATGATATGCTTTTTTCTTTACCATGTTTCATGTGTCACTTTGCTCCTTTTCCTGAAGTTTTAGTAGTCTTTATTTCCATGCCGTGCTTCTCACCACTCCTAAATTTGTATAATCTCTATCCAGAAAGCTTTTTGCCTTGATAAATCTACTTTTAAATTTTTTCTTTAAAAATTTTCTTCACCTTTTTCCCAATCCTCTTAGTTCATTGTTTCTAACATATAAGCTCACACAGTACCCCCATATCTCTTTTTCCTACATGTAGTTTTTTAAACCTTTCTCCCTTCCTCCCTTCCTCCCTTCCTCCCTCCTTTCCTCCCTTCCTCTATTCCTCTCTCCTCCTCCCTCCCCTACTAGGCCATAAGCAACATGATGTCTATTAATTTTTTATTAGAAACAGAAATGGGAGGGAAGAAGTGATTTCTGAATTTAATGTGTTACAGGAGTTAAGCATATTCCACACAGGAAATGAAATAGGTTTTCCATGTGGCACAAGGGAGGATTCTGAAATAAGTTTCTAGTATATAGTGGCTGCCTACAGCAATCTATATAATGCTTTTATTAGAGGAGGAACAACTTACATGATGACAGATTTTAGGTGACCATCTATGCAACCAATATACTAAATGTATGATCCTTCCTCCAAATTAAAATTATGAGATCAATGATGATTGGATTTTTATATGGAAGGTGATTAGGAATAAGGTTTGTGAAACGAGGTCCAGAGATTGTGGCGCTAAATGGATAAAAATGGTAAATCTGAAGATCAACATTGGACCAGACCCTGAAATTTGTTTTATCTTAGGTATGATGACTGACATTTACAATCTGTGTGATAGTCTCTAGGCATCTCTCCTCTTCTGTGCCTGTAGCTGTGCTTTGGGATGAACGAACCTCAGAGGGACCCTATGTCCTTTTTCTCCAATTGTAATATAGCTAACATGTAGACCTGATTGCCTCCCTTTGAAAGTGGGTGTTATTCTTACTGATGAATTTGAGGGAATAAATCTATGTTGCTATTTTCTGATATGGAAATAAACCTTGGATCCCAAGGAAGATTTAAACAGTTATTTACCTTACAGTTACAATTTCAGTATTATAGATTTTGAATAGTGTAAAGTCACATGTGATGGAAGCGTTATTGTAACAGTTTTGTATGAACAACTTCAGCTCATTCCTTTTATTCTTAAAAGTGGACTTTTGTTTACATGCTGCTGAGAGCAGACATTTATTTTGACTTTTCTTAAAACTTATCTCAGTCCTAAGATTTCTGTGACCAAATTTAGCTATCAAATATTTTCTTAGACAAATATACATAAAATTTCAAATGCTATCATGCCCTGATCACTTTTCATGATTGCAATTTTCTGAGTTTACTTCATTCTACTTTATTACAATCATGAATTCCCAATGGCCTTTTTAATAAGTATTTTCCTTGCAACAGAGATATGAGGATGAGAAGGATCTGATTATGGGGAAAATCTGTATGTGTAAGCTGAATATGAGACTAAGTCAGAGTATTTTTCTATAGGATACTGGCAGAGGTGTATCTGGTCCTGATATGGGTCCTATTCAGCAATAAGAAGCTCCATTGAAGATGCAAAATCATTGCCCTCAACTAACCTCTGTGCGTCTCATTTTATATCTTTTTTTTTTCTGTAGAGAGCTAGATAGACGTGTCCCTTTACTCTCACTCTCAGACACAAGTCACAGATACCCAGCTGGTGTGGGCCTCTCCAACAAATCTCCTCTATTCAGAAATCTCCCTGAAGAAGTGTTTCTCTACCATAATCCTCAAATGTTGCTGGAAAGTTTAAAGGTTCCCTATACTAGCACCCACCTCCCTTCCCATTAGAAAGGATTCCAGCATCAAAGCTTAATCTACAGAAAAACTGTTCAACTAGGAACAAATTCCAGTCCAGCCTTTAGGTCTCCAGGTGATAAAAGCCAGCAAATCACTTAGATTTCTTCTGAGACAAGACGCAGATTGGATGAGTCCAATCATTTGAGTGTTTAGTAAATATGGAATTTGCTATTCTATTACCCTCTATGTAGTCTCCAAAAAAACATTTGCAGTCTTTACTAACCTGGAAGAAGGTCCAGTGTGAATCTTAGTTTTTGTTTACATGCTTAGGTTAAATCCTGGCTGCTCACCCCTGTTATTTCCAAGAGTGGTATGTTCTTTGCACACAATTTGTGAGGGAGTGAGTTTGGGGAGGCTGGTGTGATGGCTAAGTTCACATGTCAACTTGGCCGGGTTATGATGTCCAGTTGTTTGGTCAAGCAAACACTGTCCTGATTGTTACTGTAAGGATATTTCATGGATTAAAACCATCAGTATGTTGATTGCATATAAGGCTGATTATATCTACAATCAACTGAGGAGAGTGTCTTCAACAATGAGAGATGTCTCATCCAATCAGTTGAAGGCCTTACAAGGAGACCCGATGATTTCAGCAGTCAGAAGAGAGAGTTTCCATCTTCACTTCAACCAGCCAGCTTCTCTTGGGAGATTCATTGAAAACATTCATAGTAGTTCCCACCTTGTGGCCTGCCCAATGTAATTCAGACCTGCCCATATTATAACATTATAACAAATCTCATAATATTTATATTATATATAATATATAATCCTATATATATCCTCTTGATTCTGTTTCTCTGGAGAATGCTAATACAACTGGGTACTGATCTTCATTTCCATTTTCTCTCTCTCTCTCTTTTAACATCTCTATCATCTTAAAGTCATAGTTTTCTTAGTCTTACCTTCCCTCTGACATAAGTTGAATAATACATGCATTTTTTTCATGAAGCTTTATTAAATAAGTCATACATGTAACATTCCCTTTTAGGGTTAATTTAAAAACTTTGTAGCCTGCTGTGGGTCATAGTCAGCTCTTACACTCTTCTGATGATTGCATGGGGCATAAGGGGCTTTATACGAACTCCAACTCCAGGCTTTATTTTACTTTTCCTTCAAATTCCATGCACCAGATTTTACCTAGCTACCATAAGCATAATATTCACTTTAGTATAATAAAGGATCTTCTGAACTTTTCACAATTTGTGCTCTTCCATTAAATTAGCACTGGAGAGAACTAGGCTTAAAAACCTTGACTTTCTTCACTGCTAAAAAAAGGCAAATTAGATCAAGGTGACAAATTAAGTCCAACACACACCTTAATTGCAGACAGTTTCCATAATTTATCCCTGTCATTTATGCCAAACCAATGAAAGAGGAATTATTATTCTCATATTAAAATAAATTATTGATTAGAAAGGCTATATAATGCTTATAGGTTACTCAATGGTAGATGATATTTGAACTCAACTCTTTAAACTGCCAAAGCTCTTTAAGCTGAGTTAGACTGTGAAGCTGATTGGTTAATTAAGGAGAAAATAATTGATTAAATATCTCCTTACTTAAAAGCCTCATTTACCTCTGAGTTAAAAATCAAATTATTTCATATAGAGCTTACAGTAATGTACGCTTTCTCAACTTCACTCCCCTGCCTATGTCTCTCTTGTTCCTCCTATTTACATTCAGTCCTCTAGCCAAGAATCCCCAAAACTGGCGGCACCTGAGATTCATCTGAGAGCTTTTCAAACATACCAGCGCCTGAGCTTTGTCTATGAAATATTGATTCACAATGTTGGTGGTGAAATTGGGCTATGTGAAAAAAGTCTCCAACTGATATTAATTCTTGGTTGTGATTTGAAATGCAGTTTTACAAGATTGGGTAAAAAGTTGTAAAAGTCTACAAGTGGACTCTGTATTATATTTTTTAGGGTTATATCATTCTTTATTTAAATTGTTTTTAAAATTTTATTTATTATTTATTTATTTATTTAAATTAGAGAAATTGTATGCTTACAGAAAGATCATACAGAAAATATGGAGCTCCCGTATATTCCCCCAATTTTTAAACATTTTGAATCAGTACGGTACCTTTGTTATAAATGATGAGACAATATTATTATAATTATACTATTCACTGTAGTTCACTGTTTACAATCGTGTTCACTGTTGGTGTTGTATGGGCCTATGTTGTTTTTTTAAAATTTTGTTATTTTAGCAACATATATACTATCTAAATTTTCCCATTTAACCACATTCATATATATAATTCAGTGGTGTTAATTACATTCACAATGTTGTATTACCATCACAACTATACATTACCAAAACTATTCAATTACCCCAAAAAAGAAACCCTGCACCAATTCAGCATTAATTGCTCATTTCCTAACCCTACCCCAGTCCCTGGTAATATGTATTATAGTTTCTGACTCTATGAATTTGCTTGTTTTAATTATTTCATATCAGTAAGATCATACAATACCATATTTGTCCTTTTTTTTGGTCTGGTTTATTTCACTTAACTTGATGTCTTCCACATTCATCCATGTTGTCAAATATATCTATACTTTGTTCCTTTTAATAGTAGAATATTCCATTGTATGTATATACCATATTTTGTTTATCCATTAATCTGTTGATGGATACTTGGGTTGCTTGGCAATTCTGAATAATGCCACTCTTAGTATCAGTGTGCAAATATCTGTTTGAATATATGCTTTCAATTCTTTTGTGTATATATACCTGGAAGTGGGATTACAAAGCTATATGGTGGGAAACGAATGTGGCTCAAGAGGTTCGGCATCCGTCTACCATATGGAGAGACCGGGGTTCGATCCCCAGTACCTCCCGGTAAAAAAAAAAAAAAAAAAAAAAAAAAAGCTATATGGTAATGCTATTCCTAACTTACTGAGGAACTGCCAAACTGTTTTCCACAGCAGCTGTACCATGTTACATTCCTACCATCAATGTATGAGTGTTCCTATTTCTCCACATCCTCTCTAACATTTGTTATTTTTATTGTTTTTACTAGTAGTCATTCTAGTGGGTTTGAAGTGGTATCTCATTTGCATTTCCCTAAATGACCATCTTTGTACATTTGTGCATTTGGGCCATTAGTACATCTTCTTTGGAGAAATGTCTATTCAAGTATTTAACCATTTTTTAATTATGTGGTTTGTCTTTTTGTTGTTGAGTTTGTTCTTTATAAATTCTTGATATTAAACTCTTATCACATATGTGGTTTCCAAATATTTCTTTCACTCTGAAGGTTGTAATTTTTTTTTTTATTAAAAATTTATTTATTTCTCTCCCTTCCCCTTCCACCCCCCATTGTTTTGTGCTCACTGTCTGCTCTGTGTGTTCTTCTGTGTCTGCTTGTCTTCTCTTCAGGAGGCACTGGGAACCAACCCCAGGACCTTCCAGAGTGAAGAGAGGCTGCTAAATCTTTTGCACCACCTCAGCTCCCTGGTGTGCTGCATCTCGCATGGTCTCTCTTCTGTGTCTCTTTTTGTTGCATCATCTTGCTGCACCAGTTCTCTATGCAGACCAGCACTCCTGCATGGGCCAGCACTCGGCGTGGGCCAGCTCTTCACTCGGGCCAGCTCACTGCACCGGCCAGCTTGCTTTTCACCAGGATGCCCTGGAAATCGAACCCTGGACCTCCTATATGGTAGATGGGAGCCCAATCACTTGAGCCACATCACTTCCCCTGAAGGTTGTATTTTGACCTTCATGATGATGTCCTTTGAGACACAAAAGTTTTTAATTTTGATGACATTACAATGATTTTTTTTCTTGTGTTTCTCGTGCTTTTGGTATAAAGTCTAAGAAACCATTGCCTAATACAAGGCCTTGAAGAGGTTTCCCTACATTTTCTTCTAGGAATTTTATAATCATGATTCCTTTATTTAGGTCTTTGATCAACTTTCAGTTAATTTTTGTACATGGTGTAAGTTAACCTTCATTATTTGCAGATGGATATTCAGTTTTCCCAGTACCATTTATTGAAGAGACTATTCTTTCCCAATTTTTGTGTTTATTGAGACTTTTGTGGCTAACCTATGGTCAAGCATGGGCAATTATCCATTTGCACTGAAGAACATGTATGCTGCTCTTGTCAGGTGAATTGTCACACATATGTCTGTTTGGCCTAGTTAGTTTATAGTATCATTCAAGTCTTCTGTTTCTTTTTTAATCATTTGTATAGGTGTTCTTTCCATTATTGAATCTGGTATAATAAATCTATTATTTTTCCCTTTAAAATGCTATTTGCTTCATGCATATTGAGGTTCTGTTATCAGATCCACATATATTTATAATTGTGAAGCCTTCTTGTTGAACTGACACTTTAAATATTATATAGGACGTTCTATGTCCCACATAACTACATTTGACTTAAAATCTATTTTATCTGATATTAGTATAGCTACTCCAGCTTTTTTGGTGAATATTTGCATGGTGTGTTTTTTCCATTCTTTCAATTTCAGTTTAATCCATTTACATTTAAAGAAACTACTGATAATGCAGGACTTTATTCTGCCATTTTGCTACATGGTCTTTGTAAGTCTTGTCTTTTTTGTCCCTCAAGTCTTCCATTAATGCCTACTTTCATATTTATTTGATTTTTTGTATTGTACATGTTGAATCCCTTCTTATTTATTTCAATATATGTTTTTCATGTATTTTCTTTGTGGTTACTGTGTGACTAAAATTTAATATCCTAAATCTATCACAATCATGTTTGATTTGTTACCAACTTAAACTTCAATAGAAAACACTTACCCTGTTCCTATACCTCCTTGTCCCACCAACTTTTGTTGTAGTTGTTACAAATTATATCTTTATACATCATATTTCCCATATCAATTATATATTTATAATTACTATTTATGCATTTGCATTTTTGAACCTGTAAGATATAAAAAGTGGAGTTACATAGCAAAGATACAATACAACAGTAATGACATTTATAATTATCCATATGGTACCTTTACTGGAGTTATTTCTTTCTGTTGCTTCAATCCACTGTTTAGTGTCCTTTCCTTTCAGTCTGAAGAACTCCCTTGAGCATGGCCTGTAGGTCAGGTCTAGTGGTCACAAACTTTCTGAACTTTAATTTATCTGGTAATGTTTTAATCTTACCCTCATTTTTGAAAGACAGTCTCACCAGATATAAAATTCTTTTTTGGAAATTGTTTTGTCTCAACACTTAAAGTATTTTTTTCCACTGCCTTCTTACTTCTATGGTTTTTCATGAGAAATTAGCACTTACTTTTATTTGGACTCCTTTGTACATAACATGTTGGTTTTCTCCGGCAGCTTTCAGAATTCTCTCCTTGTCCTTTGTATTAAACAGTTTGACTACTATGTGTTTAGGTTTATTTCTCTTCAAGTTTATCCTGTTTGGGGTTCATTGTGCTTCTTTAATCTGCATATTCACATCTTTTGCTAAGTGCAGGAATTTTTCTGTCATTTTAAAAAATATTCCTTCTGCCCCTTTATGTCTCTCTCCTCTCCTTCTGGGGCTTTCATATGCATATATTGGTATGGTTGATGGTGTCCCACATATCTTTTAGGCTCTTTCACTTTTAAAAATTCTTTTTCCTTTCTGATCCTCAGTCTGACTCATTTCAATTGTCTTGCATTCAAATGAACGGATTCTTTCTTATGCCAGCTCCAATCTGCTGTTGGAATCTTCCAGGGAATTTTTCATTTCAGTTAGTGTGGTCTTCAACTCTAGTAACTCTGTTTGTCTCCTTTTAAAAATTTCTATCTCTTTACTAAAATCCTCATATTGTACATTCATAGTTTTCCTGATATCCTATAGTTCTTTGTGTATATTTTCCTTAATCTCCTTGAACATATTGAGAATCATTTTTTAAGACATTATCTGGTATATCTACAATCTGGTTTTCTTCATTGAAGTTTTCTGAATTTTATCCTCTTCCTTTGGATAGGCCATCATTTACTGTTTCTTTTTGTCTTGTAATATTTTGTTGCACACTGTACATGATATTAAAGTGTTAACTCTGGAATTTAGTCTCTGCATTGTCTATTTCATGTGTTTGTATCCAGCTTATGTTATGACAGAGATTTTTCATTGAGTGCCAGAGCTAACAGAACCAAACAAATCAATACAAAATACATATTTCATAATCTTTGCAAATTAGCTTTGCTTTGGCTTGTGCTCTCCTTCAGATTTCATCTCTCATATAAAGAAATTCAGCCTGAGGTAAAGGCAAAGTACATAATCCTCCCTGTCTTTTCTATGCCTTTGTCTTGTTCTGGGCTTATGCTTACTAGTGAGTTTAGATGTTCCCCTGTTTATAGGAATTGAATGCTCCCTTACCCCCCTATGAAATGGATGTTTTCCCTCTCCCAGGTGCTCTATTTTGGGGCTTAAAGCAGGTAAGCCTTTGTCCTAGGCTTTGTGACTTTTTTTTTTTTTAACACTGCCTTAGATGCTCCAAGTTGCTTTTACCTGGAGGGCAAATTCAGGAGATTGGGGGGTGAGCATAAGCCTGAGAGAAACTCCCTAGGTCAGACTTTCCCATCTGGAATAAGGCGAGGGAGCCACAATGTGAGAACAGGCATCTCCACAATTTGCTGGGGAGGTAGAAAGGGAGGGGCCAGCCAGGGTACCAGGAGTACTCCTGTGGCTTTTTCTTTTCTTTTTTTTCTTTTTGAGGTATGAGGGATTGAACCCAGGGCCTCGTACATGGGAAGCAGGCAATCAACCATTGAGCTACATCTGCTCCCCTCCTATGGCTTTTTGAAAGCTGCATTTTCTTGATTTGGCACCTGCCCATTTAATGTAGACTTTGTGATTTTCCATAGTTTTGAGGAAGGGTACTGTTTTTAAGACTCCTCTGTCACTTTTTCCCAAAGCATGTTGGAGCAATGTTTACCCTTAGAGCTAGGCCTCCAGTGATGTGAAGTAGCTGATTAAAAGCAGTGAGCAGCAATTGGACTCACACCTCCACCTCTTGAGGAACAAGGTCTTTATATACTACCCTGGCACTAGCAAGCTGACCTGGAGCTGAGTTTGTGAACCCACTGCTGCCTGCCATGAGGCTGGAGGATGGGGGATGGTAGCTACTGCAAGGAGTGAAATTCATTAGTATTTACTGCACTTTACCAGTTCTTCCTCCCTTTCTTTCCTGGATGCTGTTCAGTGTTCTACTACTCTGTGGAGTTTCAAAATAGTTGATTCAGACAGTTCAATAGTTGTTCTGGTGGAGGGACTGATTCCTGGAGCTTCCTATTCCACCATCTTCCCTTGTATTATTTCTTAAACTGTATGCAAAACTATAATTATCTCAAAAATTTAAATTTAGTGAAAAAAGCTAAATTAGCATTAGGGTCTAATGTGTGTTTAGTGTTGTAAAATACAAAGGGTCTAGTCACATGTGTAACTGCTATTCCCAGAATTTATTTTTCTTCTTCTTCCTTTGATTCTCTTGCCCTTTCCAAAACACTTGCTTGGAAAGATTGCATATCTTATCTTTCTTAGGATCAATAACCACTCATTACCTTTTTGTTTCCCCATGCTATTGACTTTCTCAGATCAAACTGTCCCCAAAGCTCCTGCTGAGAGAAGATAGATATATGGATAAATCCTTCTGAGGCACCTCTCATGGCCAGGTTCACAGCCTCCAGGCAGAACTCGGAGTATCTTTGTGTTCTTTCTGCCCTAGGTCATCTGTCTAACCCCTCAAACTCCTAACTCACACATCAACTAAGTAGACTTATCAGCTGGGTGAAGGTGAACAAGGACTAAAGGAGAACAAAGTAGCCAAGGTCTCCAGTGCTTTTGATCTCAATCCGCATTATCTTTACTGTTTCAGGTAACAAGGAATCTAGGGAGGTAGCACTTGTCTGTAGATTTGCCATGAGGACTCCTTATAGCAGTCCTTCCTGACTTAAATATTTTGATTTTCTGAGGAAAAACTGAGATTCAAATGTTCATATTTTCCTTGTGAACTACTCCAAAGTGTTGGTAGAGAGCAGCTCCGACTTATGTGTCCAAACAGGTTTTTGTCCTAGGTTTTCTCTCACATCTCTAGGAGGCCTCTTTTCAGATGTTATGTCTTATTGAATCTAAAGGTTGGGAAAATAAATAAGGTATTGGTCTTCCTTAATTAGGACTCTAAGGGTTGAAGCAGTTCCTTTATCAGAAAAAGCTTTCTATAGTTGGGCTCTAGATTTTTTGCCTGTCCATTGGAAAAATCTGCCTATGTCCTTGTGTCGTGTGTTATAAACATTTTGAAGGGTTCTCTTTACAGACCTGATAAAATGCCTTTCTTCATATCATGGATCAAAGCTATTTTCATCATTGTCTTGGCATTTCCACTTTTTTCTGGTGAGTATATTTCCCAGTCATGGGTAAAGCTCTTCACATAATTGAAAATGCAGGAAATAACTGCTGTATTCTAGGGATGGAAGGACTTTTAAAAACTGAATTTGTACTCATTAAACTGGTAAATGAAAGAAAATATGTTATAAATATTTTTTAAAATTATACTCATGGATTACATTTTCTCATTTCCCACATTAAGAGGAGACAGAGTGATGGGTGTATACTTTTGCTCTTTGTTCATCTATAACTAAAGAAATTTAAATTTTTAAAAAGTTTTTGGAGACCAGATAACATGATTGCTAAAAGCAAAGTAGAATGATCTCTTTAATAACTGGTGTCCCTTGACAATTTGATTTATTGTTTGCTTACTTTGAATCGTGTAAAATCAGTACCTTCTGTAAGGAAGTAAATCATTGATACTTCTGGGAATAATTTCTACTCATTGGAGATCAAGGTAGTATATGAAGTTCAGAATTAGTTACCTGTGAAGTATTTGATAGAGCCATACAAATACAGGATACCAATTAATTGTGTGATTAAAAGTACTGATTAATTTCTTCATACTGTAGTGACTTCCTGCAAAGCATTGACTTCTTTAACTGGGATGTCTTATCTGTAAAAGAAAAAAACACAATGACATCTTTAAAGGAGGGTTTGGGGACTTATTATAAATGATTTATAAGATTATTTTTACAGAAAAAAATTAATGTGGGATTAAATGTGTTTTCTGACTTGGAATTATTAGTGATTGGATTGTTTTGCTACTGCCAAAAAAGGCTGACCTCATTACCTGCAGGATCTTAAGTGGGAAATTTGCTTAGCTCCTAAGAGATGAGTACCTCTTACCAGAGGATAGGTGTTTTATTATTATTATTAACTTTTCCATCTCTGTGTTGATTGCAGACACTTCATTTCGATATATAGAACACAGGCATTCAGTAAGTTAACACTTTCATTTAAAATGTGAAAAAAGGTAAACTTTTAACTTTCCTATTTTGTAAATTTTAACAGCAAAATTCAGCAAAGCATAAAACACAATGATCTTTCAAAAATAAAAAAAAATGCTGATTATTGAGCTAAGAAAAAAAGAAAATAGAATCTTACCTGTAATGAAAAACCATTTAGTATCAAGGACAAAAGATGAAAATGTACATATTCGATTATACAAAAATTCCATTAATGGACATAAACCTTATACATGAACATCTGATATGGGTTAAAGGTAGTTAAAACAGAATTGTTCATTTTACAAAACAAGTTGATAAAATCACCAACCTAATGACCCATTAAAGGGTAGAAAAAATGATATTTTTCATATTCACATAGTGATATATTACAGAGGTGGAAAAAAACAAACTACAGAGCTAAACCTTTGAATAGATAAGAGAAACAAATGTGTGTAAAAAGTAGGTTATGGAAGAATGGAAGAACACACATAGTATTGATTCTTTATATAAATAGCCTAAACTACCAAAACTAAACAAATTATATATATTTCTATATATGTTTATAAGCACACAAACATTTGCAAAACTATGAATGTATACATAGGGAGTGAAATAATTGAGAAATATCAGTATTGATAAGTAGAAAATTCAGTTTCATGATTTCTTCTGCTGTGATGAAGTATGGGAGATGTGACCTGGGTGTGAGGAGAAACGGGAAGGGCATTAAATTGTGAAAACACAAGCACATGAAGTCAGTTGTATAAACTTAAAAAACATAATAGTAGACTTGTAACAACATAAAGATAATATTTTCTTTCTAAATGGGCTGTGGGTATATTAGTGCTCTATTTAAAACCTATATATCTATTTATGCCATTTTCATGTAAGGTATTTTGTTATTAAGATCAAAGAACATTTTTGCTAAGAGTTGATTATCTAATAAATTTATGTTTTTTCTCTATATTTAACAGCCAAACTGTACTTCGTATACGGATACTGTTTTATGCAGCGAAATATGGGATCCAATCTGTACAACTAGTTCTAAGACTTACATCAATGAATGTACTTTCTGCAAGGATGTGACGTAAGAACACACAGTATATATTTGCTCTTCCAAAATAATGAAGAAAATATCACACACTCACAGGCAAATCTGTGTGACTGATAACCTGGGCACAGCATGTACAAACACACTTGTGTCTTTCCCTAAAGTTCTCATTTCTAAAGAAGTTTTGAATTCTGAAGCAGTATCACTATGCTGTATATTCTTCAAATTCAAAAATCAATTAATTTATTTTAATTGATTATGGATTACTTAAGGCAGACGGCAGACTAGAGACCAATATGATATGATTCTGAAGCCCTGATGCTGAACTGCATTTCTCTACGATAGCACAATAATGAGGCTGTAAGGATCATAAATGAGCAAGGAACCTGACCGACTGCCACACTGAAATCCACCATAGAGGACCCAGCCTGCTAGACTAGAACAATTCATGGTCAACTTTGTGTCCTGAATTCTAACCCTTTCTCAGACTGCAAATAAGTCTAGGACACTTTCAGCCAAACTCCCTTCTTGTCTCCTTCACTCAGAAGGAGTTTGTAGGCTGAAGGCTCTGACACCCTTTCTGACTCCAGCTCTATTTTTTTTTCATATTTCCCTCCCTTAAAATATTTGTTAATTTAATCCCCAAAATGATATCTGCCTCTGAACAAACACTAAGGCAACCCCTAATACTCTCCTTTCCTATACATAGTTCTCAGACTGAGTCAGTACTGAGCAAGTGGGAGGGGTCAAGTAGCACCACAATAGGGAGAGGACATGCTCAGGGCCCAGCTGCTTCTAGAAGTGGAGTCCAGCCCCTCTATCATGTCCTGAGGCAAATCCTCCTCATTGAGAAGCACTTTGTGCACTACCCAGAGAATTTATGTGTTCATTTATTAATTACTTTTTCTTTTTCTGTACAGAGACAATCACAGCAAAAATAAATTTTATCACTGGGGTAGGTGCTGAATTTTGATGGAGCTACACATCTATATGGCTTTTATTGTGAATCCATTTTGCAGTGAATTCTACAAACAATTCATCTTAAGTGCTTAGAAGAGTGAGTGAATCCTTCTATGGAACATATGGTGGAATATAGGACTTCAAAGTTCTTTCCAAATCTTAATTCCTATGATTTATGGATTTTTGTTATCTTTGTTCAATTAAACAATGAGAATTGGGGAATAAACCCAATATTTTGACTGTATGTGTGATAAAATAAAATTAATACAATTAAAAATCATAAATAGTTCCCTCAATGGAAATTTAAATAATTTTAACTTTATTAAAGTTGCCTTTTTATTTGGTTAAATGGGAAAAGCACAGGCATATTTTTGGTGACCAAATTAGAAAATTTTTTCAAAAGTGACCAAATAATACATTATTTAGGTGTTTACAAAAGAATGGATTCCTGGACTACTTCTGTTCTAAATAATCAGAGTCACCAAAAGAGATATGTGAAAATTTGAATTTTAACCAGCACAAAGTTGATCCTGATCACAATGTTAGGCAAGAAGGAATTAAATGTGAAGACCTAGGATATGTCTATAATTGAATGCATTGCAGAACTGTTTCAAAGATACAGTAAGAGTTTCATAGCTCAGGAGACATTTATATTATTTTATTTCTCTCTCACTAATCAATCAAGAGGTTGCAGAGCAAGTTGCTATATGGTATGTCATGGAACACAATTTCAGACATAACAAAGAATCCCAGCAAATGTCCACTTTATTACTTACACAGCACAAAGGGCTCAAAAGAGAAGGGGGAAAGATCCCACCTTGGCCAGTGTCCTGAGGAAGCCAACTGCTTGGGTCAGAGTTGGTGGATGGCATCTCTGCATGCTTCACATTGCTTCAGAGATAAGGGAACAATTGTGGCTTGTCTCCCAGGGAGCCCAACTTTTCTGCGGCTCCGCATGCCTTGTTTCATGTCAAAGATGAAAGACACCTGCACTGCCCACCTGCGGTCTCTTGTGAATAAAAACATATCGAACACCTGCATGCAACAAGCACAAATGGAAATACACCAAACACCTGCAGGCAAACAAACAAGAGGCGGAATGGAGGGAGGTAGGTGAGGACTAGGAGCTTGCCACTGAGTGTTTCTGTGGCTTCCCCAGCAGACGTAGGTGAATGATCCTGGAATGCCAGGCAACACTGCCTTCATTGACCTAATATATCCATTTGTGGTCCAAATCCAGTGCTTTTCCATTTCTCTCTAGAACCCAGCCAACCAAAATCAGGTTTTAGCTGAATGGTCACGTGCTCATTTAAAACTTGATTTAATGGAAATAATGTAGATTGACAATTAGAACACAACAATCTGCCATTATACCATATCAGGTATGCTCTCCTTTACAACAAAACCTTTCAAGTCTAAAAGAGTGCTCTATGTAGGAATTATTCCCCATTTTAAAAACTCCAGTATCAAATTCCAAATTAAAGCAACTATTAGAATGGACTTTTTAGTACCACATTACAAAATGTATTCAGCCAGTTTCATGGCTGTTCTCATCAAACAGGGTTTCAATAAAATGTATTTCAGTGGACAATGGTATATTCATACATTTATTCTTATTTTATTCAACATTTTATATAAAAATCTACTACATGCCAGATTTAAGTTGCTATGGAAAGACACCATCCTCTGAGAATTCTTAGTGTACTGTTGAAGTTATCTATTGGTGAAATGGGACTTTATCTCATTGTGTAACTATTTTCTACAAAAGCTCTATAAGGAAGTTTCCACATCCTACATAATATTAAATTTAATTTCTATAAGAATCTTGTTAGACGTTGGCTCTATAGTTTAGCAATAATTAATGTGAAGCACAAGAAATTTAATTGTAATTAAAACAAAATTTGGTTATGAAATTACAGTGTTTATTAAGATATAATTCATGTAAAATATTCTCAGTTTAAACATTTGTAAATGTGCAATTGCAGTGGATTTTAGCATAGTCACACTGTCATGTAATCATCACCACTATTTAATTCCAGAACATTTCCATCACCTCCCTTCAAAATCCCATACTTACTAATTCCCCATTCTCCTATCTCCTTGTACCATTCATCCAAAATTTTTCTAATGGACTTTACTGGAAATTTCTAAAACGTACAAAATAGTGGAAGTGTGATTCCTTTCACATGGTATGTTTTCAAGTTTCATCCTAAATGAAGCATTTATCATTACTTAATTCCTTTTCATGGATGAATATTTTTCAAATGTTTTAATAAACCAATTTTTTTTTGTCCATTCATTGGTACATGTACATTTGGGTTGTTTCCAATAATTCCCTCTTATTAATGCTACTGTGAACCTCCTTGTATGTTTTTGTGTAACATATGCTTTCAACTCTCTTGGGTAAATATTTAGAAATGCAATGGCTTTGATGGAAAATCATCAAAAATCTAAAATGCCAAATGGTTTCCATAATGGCTGCACCATTTATTTTCCCACCAGTGATGTATGCCATTCCCAAATTCTTTCATCTTTTATCTTGCTTGATTGTCCTGTCGCCTTCCAACTCACTTGCTTAGAAAGCTTTCATGTATAGTTTCTATCTTAGAACTTTAACTCTTATTATCTTCTACCCTCACCATACTTCTGCCTTCTTTGGATCTAACTGTCCCCAGACCTCCTGGTGAAGGATATTTATGGAGAATTCTTTGTGATTCACATCTCAGTAGCTAATTTACAGCCTCAAGGCAGAACACAGAATACCTCTTTATCTTATCTGCACTGGCCCATCTGTTTTACCCCCATCAAGCTCCTTTCCTTTTTGCCATAGAGCAATTAAAGGATAGTCTTCAGCTGGGTAAAGGTGGCTGCATAGGAAAGGTATTCAAGGTCTTCTGAGCTATTGACTCCATCACCATTATCTTCTCTGTTTGGGGTAGGTAAAAAATGGAATCTAGGGAGGTAGCCCTAGTGTGTAGCTCTACTGTGAAGATTGCTCCGCTTGGTCGTTCCTGAAATACATGTTTCTATTTTCTAAGAGAAAACTAAGACTCAAATGTACATATTTACTTGAATGCAGCCAGGCTTCTTGTAGACTGGTCCCAAAGAATTGGTAGCATGAGCAGCTTCTTATGTGTGCAAACAGGACTTTTTCAAGACTCTCTCTCACACCACTAGGAAGTCTTAATTTCATGTGATGTGTCTTGTTGAATATGAGGGTTGAGTGAAGGATAGAGGGAATAGTCAATATTAATTAGGAATCTAGGGGATTGGAACTGTTCCTCTACCAGTAAGAATCGTTCTAAAATTGGACCCTGGATTTTGTTTGACCAATGGAAAATTTAAACTTGTTCCCGTGTCACATGTAATAAACATTCTGAATGATTCCTTCCACAGACTTGATAAAATGCCTTCCTTCTCATCATGGATCAATGCTATTTTCATCATTGTCTTGGTATTTCCTCTTTATTCTGGTAAGTAAATTTTCCATTCCTGAGAGAAACTCCTTACATATCCTAGAAAATGAAGGAAACAACAGCTATAACTTAGAAATGGAGGGGATGTTGTAATGGATCTGTAATCTTTAAACTGGTAAAAGAAAACAAAGCACGTTACACGTTTCTTTTTAAAATTTCATTGGTGAATTGCTTTTTCACATATCCCACACTAGAGATATGGAAATGAGGGGTGGGTTAGAATGGGCAGTTGACATTATTTTCTTCTTAATCTATGAGTAACGTTACCTCAAATCTTTTTTTCCTTTTTGCGACTCAGATACCATTGCTGTTGTTAGATGGAAATTGTGGGGAGATATGATTTCTTGTAGTTCTTTTATTCCTTGACAGTTTGATTTGTTGTTTTCCTGTTCTGTGTCTGTAAAGTCAAATATTTTGGTGATGAGGGAAATCATTAATATCTCTGATAATTTATCTTCCTTAATGACCAAGTCATCCAAAAATTTCAGAACAATGTAACTATGAGGAATTGGATAGACACCTGCAATGAGAGATGAATTCTGACCTCTAATCAGTATTGATTAGAATGATTTCTTCATCTTGAAGTGACTTCCTGCAAGGCATTGAATTTTCTAACTAGGAGTCTCTTCTGTAAAAATGAAAATAAACAAACACATACAATGGTATCTCCAAAGGAGGGTGTTCAGGTTTATTTTAAAGTAATACATGAAATTACATTTAACAGAAAAAAATAACGTGATTAATTATTTCCCACAGATTTAGAGTTACTTGTGAATTTACGGCTTTGTGATTGACACGAGGTCTCGCTACTTGCAGGAACTTTGGTGGGCACTGTGTGCGTAAAGAGATGCAAGCACTTCCTACCAAACCCTAGGTTCTTCTTCTCCCCATTCTCTCCATTCTCTCCTTTCTCCCTCTTCTCCCCCTTCTCCCTCCTCCTCCTCCTCCTTCTTTTCTTTTCTTCTTCTTCATTTTAAAATTTTATCTGTGTATTGTTACAGAAACTTCCTTATCTTCACAAGAACGCATAGATCCAGTAAGTAAAGACTAATTCATTTAAAAATTGAAAAAGGTAAAGTTTTAACTTTTCTGTAGTATAAATTTTAACAGCAAAATTTAGCAAACAAAATGTAAAACACTATGATCCTTAAAAATAAAAAATCCACATTATTATTACAGCAAGGTTCAAAGAAAATAGAATCTTGCCTACAATACAAAACCATTTAGTATCAGGTAGAGAAGATGAAAATGTGCATATTCCATTATCCACTAATTCTACTAATGGTCATAAACCTTCTTGCACAGTCATCTGAGATTGGTTTAAGTGTGATTAGAATAGAATTGCTCAGTCTACAAAACAAGAAGGTAACCAAACTAACTATCAACTTAAGCATGGATAAGATAAAAATTGTCATTCATATAATGAGAAAATGCATAGAGGTGAAAAAATTAATAACAGCTTAACATATCAGAATAATTAAAGGTAAAAAAGACATTTAAAAAGTTGATCATGGGAGAATATATAGAGAATTGTTTAAGTAAATTACCCAAACTGGCAACACTAAACAAATTACATTTATATCAATATCTAAATATATATTTGTATAAACACATAAATGAATACATGCATCTGTAGTGAAAAATGAATGCATACATCAGTAGTGAAAATATTAAGAAAGGCAAGGAAATAAACAGAAAGTCAATTTCATGATTTCTTCTGGTGTGATGGAATAAAGGCTTTGTGATCTGGATTTGAGAAGTGGGAGGCTGGGGGTAAATAATAAAACACATTTAGCCAGTTGTATGGCATTTTAAAAAATAACAGCCAGCCCTATAAAAGAACACATCGATGGTATTTTATTTTAAATTGGTTGTGGATACATCAGTTTACATTTTAAGTATACATATTGAATATGTTTATTCAATTTTGACATGTCTCTCTGTTTAACAGCCAAACTGTTATGTGTATATGGATCATCTACATGATTGCAAGAACATAAAGGATCCAATCTGTGCAACTAATGGTCAAACTTACAACAATGAGTGTATGTTCTGCAGTAAAATGATGTAAGAACATATAGTAATTATTTACTCTTCTAAACATTTCTTGAGACTTAATGAAGAAACCATCATAAAATAATGGGGAAAATCTATGTTGCTGATAACCTCAGCACAGCATACTCAGAAATTAACTGTAATATCTCTGTAAAATAACCAGGGCACACTATTGTACCTTTCCCTAAAGTTCGCATTTCTGAAGCACTTTTGTATTTGAGTTCTCAGTATAACTATACTGCATATTCTTCAAAAGCATAAATGAATTAATGTAACTTACTTTAATTGATTATCGATTACTAATGGCAGTCAAGAGACCAATATAATGTGATTCTAAAGCCCTGATGCTGATCTGTAGGTCTGTGATACCATGAGAATGAGAATGACCTCCAGTTACAGGGAACATACTTGATCGAGGAACTCAGCTGACCCTGGTCTCTGAAATTTAATCACAATGGGCTGTGTCACTCTAGTATTTTGAACTCCATGACAACTTTCCAAGTCTTCCTTAGAGTCCACAGTAATCTAGGACACTTCTACCCAATCTCCCTTCCTGTCTCCTCATTCCAAAGCACTTGTGGTCTAAATATTCTGCCAGCCTTCCTGTTTCCCCTCCCAATTTTCTTTCAATATGTGTTTCCTCTCAAAAAATCTTGGCACTTTTAGCCTCCAAAGTGGCTTCTGTTTCTAGAAAACCACAATCCCTAAGGCTCTCCTTTCTTAGGTCTGGTCAGAAGACTGAGTCAGGACTGAGCAAGTAGGAAGATGCTTATAGAAGTGGAGCCCAAACTCTCCATGCTGTCCTCAGTCAAAGCCTCCTTATTGAGAGGTATTTTGTGTACTACCTAGGGAGTTTAGTGTGTTTTTAAAATATTTTCCTTTCTTTCTCTACAGGAAAAGTGGTGGCACCCTTGAATTTGATTATTATGGCAGCTGTGAACCTTGATGGAGTTACACACCCATGTGGCCTTTATTATTCCATGTTGTAGTGGATACTATAGACAATTAATCTTCTCAGTAAGTTCCCAATTATGTAATTTGTTGTATGTATCCTTCTATGGGATACTAGGTGGACTATAGGATAGGATGTTCAAACTTCTAAGATTATTTGACTTTCAGATTTTGATTCTCTACATTCAATTATAACAGTTTGAAAGCTTAATACCTTAATTGTATGTCTCATAACATAAAACCTAAAGCAATTAAAATGACAAATGTTGCACTCAATAAAATATTCAGTTTATTATTTATCATTATTAAAATGGCCTTTATTTCTTTAGTTGACCAGTGGTTTTAAACCCCTGAATACATTTGCTAACCAAAATTTTAACAATATTTTCAAAGAAAACCATGTACATTGCTATGTAACAGAGGAACCCAGAACCAAGAATTACCAACAGTGAACCAGAATGCCAGTCCTTGGAAAATAATTATGGCCTTGATGATGTCTGGATTAAGACTTCTAGCCTCAAAACTGTGCGTCAATAAATTCCCAGTTTAAGCCAACTCATTGCATGGCATTTAACTTAGCATTGAGGAAACTAAAACAAGTAACTACCCATATCCCACTTGTTATCCTTACTTGATTCTTATAAAAATCTTTTTTAGATAGATGTTGACTTTCTATTTTAGCAATAATAAGTGAGACTCAGAAAAGTTAACACATTTAAAACCAGGCATTTGCTAATTGTTATATTATTATTGTTAAAATTTGCATAATATAAAATTCACCATTTTAACCATTTAAAGGGTATAATTCAGTGATTTTTAGTATTCGCAATGCTATGCAACCATCACCTCCATCTAATTCCAAAATGTTTCCATAACCATCTGCAAAGAACTATACCTCCCAATTCCCATTGCCCATCTTTTAACAACCACTCAACTTCTTCTCATCTCTATGGATTTTTCATTCTGGACATTTCATCTAAATAAAAACATAAAATATGTAGCTTTTATGTGTGGCTTATCTTTTTTAGCATGATGTTTTTTGAGTTGGCTTTCCACTTTATTGATAATATCCTTTACAGCACAAATGTTTTTATTTCTATGAAGTCCAGCTTCTCTATTGTTTGCCTTTGCTTGTGCTTAAATATTAGGCATCCTAGGTTACAATGATTACACCTGTGTTTCCTTCTAAGAGTTGTTTAGCTATTACTTTAGGTGTTTGCTTCATTTTGTGTTAAATTTTGTATATGGTGTGAGGTAGGGTCCACATTCACTTTGGGGGGAATGGGACTTTTATATTGTCCCATTACCATTTATTGAAAAGACTATTCTTTCCCAATTAATTATGTTGTTATACTTGTTGAAAATCAATTGCCCAGAGAAGTATTTGTTTATTTTTGACTCTCAAACCTATTCTGCTGATTTATATATCTGTCTTTATGACAGTACCATGTTGATATTATTCCTGTAGCTTTGTAGTAAACAGTGAAATCTGAAAATGTGACTACTTCAACCTCCCGTCAGTGTACCTTACATTTCCATATGAATTTTATGTTCAACCTGTCAGTTTCTGCAAAAAGGCATTTGGAATTTTGATAGAGATCGCACTGAATCTATAAAACAATTTTTGGAGGTTCACCATTTTAGCAATATTAATTCTTCCTATCCATGAAAACTGATGTCTTTCCATTTAATGCTCTTTAATTTCTTTCAGCAATGTTTTACAATTTAAGTGTGCAATTTTTATACTTCCTTGGTTAAAATTATTCCTAGGTATTTTTTTTTTTTTTGTCTAATATCAGACAAAATAGACTTTATTGTTGTTTTGTTTGTTTTTTGTTTTTTGTTTTTTTTTTTGTGTGTGTGTGTGTGAATCAAACAATATATTACACAATATATTTGGTTCATAGTAATGCATTCATACAGTATTTGTCCTTTTGTGTCTGGCTTGCTTCACTCAACATAATGTCCTCCAGGTTCATCCATGTTGCCATATGCTTTACGACTTCATTTCTTCTTACAGCTGCATAATATTCCATCGTGTGAATAGACCACAGGTTGTTAATCCATTCGTCTGTTGATGGACACCTGGGTTGTTTCCAACTTTTGGCAATGGTGTATAATGTGGCTATGAACATCGGTGTGCAGATATCTGTTAGTGTCACTGCTCTCAGTTCTTCTGGGTATATACCCAGTAGTGGTATTGCAGGGTAACGTGCCAAGTCTATATTCAACTTCTTTAGGAACTGCCAAACAGTCCTCCATAGTGGTTGTACCATCCTGCATTCCCACCAACAGTGAAGAAGTGTTCCTATCTCTCCACATCCTCTCCAGCACTTGTAGTTCTCCATCTTTTTCATAGTGGCCATTCTGATAGGTGTGAAATGATATCTCATTGTAGTTTTGATTTGCATTTCCCTAATCATGAGTGATGTTGAGCATTTCTTCATGTGTTTTTTTGCCATTTGTATTTCTTCTTTGGAGAAATGTCTATTCAAGTCTTTGGCCCATTTTTTAATTGGGTCCTTTGTCTTTTTATTGTTGAGTTGTAACATCTCTTTATATATCCTGGATATTAAACCCTTATCAGATATGTGATTTCCAAATATTTTTTCCCATTGAGTTGGCTGCCTTTTCACCCTTCTGACAAAGTCCTGTGAGGTGCAAAAGTGTTTAATTTTGAGGAGGTCCCATTTATCTACTTTTTCTTTTGTTGCACGTGCTTTGGGTGTGAGGTCCAAGAAACCACCACCTACTACAAGGTCTTGAAGATGTTTCCCTACATTTTCTTCCAGTAGTTTTATGGACCTGGCTTTTAGATTTAGATCTTTGATCCATTTTGAGTTGATTCTTGTATAGGGGGTGAGATAGGGGTCCTCTTTCATTCTTTTGGTTATGGATATCCAGTTCTCCCAACACCATTTGTTGAAGAGACTGTTTTTTCCCATCAGCGTGGGTTTGGTAGGTTTGTCAAAAACCAGTTGCCATCTGGTCCTGGACTTTTCTTTGCTGGGAGATTTTTGATGACGGATTCAATCTCCTTAATTGTGATTGGTTTGTTAAGTTCTTGAATTTCTTGTTGTGTCAGTGTAGGTTGGTTATGAGTTTCTAGAAATTTGTCCATTTCTTCTAGGTTGTCTAGTTTGTTGGCATATAGTTTCTCATAATATCCTCTTATGATTCTTTTTATTTCTCTGAGGTCATTTGTAATTTCCCCCCTTTCATTTCTGATTGTATTTATTTGCATCTTCTCTCTTTTTTTCTTTGTTAGTCTAGCGAGGGGTTTGTCAATTTTATTGATCTTCTCAAAGAACCAGCTTTTGGTTTTGTTGATTTTCTCTATTGCTTTTCTGTTCTCATCTTCATTTATTTCCACTCTAATCTTTATTATTTCTTTCCTTCTTTTTGCTTTGGGATTGGTTTGCTGTTCTTTTTCTAGTTTCTCAAGTTGTTCAGTTAAATCTTTGAGTTTAGCTCTTTCTTGTTTCTTAATATAGGCATTTAGGGCTATAAATTTCCCTCTCAAGACTGCCTTTGCTGTATCCCATAAGTTTTGATATGTTGTGTTCTCATTTTCATTTGTATCAATATATTTACTGATTTCACTTGCAATTTCTTCTTTGACCCACTGAATATTTAGGAGTGTGTTGTTCAGTCTCCACACATTTGCAAATTTACTTTTTTCCTATCTGTTATTGATTTCTAGTTTCATTCCATTATGATCTGAGAAGGTGCTTTGTATAATTTCAATCTTTTTATATTTATTGAGAGCTGTGTTGTGACCTAACATGTGGTCTATCCTGGAGAAGGATCCATGGGCACTTGAGAATAATAATCTGCAGAGTTTGGATGCAGTGTTCTGTGTATGTCTGTTAGGTCTAACTTGTTTATCATATTGTTCAAGTTCTCTGTTTCCTTGTTGATCTTCTGTCTAGTTGTTCTATCTAATGATGTGAGAGGGGTGTTGAAGTCTCCAACGATTATTGTAGAAATGTCTATTTCTCCCTTCAGTTTTGCCAGAGTTTGTCTCATATATTTTGGGGCACCCTTGTTAGGTGCGTAGATATTTATGACTGTTATATCTTCCTGGAGGATCGTCCCTTTATTAATATGTAATGGCCTTCTACATCTCTTATCACTCTTTTGCATTTGAAGTCTGTTTTGTCTGATATTAGTATAGCTACCCCTGCTCTTTTCTGTTTATTATTAGCGTGGAGTATCTTTTTCCAATCTTTTACTTTCAGCCAGCTTGTATCCTTGGGTCTGAGGTGACTTTCTTGTAAGCAGCATATGGATGGCTCATGTTTTTTATCCATTCTGTCAGCTTGTATCTTTTGATTGGGGAATTTAATCCATTCACATTCAATGATATTACTGAAAATGCACTATTTATATCCTCCATTTTATTCTTTGGTTTTCATATGTCATCTTATTTTTGTCTTTCTTTTTACTCTTTTGGTTATCCTTTCTGCTTTTCTTTCTTCTATACTCTCTTCCAAGCCTCTCTCTCCTGTCTTTTTCTTTCAGGTTCTAAGGCTTCCTTTAATATTTCTGCAAAGGTAGATACTTTTTTGCAAACTCTCTTAGTTTCTGTTTGTTTGTGAATACTTTATATTCACCTTCATATTTGAAGGACAGTTTTGCTGGATAAAGAATTCTTGGCTGACAGTTTTTTTCTTTCAGTTTCCTAATTGTATCATACCACTGTCTTCTCGCCTCCATGGTTTCTGAAGAGAAATCTGCACAAAGTCTTACTGGACGTCTTTTGTACATGATCGTTTGCTTCTCTCTTGCTGCTCTGAGAATTTTCTCTTTATATTTTACATTTGACATTCTGAATAACATGTGTCTTGGCGTAGGTCTATTTGGATTTATTCTTATTGGGGTACGTTGTGCTTCTTGGACATGTAAGTTTATTTCTTTCATGAGAGTTGGGAAATTTTCAGCTATTATTTCCTCAAATACTCTTTCTGTCCCTTTTCCTTTCTCTTCTCCTTCTGGAACTCCCACGACACATATGTTCTTGCGTTTTGTGTTGTCATTCAACTCTCTGAGCCCCTGCTCAATTTTTTCCATTCTTTTCTCTCTCTGTTCTTTTCTCTCTTCAATTTTAGCTGCTCTGTCTTCAGTATCACTTATTCTTTCTTCTCTCATTTCGAGTCTGCTGTTGTATGCTTCAAATGTATTTTTTACTTCACCTATTGTGTCTTTCATTCCCATGAACTCCGTTACTTTTCTGTTCATGATTTCAAATTCTTCTTTACGTTCGCGCAATGACTTCTTGATGTCATTGATCTCTTTAACTATATTCTCTTTCATCTCATTAATTTGATTTTGGAAATGTGTGCTCATCTCACTGATTAGTTCTCTCAAATTCTGCATCTCTTATGGGACTTTGCTGTATTCCTTTTCTTGGGCCATGTCTTCTATTTTCTTAGTATGGACTGTAATTTTTTGCTGGTGCTTAGGCATCTGGTAAGTTTGTATTTTACTTAGATGCTCTATCTCTTTCTCTTTTATGGGGTTTTAGTGGCAGGAGGCTATGAATTACCACCGCTCTTGATTTTTGGCTCAACCTTGATTGTTAGGATTGTTCTGCTGGTTGCTCAAAACTGGGCACTGGACCCAGTAATTGGTTGTAGAGTCATTTCCTAGGGCCTTGGGCAGGGAGGGTATAGAGGCCAGGAAAAGTTTCTCTTACTTATTAATTTTCTTATGTGCACTTCATTGGTCTGCCAGGAGATGGCACTTGTTGGCAGCTCTCAATTCAATGCCTGTTCGGAGTGTATTTGTTGTGACACAGACCAGATCAATGTGATAGAGCTTCCTGTCTGGGGGCTAGGAGCCCTGTGATTCAAACTTTCTGAGACAGTTCTCCAGACTTCTCTCGTAGCGCCCCCCTTTTCCCAGCTAGGAAATATTTCCACTCCCTTCTGAGTCCTCAACAATCAGTCCCTGTTAGTAGAGGAGGAGATTGGGAGGTTTGTATATCTTTAGCCCCCTGCAGGCTCCAAGGCAAACAATGGCGCAGCCCCACCCAGCCTGGAAGAGCTCTCGGGACAGGGCAGACCAAACCTGGGAGTCCAAAGCAAGGTCAGCCCCAGGCTCTCTCTCCCCTCTCCCGTGGTGTCCTTAACAATTATTCCAGGCTAGAAGAGAGGGAGATTGGGAGGATCGGATTTCTCCAGTCCTTTTTAGGCTCCCAGGGCAAACTGCCGTGTGGAAGGGTCTGTGGGGCTCTACAGCCCAAATTTCAGGTCCGAAACTGAGTCAGCCTAAGGCTGTGTCCCTCTCTCTCCCCTTTCCAGGAGTGGCAGATCCCTGAAGCCCCCTTTGTTTGTGGTCGCAGGCCCAGGGGCCCGAGAATTCTGAAGAGTGTGGGGGAGGGTGCCGGCAGCAGCAGAAGCTGCTACTTGCAACTCACAGTTCTGTAGTCGCGATTTCCCTCTTCTGTCCCTCTCTCCTCTGGATGGTGTGCAGCCTTCACCTGCTGTCCTAAACCCTAGAAGATCTTTTTCGGGGCTGTTTCAGCTTGTCCTCTAGCTATTTTTCTGGAGAAGAGATTCCCTTGTCTTAGTAGTCCGCCATCTTCCTGGAAGTCCCCCTAAGTATTTTATTCTCTTTGACACTATGGTAATGAAATTATTTTCTTAAATTTATTTTCTAATTATTCATTGCTGGTATGTAGAAATACAACTGATATTTTAATATGGAACTTGTATCTTACAACTTTGCTAAAATTGTTTATTAGCTTTCCTATTTGTGTGTACGTGTATGTGTATATATATATATTATTTATTGTGTTTCATACATGTAATCGGTGAATAGAAATAATTTATTCTTCCTTATCAATCTAAATGTGATTTATTTATTTTTCTTGTCTAGTTTTCTAGGCTAGAATTTCAAATATAATGTTGCACAGATATGGCAATCGCGTATTTTATTATCATCTTGTCAGAGTTCAAAATTTCACCAATAAATAAAATCTTAGTGATAGGATTTTTGTAGATGCACTTTATCAGATTGTGTAAGTCCCCTTCTATTCCTAGTTTGTTGACTGTTTTTATTTTCTTTTTGCATGTGAATACCTTATTTTGTCAGACTATTCATTAAATATGCTACCTTCCCCAATAAATTGACTTGGCATCTTCATCAAAAAACAATTGACTAACCATATGAAGATTTACTTCTCGATTCTCAATTTTGTTTAAATCATCTATGTGTAAACCTTTATGCCAGTACCAGTGTTGATTACTTCAACTTTATAGAAAATCTTGCAATTGGGAAGTAAAGTACACCATCTTTACTTTTATTCAAAAAGTTTTTTGGTATTATTGGTATGTTATTATTGGTATTTCCATATAAATAGTAGGAGCTCTTTATAAATTTCTGTTAAAAATACTAGAGAGGGAAACGGATGTGGCTCGAGAGGTTTGGCGTCTGTCTACCATATGGAGAGACCAGGGTTCGATCCCTGGTACCTCCTGGTAAAAAAAAAAAAAAAAAAAAAAAAAATACTAGAGAATACTATGGGAAGATGGCAGAGAAAGGAACTCCAGAATTCAGCCCTTGATCAAAATTACTATTAAATGGATTAGAACTGTCTGAAACAACTATTTTGAACATCTAGAGGCCAGAAGAACACAGTGTAGCATCCAGGGAACAACAGGAGGAAGAGGCTAACAAATTACAGTAAAAGACAGTAAATTGTACTCTCCATGCAGTTGCTACTGGCATCCAGGCCCCAATTCTAGTGGCAGGCTGCCATTGGAGTCCAGCGCCTGGCTAATTCACTTGTGACAGAAAGGGACATAAACATACTATTCCCCAAGATGAGGGATGGAGATGAGGTTCACAGCTTTTGATAAACAAATTTGGATCACTGGGAGCCTCGCTCTGAGACCAACAATTGTTTCAACCTACTCCAGACAGGGACGGCAGCAGTGGAAACTTGAGGATCCTGTATTTCCTCAGGGCTTTGGGGGCCAATTAGTTGAAGGGCTGAATTTTGTGGAGCAGGCCAGAAATGCTCAGCTTTGGGGAGCCATCAGAGAAACTCTTGGAACACTTCCTGAACCCCTCCCCAGGGCATTTTAGAGCAGGTCTACAACCCCTTCATGGATCCTTGGCCCAGTTTTGGCTGGGATAGACAGACCTGGGAAAGTTCTCTCTGGAGTGTCCCTCCTCTCAGAATTTGCCTTCCAGGCAAAAGCTTTGTTTCATTGGAACAATGAAAGGAGTGTAAAAACTATCAAGGCAAACAGCCTGGTGCAAAGGCCTGCTAGATTCAAACACCCAAGAGAGGGAGATCTGTCTCCTGGGAAATAGAGAGAACAACCAAACTCCTGTAAACAGGGAATTCCAAAGCAATTAACAAGCAAAAATCCAGGAAGACATAGAAAACCCTGCACAATGCATTAGCCTTGGAAGAGCTTCTGATAGGAGGGATGAAGCTCATGAAAATCTTTCTTATCACAAGCAGGTTACAAAATTAAGAAGCAGAGTTAAAATTTTAACATATTATAATGTACAGTGTGCAACAAAAGAGTACAAGACAAACAGGAAATGATGGCCAATCAAAAGGAAGAGGATAAAAAATACAGAAAACACTAATGAAGAAATCCAGAATGTGAGCATACCAAAGCCTTTAAAAAATTATCTTAAAAATTTTCAGAAAAGAAGGAAACTACAGAGAAAGAACTAAAAGATATCCAGAAAACAATGAATGAGAATATGATCATCGTAGTAAATAGAAATTTTATGAAGGAACTAGAAGAACTACTATAGTAGAAGACCACTATAACCAAAATAAAAAATCCCAGGGGAGTTTCAAGAACTGAATGGAGCTGGCAGAAGAAAGAATCCGTGAACTTGGCAACAAGACACTTGACATGAGTCAGGGTCAGGAGCAGAAAGAAACAAGCATTATTAAAATTGAAAATAGCCTAAGACACACCATCTAGTATACCAATATGTGCATTATGGGAGTCCCAGGAGAAGAAAGAGAGAAAGGGGCAGAAGGAATATTCAAAGAAATAATGACAAAGTACTTCCCAAACTTAGCAAAAGACATGAATATGCACATCTAAGGGCCCAGATAACACAAAACAGAATAAACATGAAGAAAAATACTCCCTGTCATACACTGATCACAGTATCAAATGCAAAGAACAAGGGAAGAGTTCTAAAAGCTGCAAGAGAAAAGTTGCATAACAAGGAGTCCCAATTAGATTGAGTACCAATTTCTCATCAGAAACAATGGATGCAAGAAGGCAATGGTTTGAAATATTTAAAATGCTGAAAGAAAACAACTGCAGCCAAGAATTTTATATCTATCAAGACTTTCTTTCAAAAATGGGGGAGAGATTAAGATATTCTCAGATAAACAAAAATGGAGGGGTTAATCACTACTGGACCTGCCCTATGAGCAATGCAACAGGGAATTCTTCAGACTGAAAGGACAGGACACTAGACAGTAGTATAAAGCAGCATAAAGAAATAATGACTTGTTAAAAAGCTAAGCATTTGGATAATTATAAATGCCAGTATTATTGTAGTGTATTGTTTTGGGTGATTGAAGGGTATAGGAAAAGTATATATGCATGTTATTGAAATTAAGCTGGTGTCAAGCCACAGATGACTGTTATATATTTAGGATTTCCCATGGTATTCCCAAGGAAAATAGACTGAAAAAAAAATCCAAATAGAAAGGAAAGGTACTCAGTATGGTACAACAACAACAAAAAATCAAATAAATATAAAATTTGTCTGTTACAGAATTGAAGGACTAGAAAGGTATAAGACTTACAAAGGCTAAATAGCAAAACAGCAGAAGAAAGTCCAGTATTGTCAGTAATAACTTTAAATGTAAATGTATTAAACTTTCCATTCAAAGGGCAGGGATTGGCAGAATGGATAAAAAAGCATGGCCCAATTAGATGCTTTCTGCAAAGCCTGTCTTTAAGTTCAAAGATATAGGTAGGGAGGCGGCTGTGGCTCAATCAGTGGGGCTCCCGTTTGCCATGTGGGAGGCCCCGGGTTCGGTTCCCGGGGCCTCCTGGTGGGGGCAGGCCCGCCCGCGCGGCCTGGTTGGCTGACACAGTGAGCACAAGCAGCAAGGGGGGGATAAATGAATAAATAAATAAAATCTTTAAAAAAAAAAAAAAAAAAAGATATAGGTAGGTTGACCCTGAAAGGGTGGGAAAAAATATAGCATGCAGTAGTAAACAAAAGAGAACTGGGTTAGCTGGAATAAGACCAGACAAAATATACTTTAAGTCAAAAACAATTATGAGGGAAAAAGATGGTTGTTATATACTGACAAAGATGGCAATTCAACAAGAAGATGTAACAATTATAATATTATATACACCTAACATCAGAACCCCAAAATACATGAAGCAAATACTGACAGATTTGAAGGGAGAATTTGATGGTTCTACATTAATAGCAGAAGATTTTAATACACCACTTTCAATAACGGATAGAACATCTAGTCAGAAGATCAGTAAGGAAATACAGGACTTGAATTATAATATAAACAAACAAAACCTAACAGACATATATAGAACATTTCATCATATTTTTAAAAAAGCACATTCTTCCCAAGTGTATATGGATCATTCTCCAGGATAGACCATATTTTAGGTCACAAACCAAGTCTTGATAAATTCAAAAATATTGAAATCATATAATGTCTATTCCTGACCACAATGGATTAAAGCTAGAAATCAATAACAGAGGGAGAAAAGAAAAATTCACAAATATGAGGAAATTAGACAACATACTCTTATTCAACCAATAGATTAAAGAGGAAATCAGAAGTAAAATTAGGAAAAACCTTGAGATGATGAAAATGAAAATACAGTACAGCAAACTTATGAGCTGCAGCAAAAGGAGTGCTGAGAGGGAAACTTATAGCAATAAATGCTTACATTTAAAAAGAAGAAAGAATTCAAATCAGAGACTTTATCTCAAAACTGGAAGAAGTAGAAAAATAAGAGCAAACTAAACCCAGAACCAGCAAAAGGAAAGACATAACAAAGATTAGAGTGGAGATAAATGAAATAGAAAACAAAAATCAATAGAATCAACAAAATCAAAAGTTGGCTCTTTGAAAAGATCAATAACATTGACAAAACTTTAGATAGGCTAACAAAGGAAAACAGAGAGGATATAAATACTGGAATAAAAAGTGAAAGGGAGGACATTCACTACTGATCCCAGTGAAACAAAAGGACTATAAGGATACTATGAATAAGTACACACCAATAAATTAGATAACCTAAATGAAATGGACAAGTTCTTACAAATATACAACCTACCTACATAGATACAAGAAGAAATACAAGATCTCAACAAACTAATTACTAATAAAGAGTTGGAATCCATAATCATAAAAACCCTCCAACAAAGAAAAGCCTAGAACCAGATGGCTCTACAGGGGAATTCTACCAAACATTTCAAGTAGACAACTCCAATTCTACTCAAACTATTCAAAAAAATTGAAAAAGAGGGAACACGCCCTAACTTATTCTACAAGGCCTACATCACCTGTGGCTTAGTTTGCCACAGGGCTGCCAATGCAAAGTATCAGAAATAGGTTGGCTTTTATAATGCAGATTTTATTTGGGATAAAATTTTACAGTTCTGAGGCCATGAAATGTCAAAATCAAGGCATCAGCAGAGATGCCTTTTCACCAAAGTCAGCTACTGGTGATCCTGGGATCCTGGCATGTGGCAAAGAAAGATGGCTGATGATCTCTGCCAAGGTCCCTGCCTTCCCCTCCAGAATCTACCATCTCCCTGAGCTCAGCTGTAGGCAACCATTTATAGGGCTTGTCTCTCTCTGGGCCTCCTCTCTCAGTCTCTACTGCTCAACTTCCTCCCCAAGTTCAGCTGTGGGCTATGAGGCATATGGCTCATCTCTTCAGCCTTGAGCTGATCTGTGAGCCCAGTCACTTGGGGGCTTCATGCTTAAGTTGTGGCTACTAGTGATCCTCACATCCTCTCTCACATGGCAGGATTAAAAAATGGCAGCTTACTTTCTCAGTGTGTATGTCTCTCTGGGTCTCCATCTATATATGACTCATTAAGAGGAGGGAGACTCAACCTAAGTCATGCCTCACTGACATAGTTCAATCAAAAGCAATCTAATCAGGTGTTTTAAAGTGAATAAGTATAGAACTTCCATATAACCTAGCAATCCCACTACTTAGTATATACCCAAACGATTTGAAAACAGGACTCTGAGTTATCTACATACCAATGTTTGTAGTGGCATTATTCACAATTGCCAAAACATGGTAGCAAGCCGAGTGTCCATCAACCAATGAATGGATAAGTAAAAAGTTATATAGATATAGATGTAGACATAGATATAGATATAGATAGATATAGATAGATATAGATATAGATATATAGATACACACACAATGGAATGTTATTCAGCTGTAAAAAGAAACGAAGTCCTGATATGTACAATAACATGGATGAACCTTGAAGTCATCATGCTGAGTGACATAAGTCAGATACAAAAGGACAAATATTGTAAGATCTTACTGATTTGAAACAACTAGAATGAACAATCTCATAGAGTCAGAATCTAGAATATAGATTACCAGGGGAAGGGGTGGGGGTAGGGAATAGGAAGTTGGGGTTTAAAGCAAACAGTTTCTATTTGGTGTTGGATGATGGTGATAGTACCATAACATTGTTTGTATAATTAACAGCTGAAATATATATATCTGACTGTGATTAAACAACACAATATCCTTCAGCAAAATTTTGTAATTTGCAGTGAACAGGTTTCATTCATTTGCTAAATTATTCATAGGTATTTTTATTTTCGTTGATGCTCTTATAATGGGATTGCATTCTTAATATCATCTTTGAATTGTCCATTTCTCATATATAGAAATACTGTAGATCTTTGTATATCTGGTATCCAGCAATGTTGCTGATTGATTCTTAGTTTTAATAACTATTGTTTGTGCATATTCTTTAAGATTTTCTCTATATATAAGATCATGTCATCTGTGAATAAGGGTAGTTTTACTCGTTCCTTTTTAATCTGCATGCCTGCAGGATTTTTCTTGTCTGATTACACTAGATAGACCCTCCAGTACTGTGTTAAACAGAGGAAATAAGAGCCATCCTTGCTCTCTTGTTTTTAGAGAAAATAATTCAATCTTTCACTGGAATATATAATGTGTCCTAAAGGGTTTTTTGTAGCTGTCTTTTTAATCAGGTTGAACAATTTCCTTCTGTTCTAAATTTTATAAGACTTTAAATCTTGATTGGATGTTGAATTTGTCAAATGTTTTTTCTGTGTCTGTTGGGATGATCATGTGCTTTTTGCTCCATTCTAATAATATGGCATACTATATTAACTCATTTTCATGTCTTGAAATACCCTTGATTGCTTGGTAATGGTATAAAATGCTTTTAATATGTTTTTGGGTTCACTTTGCTAGAATTTTGTTGATGGGTCTCAGCTTGAGATTATCCTAATTGGAGTTGATTGGAATTCTTGTATGTGTAGATTATTATGTTTCCTCAAATTTGGAAAGATTTCAGCCATTTTGAAAATATTCCTTCTGCCCCTTTCTATCTTTCTTTTCTTTCTGGGACTATTCATAAATTGTTAAACTTGATTGCACTTCCCAGAGGTCTGAGGTTAAGCCATTTTTCTTCATCTTTTTTTTTCTTTTTATTCCTCAGACAACATAATCTCAATTGTCCTACCTTCATTTTTTTTTTTAACTTTTTATTTTGAAATACTTTCAAAATTACAGGACAGTTACAAAAATAAAGCACACTGCATACATAGAACTGCAAATAATCCTCCCTCTCCCCCCAGACACCCAGATCCATCAATTTGAACATTTTTCCCCATTTGCCATATCAGTACATCTATCTATCCATCAACCTATCAATCCATCTATTTATCTATCCATCTGCCTATTTTATCAATACTTTTCTGAAATCCTGAGTATAGGTTGAATACATCATATTCCTTATACACAATACTGCCATGTACATTTCCTAGGAATGAGATATTCACTTATGTGTACACCTTAAATGCAGTTATCAAGTTCAATAAATTTAACATTGATATAAAACTTATAGTCTATATTCTATTTTTCATATGTCCCAATAATGTCCCTTAGAGCCTTCTCTCCTCCTTTGTTAGATACCATCCAGGATCATGTATTGCATTTAATTGTCATTGTCTCCTTAGTTACTTTCTTTTTTAATTGTGGGAACATATATACAATATAAACTTTTCCATCTCAACCACCCCTAAGCATATCATTCAGTGGGATCTGTATTAGTCATCCAAAGGGGTGCTAATGCAAAATACCAGAAATCTCTTTAATCCCTTTTATAAAGGGTGCTTATTTGGGGTAGAAACCCACAGTTACCAGGCCATAAAGCATAAGTTACTTCCCTCATCAAAGTCTATTGCTATGTGTTGGAGCAAGATGGCTGCTGACATCTGTGAGGGTTCAGGCTTCCTGGGTTCCTCTCTTCCCAGGGCTTGCTTGTCTCTGGGCTCAGCTCCACTCCTATATCCACAAGGTCAGCTGTATACTATAAGGCTTTCTAGGCTTTGCCTCTCTCCACAAGGCCGGCTGTAGATTATCAGGCAAATGGCTCTGTCTCTCTCACTGGGGCTTCTGCCATGTCTAAGGAGCTGTCTTTATTCCTCTGTGTTCTCCTTTGTGTTCACTTCCAGGACTCCGGCTCAAAATCTCCAACTTTGTCCTTTGCCATGTCTTTTATCTGTGAGTCCCCACTCACCAAAGGGTGGGGAATCAACGCTTTACTGACGTGGCCCAATGAAAGCCCTAATAATAATTTAATTTAAGTAAAAGTGAAACTTCAGACAGACCAGTTTACAAACATAATCCAATAACTATTTTTGGAATTCATAAACAATGCCAAACTGCTACAGGATCAATCACATTTATTATGTTGCAATATCCTCACTGCCTTTACTAAACTTTCCCATCTTGCCATCAAGAAACCCTACAACCATTTTGTATTAGCACCCCATTCCCCTTGCCCCATGCCCCTGGCAAGCTGTATTCTTATTTCTGTCTCTATGAGCTTGCGTATTATCTGATATTTTCTTTGAAGTTGGGTCTTAAATTTAACATTCTAAATTGATAAAAATTTCCTTTGCTTTGATACAAACTTAACTTCAATAGTATATACAAACTGCTCTTACACCCCTCTTTCCTCCTGCCTTTGTGTAGTTCTTTTCACAACCTACTAATTTATCATTACATTTATGTAATTGCCTTTTAGATCCTGTAGGAAATAAAAAGTGGTGGATCTTTATTTCTTCATGCAACTTCAATCTATTGTCTATTGTCCTTTCTTTCAACCTGCAGAATTCTCTTAAGAATCTCTTGTAGGGCCAATTTAGTGCAGACAAACTTCCCCAATTTTTGTTTATCTGGGAATGTCTTAAACTTACCCTTATTTTTGAAAGAGTTTTAACAAATATAGAATTCTTGGTTGGCAGTTTTTTGCTTTCAATACTTTTAATCTTATTGAGGCTTCCTTGCATGTAAAATGTTGTTTTTCTCTTGTAGTTTTCAGAATTCTCTACCTCTGGCATTTGACAGTTTGATTATAACTTGCTGCAGCATGGGTCTTTTTTTGAATATCCTTTATGGAATATGCTGAATGTCTTGGATGTGTATATTCTTATCTTTCATTAACTTTGGGAAGTTTTCAGCCATTATTTCTTTGAATATTCTCTGTGCCTCTTTTTCATCTAGTTCTGGTATTCTTACAATGTTTATATTAATATGCTTAATTTCTCAGGCTCTGTTTAATTTCTTTCATTCTTTGTTCCTTCTCCTCAGACTGGATGATTTCAAGTGTCTTATTTTCAAGTTCACTGATGCTCTCAGTTCCAATCTATTGAATTTCTCTTGGGAATATACAACTTTTGTTACTATGGTCTTTGGCTCTCTTTGATTCCTTTTTGTAATCTCTATCTATCTATTGATATTCATTTTGTTTTCATCTATAGTTTTCCTGATATCTTTTAGCCCTTTGTCCATGTTTTCCTTTTGGCTCTTTGAGCATATTCAAGACCATTTTTAAATAGTCTTTCATGTGAATATTCTCGCTGTCCTGATTTTGTGATTATCAGGGTAGGCTAAACATTAGCTATATTAGAAACCACGCATGTGTCCTCAGACATAGTTTTTCTTCCTAGGTCTGGTTTTTAGAATGCTGGTGATAAACTAAGCCTGATTTATTATATGACTATCCTGTATGGGCAAAGACTGTAACTCTGGGTGTCTTTGGTCAACCTTAAGAGATATAGCAGGGGGATGGATGTGGCTCGGGTGGTTGGGTGTCCGTCTCCCATATGGAGGGACCTGGGTTTGACCCCTGGGACCTCCCGGTAAAAAGAAAAAAAAGAAAAATATAGAAGGCGCGTGGCCCACCAGGCTCCATGCGCAGGTGTGCTGCCGGGTCCCACGAGCAGGTGAGCCGCCATGCTCCGCCCATGGGTGAGCCACCAGGTCTGGCAAGCCATGCAGCAAGATAATGACAAAACAGGAGAGTGACAAAAGGGAAAGCCAAGATGAGATGCACTGAAAAACCAGGAACTAAGGTGGTACAAGCGGTAGTAGGACGCCTCTCTCCTACATCGGAGGGTCCGAGGATCAAATCCCAGCGAAGATGGGAGGAGAAGGTGGAGAAGAGAGGGCAGGAAATGGACACAGAAAACTGCCCAATAAATGGACATAGAAACAGCAAAAACAGGAGGGAGTATAAAAATGGATAAAAGTAAATAAATAAATAAATAACTCCTTTAAAAATGTATAGGGGAGGAAAATTCAGACTATAGTTAGTAGTAATACTTTGACGATGCTCTTTCATGATTTGTTAACAAATGTTTCACAACAATGCAAGATGTTTGGGAGGTGTGGGGGAGTGATGTGTGGGAGCCCTGTATGATGTTATGCACGTTTGTTTTGTAAGATCACAATGTTTACTGAACACTTATCGTTTATGTATGTTCATACATACTTCAATAAATTGTTTGAAAAAAAAAAAATCTGTCTAGTTGTTCAAGTCTGGTCCACTTCATTGCTGTTTCCTAATGCTTTAATTTTGACTTTTGCCTGGGCCATCACTTTCTGTTCATTTGTTTTGCAGTCTTTTGTTGAAACCTGGATAATTTGATAATTGAATGATGTGTTGTTGATGGAATTTAGACTATGAGGCTTCTATTCTTTAAGCTTGTATCCAGATAGTGTTATAAAGAAGAAAACACCTTTCCTAGTCTGCAGATTGACCTGGACAAGTATTCTCCAGGGCTTATCCATACAATGAGTTGAGAAACTAACTCATAGGAGCTTCCCTGATCCTTTCTGCACCTGCATTTTGTCTTTGGCATGCTCCTGTGGCCCTAGGAATTCCCTTGTATATTTAGTTCTATATGTCACCTCTTCCCTAGGAAAGTTTCCTCAGTCCCAGGCACTATACTCTATGTTTTACAGCCAGCACTCCCTTGTCCCAGTTAGCATAACTTGACTGCTCTCTCACAGTGTTCTATAAGAGCCCTCTGTGAACTGCCTTCTACCTGCAGAGCAAGTTCCTCAGGCTACCACCAGACAGATGGGGTCAGACATACATCCTCCAAATATGTGCACAAGTGTTACTTTGCTCTCTCCAGAACAGGGCCAAATCTCTGCTCTGGGAGCATGGACCATGGCCATGCTCAGCCAGTAACTGGTGGGGCAGGGGCCATCCAAGGCACCACAACATCCCGCCACTTTTTTTAAAGGAGGTACTAGGGATTGAACCCAGGACCTCATACATGGGAAGCAGGCACTCAACCACTGAGCCACATCTGCTCCTCTACCACTTTTAAGTAGCCTTTTTCTAGATTTGAAATTCATCCTGTTGCTGCAGTCCTTTAACTATTTTGTGGAACTTTGAGAAAGATATTTATGCCAGTTCTTGCTGTTGGGGGACAGAGCCCTAAAACATCTCATTCCATCATCTTCATCCAGGACAGGGCCGCATGCTACAATTTGTTGGTTGTTGTAGGTGGTAAGTGGATACATGGGGTTTATTATCATATTTTCTTTATTTTTATAAATGTTTGAAAGTTTCCATAATAGTAAATAAAAAAAATTAAGTTCTTATAGAAAAATATGCATCAAAGAGTCTCATACCAATATGATTTTAAAACGGTTCATAAATTTTACAAGTAGTTCATGGTACCTTATAATATTACTGTAACATATTAAAGAGAAAATATAAATAGGTGGATTCTAAAAATTTATAAGCATCCACTGGTAGGTTCAACTTTTCAAATTCAATACATCATATCCAAGATAGGTTAAAAGGCAAATATTTTAAACTCACGGTCTTGAAAATATACATACATTACATGAGGGATCACCTGCAAGTTTAAGAATTAAATGAAAGTAAAACTAATCTTTTATAGTGAGTTTTCTGCTTTCTCAGAACTCCTAGTTCTTTTTCATTTTTTAATTCTGCCCCCCCCAAGATGGCTTCCTCGCCTGTTTACTTGTTTGTGCATTGTTTTTGCTCATTGTCCACTTGTTGTCTGCTTGTTTTTTCTTTAGGAAGCACTGGGAACTGAACCCGGGACTCCCATGTGGGAGGTGGGTACTCAACTGCTTGAGCCACATCTGCTCTCTACTCATTTGTTTCTGCTCGTTGTTTGCTTATATTTTGCTCGTTGTCTTGCTAGTTGATTTGCTCATTGTCTGCTTGTCTGCTTGCTGTTTTTTTCTCATTGTCTGCTTGTTATTTGTTTGTCTTCTTTAGGAGGCACCAGGAACTGAACCTGGGACCTCCCATGTGGGAGGCAGGCACTCAACTGCTTGAGCCATATCCGCTTACCTCATAATTCTTTGGATCAACACCTTTACCAGATACCTTTCTATGAGGTCATTATTCATATATATATTCAACAAATACTGAGTACATATATTAAGAACTAGGCCCTGTGTATATAATGATAAAAAAAGACACAAACCTTTCCCTCAGGAAGCTTATACTTGTAAACAGGCCATTACAACAAAGTGTCCTAAGATTCTTTCTAAGTGTATGTGTAAAAAACTTTTATTTTAAAGAAAATTTTAAGAGTTGGAGGTCATCATGAGACAGAAGATTACATTTGAAGAAATTTCTTATGTGCTTTCTTTCTCATTTCTGAATGCCTGAATTGTTATATCTCAAAGATACTGTTTCAAATGTTAAATTTTATGCTAAGAGGATAAAGAATTCATATGAGGCATTATGGCTATATTTCAAAGCTTTTCTATGAAATGTAAACCTGAGAGCTTCTTCCCAACCCATTGTACGGTCACTTGTTTTACCATTAATAAACCACTTCTGAAACAGCCAGGAAGTTCATTACCCTGCATGGTGGAAAACATCCTATGGACAGTATCTTCATACCTCTAAATGATTCCCTAAGTCTGGCCATTCCACAATGTATTTCTATTGGTTGGCTTCCTAAAGAGCTTACCACCAACTACAATACCTTCAGCACAGCACACACCTTCAGCGCAGGTTCATTCTATATTCAAAATGTTCAATTATAGTGCTCATGCTGTCATTTTTGTCAGGATAATAATAACAGATATGAATGATTCTCTTTTGTAGTCTAAAACCAACCAAGTAAAGAAGAAAGTAGACATAAATACCAAAATATTTCATGCTTAAAGGCAAATGTATTCAGTTCCTTTCCATGCAACCTATAACAAAGCATCTATGTGCTTGTTATTTCTTTTTCCAAATCAACAGTTTGGAACAAACTTTGAGGATTCATTTATCGTCTGTGGTAAGCCATCTTGTGATGTGTTCTGATAAGTATCATATATAAGGAGGAAAGAAGCATTCTTGCTGACCTACGTATTAGCCAAGTAGGGAGTGTGTGGTAATGTCTATTGTCTTTTCCAACACCATCAAGCTCAAATTAGGGCCATAACAGTTAACCTATACCAAAAGATGCCTACAGAAAACCATTCGGATCTGCACCACAGGGCAGAAGGTATGAGAGAAGAGGAGGAGGAGAGACTCAGTGTCCTATGATGGAGTATAGAAGCTGCTGGCTGGAAAAACACAACTGACACTTGCAGATGAATGATAGAAGGAAAACAAACAGACAGGAACAATGCAAATGAAGTCATCTTCCTTAGGATGCCATGCCAAGCAGAAGCCTCCAAAAAATACCCCAGTCATGAGAACATTCTTCTTCACAAATGATACTACCTCCTCAGCTTTGCTTTTGATTTCGGTAGGTATTTGGTTGCTCTTATGGATTTTCAGCTGCTCCTTGGCTTTTTTCATATTATTCTCTACTCACTACCTGTCAAAATTGATGTACCCAGTATGGTTTGCAAGCTGAAGGAGGAAAAATCCACCTCCCACATCTGTTGCAGCCAACTTTCCAGTCTTCTGGAATATGAAACCTGTGTATCATCCAGTGACATCTCCATTTAACAGCTGGGTCACCATGCTATACTTTTCAGCAGAGGGTCCAGATTCCTGCCCGAATAGCTTACACCACAATGGCTGCTTTTTAGACAATTCTGCAAGGTCCAGTGACTCAAAATTTTCTTCAAAGTTTCCTTGACTGGACGTGGCCATTTCAGTGAGCTCGTCTTGCAAGGACACCCTCAGAGACTCTGCACTGAAACATGTGACAAGGCGGGCTGTAGACACCACCGCCACCAGGTGACTTCTGGCACATGGAGCAGATGTTTACATTCCCTGTCCTGCTTTCATTTTTACTGATTTTCTCTCTGCCTGCTCAAATCTGCTGTTGGTTGCCTCTAGGAATTTTTTTTTTTTTCATTTAAATTATTGTACTTTCCATGTAGAATTGCTATTTGGTTCCTTTTTCATTTTATTTTATTATTTTTTTACATTAGAGAAGTGAGTTTACAAAATAATCATGCATACCATACAAGATTCCCATACATCATCCTACCACTAGCACCTCACATTGTTGTGACTTATTTGTTACAATGTTGAAAGAACATTATTAAATTACTGCTATCTGTAGTCCACATATTATACTTGGTTATTTTTCCCACAAATCATCCTACTATTAACACCATGTACGAGTACTATATATTTGTTATAGTTCCTGAGAGAACATTCTTATATTTGTACTATTAACCACAGTGCAATCATATGCCACAGTGTTCACTGTGTTTTATGGTCTTCTGCCTTGTACAAACTATCCAAGCTGAGAACCACTGAGGATACACTTTGGTTCCTTTTTAAAATTTTTCTATCTCTTCCTTAACATTCTCTATTTAGTGAGACATTGTTCTCATGCTTTTCTATAGTTCTTAGGCATGCCCTCTTTCTGCTATTTGAACATATTTTAAATTGTCTATATAGAGTCATTGTCCAGTAACCCTAACATCCTGACTTCCTCATGGGTAGTTTCTATTGATTGCTTTTTTCCCCTAGTGTATGGATCTACTTTGTTCTTTCTTTTTATTCCTTATTATTTTCATTGAAAACTGGACATGTTGAATACTATTATATGGCTATTCCCCTCCCCCAGGAATTGATGTTCCTCATGGTTGTAGTTGTTTGCGTTTGTTCAGTGACTCTCTTAAATTAATTTTGTGAAGTATGTATTCTTGGTCATGTCCCTGAAATCTACTTTCTGTTCTTTTAGTGGATAGGCAATGATTGGACCTTGATTTCCTTTAGTGAAACTAACAAATTTCCTAGTCCTTGCAATTCTCAGGCAGGTAGGTTCAATTCTGCCTTAACTTTCACTACTTGCTTGCTAGAGCCTAAAGTTCTACCAATGGTGAGCATTTAGGGCCTACTCAGCTCTTTCCTCAGCCTATGTACAACACCAAGCATGCAGGTGGACTTCTAGATTCCCAGAAGCATGTCAGAGCATTTAAAAGCCTTATTCACCAAACTGTCTCATTCCACAGATTGCTGCTCAATTTTTACAGCTAGCCCAATATTTATTTCATCTGTTATCCATTGCCTTAGGCAGAAACCAATGAACATTTACCTGTAAATGTTTTTGAGAACCCATATCCTAGGTACTATCTTTAGCATGGTGTGAGTTCTGTGTTAATGAGATAGTAAGTAAGTCATTTAAGTGAGTCTTCAAGGAAATGACCAGACTGATCAACTGTATTAGTCAGCCAAAGGGGTGCTGATTCAAAATACCAGAAATCGGTTGGTTTTTATAAAGGGTATTTATTTGGGGTAGAAGCTTACAGTTACCATACCATAAAGCATAAGTTATTTCCCTCACCAAAGTCTATGGCCACGTGTTGGAGCAAGATGGCTGCCAACATCTGCCAGGGTTCAGGCTTCCTGGGTTCCTCTCTTCCCAGATCTTGCCTCTCTCCAGGCTCAGGCCTGCATCTCGCCACAAGGTCAGCTGAAGATTATCAGGCAAATGGCTCGTTTCTTTTCCCAGGGCCTTCTCTCCTTCCTCAAGATCAAACTGCTCTATGTGCTTACCTTCCTGGGTTCCAGCATTAAAACTCAGCATCAGAACTCCAACTCTATCCTTTACCACGCCTTTTAGCTTTGAGTACACACCCACCAAGGAGCAGGGATTCAATGCCCTACTGATGTGGCCCAATCGAAGCCCTAATTATAATTTAATCACACCCAGAGGAACAGACCAGTTTACAAACATAATCCAATACCTATTTTTGGAATTCATAAATAATGCCAAACTGCTACATCAACCAAGGGCAATTCTTTGAAAATTAGAGAAAATTTTCTGCCTTTGTTACAGGTATGAGGAATGTGGGCTGTTATTTTCAAGGTTATCACTGAGCTGGGGAGCAGATCCTGGGACTAAGGTAAATTAAAACACCACAGAGCTTGCTGGCCTTCTTTTTACAAAAACAATATTGAGCTATTTTTCTTAAATGCTTCGCAAGTTGCTGTAAGATTTTCGTTTGTTTCCAGGAATATAAAAAGTTAATTCTGAAGGGTTTTGCCAATTTTATTGTTGCCTTTATGGTGGGGCAAATTTTTGTAGTATTTACTCTGAAAATACACATTGAAAAGAAACCTACCTTGCCCCCCCTACACTTAAATACAGCTGTATTTTAAAATCCACCCATTTTAAAATTTATTATTACTTATATACTCAAATTTTTTGAACAATTTTAGGTTACAGAAAAATTGACAAGAAAATACAGAGTTTTAGTATATACCCCATACAGAGCTTCCCCTATGATTAATAGCTTACATTATTTTGGTACATTTATTTCAGTTAATGAGCAAGTACAGAAATATTATTAAGTAAATACATTAACCAGGGTTTTCTAGGAAAATAGAACTTATAGGAGATATCTGTAAATAATATGAGATTTTATAAAAATGTCTCATATGAGCATGGGGATGCACAAGTCCAAATTCTTCAGGGCAGGCTGCAAACAGAGGCTTTGATGAAGGTCTTTGATGAGTTTCCAAGAGACACTGGATGCCTGATGTAGAAATGGGAATTCTCTCTCTGAATGCTGAAATTACTTCCTCTTTTAAGGCCTTCAACTGATTGAATAAGACATCACTCACTGTTGATGGCAGTCTCCTTGGTTGATTGTAGATGTAATCAGCCATCTCTGCAGCACTCCTTCTTTTGGAACTAAGACGTAAACCAGCAGAGCTTAAGGTTGTAGGTACAGGAAGCAAAAATTTTCCTAGTGGACCACTAAGAGTAATAGTGAGTGGTGCCACCCCTATTTCCACCCCTTGATTCCTGGACCTGTAAATTCTGGCTATGGGAGAAACAGCACAATAGAGTGGATGTTGATTTAGAGCATACACAGCCTCCTGGAGAACATTGCCCCAGCCCTGCCAGGGATTTCCACCTAACTGGCATTATAATTGAGTTTTCAAAAGGCTATTTCATCGTTCTAGCAATCCAGCTGCTTCAGGATGATGGGGAACATGGTAAGACCAGTGAACTCCTTGAGCATGTGCCCATTTCCACACATAATTTGCTGTGAAGTGGGTTCCTTGATGAGAAGCAATGCTGTGTGGAATGCCATGGTGTTGGATAAGACATTCAGTAAGTCCACGGATGGTAGTATTGGAAGAAGCATTGTGTGCAGGGAATGCAAACCCATATCCAAAGTATGAGTCCATTCCAGTTAGAACAGATCACTGCCCCTTCCATGATGGAAGTGGTCCCTCATTTAATCAACTTGCCACCAGGTAGCAGGATGATGACCTTGGGGAATGGTGCCACATGGGGGATGAGTTTGGGTCTCTGCTGCTGGCAGATTGGGCACTCAGCAGTGGCTGTAGCCAAGTTGGCCTTAGTGAGGGGAAGTCCATGTTGCTGAGCCCATGCATAACTTCCATGTCTACCACCATGGTCACTTTGTTCATGAGCCCATTGGGCAATGACTAGAGTGGCTGGGGAAAGAGGCTGAGTGCTAGCCACAGAGCAGGTCCTCTTATCCACCTGATTATTAAAATCTTTCTCTGCTGAAGTCACCATCTGGTGAACACTCACATAGGACACAAATATTTTCATGTTTTTTGCCCACTCAGAAAGATCTATCCACATACTTCTTCCACAGACCTCTTTGTCACCAATTTTCCAATCATGTTCCTTCCAACTCCCTGATCACCCAGCCAAACCATTGGCAACAGCCCGTGAATTAGCATACAAATGCTCCCCCAGCCATTTCTCCTTCCAAATAAAATAAACGAACAGGTGCACTGATCAAAGTTCTGCCCACTGGAAGGATTTGCCCTTATCACTGTCCTTCAGAGATGTCCTAGAAAGGGGCTGTATAGTGCTGCAGCTGTCTACTTTCAGGTGGTACCTGTATATCATGCAGAACCGTCTGTAAACCAGGCCCAAGTTTTCTCTTCCTCAGCAACTGATTGTAAGGAACTCCCCAAGAGGCCATAGCTGTGGGCTGGGAAAGAAAAGGTAACTGGCTGTGATGGTTAGGCTAATGTATCAACTCGGCCAGGTAATTGTGTCCTGGTGTTAGGTATAGCAAGCACTGGGCTAATTGTAATACAAGAGCAAATATAGACTTTGGTCACCAGTGAGTTTACTGCATGGATGGCTGATTACATCTGCATCAATCAGGGAGATTGCATCAGCAATGGATGACACTTTTATCCAATCAATTGAATGCCTTAAAAGGGGAAATGAAAAGAGAATTTTTCAGCTTGTCTTTGGACAGCCAACTTCTCCCAGAAACTCATCAAGAACCTTTCATTGGACTTTCATTGGAGGCCCTGGTTTGCAGCCTGCCTGAGAAACCTGGACTTGTGCACCCTCATGGTCGCGTGAGAGACCATGATTTTAAAATCTCATATTATTGACAGATATCTCCTGTTGATTCTGTTTCCTGAAAGAACCCTGACTAATACGGATCGGAGTGGTTCTTGAGGAACAGAGTCTTAAATATGGGATGTCTGAGGTGGTTCTGGGAGTTTTGTAATTGGCTCTCTACTCCAACTGGACTCAAGGGTACTAATGACTCCCTTTCCAATAATGAAAAGGTTGCTAACAGTCCATGGCATGAGCTGGCAATAGAGGTACACAAAATAGCATCACTGGATTCCCCTACTTCCATGCTTATAAGAAGCAAGGATCTGGGTGTGAGTGTTTTCAATACCTTAATAGAATTTGTGGAGTCAAAAAGTATAATGATGTTGGCTGGCTCCTCCTAGATACTCTGGATACAGTCACAAAAGAAAGAGATTAGCTAACGTCTTCAGATTTGAAACTTAAATGTCACATGAATGATGTTTAAGTTGCTATGTGTACCCTGAAGGAAACTCTTGTCTCCTGTAACCACAGACTTGAGATATCCAAGAATCAAACCCAGACTTTCTTTGTATGAATAGGAGAATTATGGAGGAAATTAAAATCTCAACCTTGCAGGGCTTCTGTAATTAAAGCGAAGGCATTGATTGGAAAGGAGTGGAACCCCAAGATTGATAATACTGGTGAGGACATTGGAACCCTAAATTCTGCTGAGCCTTTACCAGATAAACCTGCAATGGCCTGCCCTGTGGAGACCACACCTTGTCAACCTTGTACCATCCAGCCTCCGGCCTGCCCCAGGGAGTCTGGACCTCCTTCCAGCCCTGAGGTGGGTACCAGCCAAACTCCAACATGCACTGACCAACCTCCAGTCTGCCCTGAGGAATCTGCTTTCCAACCCCTGCCTAAAGAGATTAATCCTGTTTCACCGAAGAAAATGCAAAGGAATGCCCTGAGGTCAGTATCTTGCAAGACATTTCTAATCCTTCTCCTTACCTACCCCCACCATCCCTCTTGTCTTCAAGACCTATTACTAGAATAAAATCACAACAAGCCCCCAAAGGTGAAATACAAAGTGTGACCCATGAGGAAGTAGGCTATACTCTGAAAGAACTGCATGAGTTTTCCAACTGATATAGTCAGAAATCAGGGGAATATGTGTGGGAATGGATATTAAGGGTAGGGGATAATGGTGGAAGGGGATCAGGCTGAATTTATTGATATGGACCCACTAAGCAGAAAGACTGGATTCAACACTATAGTTTGAGGAGTTAGAAAGGGCTCTAACAGTTTGTTTGGGTGGCTGGCTGAAACACGGACCAAAAGATGGCCTAGCATATCTGAGGGTGAGATGCCCGATTTGCCTTGGTATACAGTAGACGAGGGAATTCAAAGGCTTAGAGAGATTGGAATGCTTGAATGGATTTACCATTTGAGACCTGCCCACCCACCCCAGGAATGTCCAGAGGACACATCTTTAACCAGGACTGTGAGGAATAAATTTGTAAGACTAACCCCATCTTGTCTGAAGAGCTTTGTGGTTGCTCTTCTCTGTAGTCCAGATATTACTGTAGGAGGGCTGTAATGGAATTGGAATACTTAAACATTATGGGGATGATGGGATCTTGGTCCGGTAAAAGTCAAGTATCTGCAGTTAATTGCCAAAGGCAAGGTGGGTATGGCTACCACAATGAAAGGCAGATTCAGAGCAACACTCAGAATAGTCTGAGTCGCATAGAGTTATGGCATTGACTAATAGATCATGGGGTACCTAGAAGTGAAATACATGGGCAGTCTACTAAATTTCTTCTGGATCTGTATAAGCAGTAGAGTTCTAGGTCAAGTGAACAAAACCCTAACTCAAATTACAGATGCAGAGGATCACAGCCCCTTAATCAATTTCCAGACTTGAGACAGTTTACAGAACCACAGCCCCTTGAATGAGGAGAAGGCCAGGTCCCCTTGGAGAAGGATCCTGTTAAACTGCCAAAAATTTATATTGTTAATCTTCCTCCCACCTTTCCCCAGGGAGACCTACAGCCTTTTGCCAGAGTAACTGTGCATTGGGGAAAAGGAAATGATCAGACATTTCAGGGATTATTAGACACTGGCTCAGAAGTGACATTAATTCCAGTAGACCCAAAACATCACTGTGGTCCACCAGTCAGAGCAGGGGCATAGGGAGGTCAGGTGATTGATGGAGTTTTAGCTCAGGTCCATCTCACAGTGGGTCCAGTGGGTCCCTGGACCCATTCTGTGGTTATTTCCCCAGTTCCAGAATGCATAATTGGAATAGATGTGCTCAGTAACTGGCAGAATCCCCACACTGGATCCCTGACTTGTGGAATAAGGGCTATTAAGGTTGGAAAGGCCAAGTGGAAGCCACTAGAACTGCCCCTACCGAGCAAAATAGTAAATCAAAGGCAATACCAGATTCCTGGAGGGATTGCAGAGATTAGTGCCACCATCAAGGATTTGAAGGATGCAGGGGTGGTGATTCCCACCACATCCCCATTCAATTCTCCTCTTTGGCCTGTGCAGAAAACAGATGGATCTTGGAGGATGACAGTAGATTATCGTAAACCACATAATGACTGCAATTGCAGGTGCTGTCCCAGATGTGGTATCATTGCTTGAGCAAATCAGCACTTCCCCTGGTACCTGGTATGCAGCTGTTGATCTGGCAAACACTTTTTTCTCAATGGCCATTAGTAAGGACCACCAGAAACAATTTGCTTTCAGCTGGCAAGGCCAGCGGTATACCTTCACTGTCCTGCCTAGGGGTATATCAGCTTTCCAGCCCTATGTCGGGACCTTGATCATCTCTCCCTCCCATGAAACATCACACTGGTCCATTATATTGATGATATCATGTTGATAGGACCTACTGAGCAAGAAGTAGCAAAGACTCTAGATTTATTGGTAAGGCATTTGCGTGAGAGAGGATGGAAGATAAATCCAACAAAAATACAGTGTCCTTCCACTTCAGTGAAATTTCTAGGTGTCCAGTGATATGAGGCATGTTAAGATATCCCTTCTAAAGTAAAGGATAAGGTGTTGCACCTGGCTTCTCCTACGACCAAAAAAGAGGAACAACACTTAGTTGGCCTCTCCAGATTTTGGAGACAACACATTCCTCATTTGGGTGTGCTACTGCAGCCCATTTACTGAGTGACCAGAAAAGCTGCTAGTTTTGATTGGGGACTGGAACAAAAGGAGGCCCTGTGACAGGTCCAGGCTGCTGTGCAAGCTGCACTATCACTTGGACCATATGATCCAGCAGATCCAATGGTACTGGAAGTTTCAGTGGCAAATAGAGATGCTGTCTGGAGCCTTTGACAGGCCCCTATAGGGGAATCACAATGCAGACCCTTAGGATTTTGGAGCAAAGCCTTGCCATCCTCTTCAGATAACTACTCCACTTTTGAGAAACAGCTTTTGTCTTGCTACTGGGCCTTAGTAGAGACTGAACACTTAACCATGGGCCATCAAGTTACCATGAGATCTGAGTTGCCTATCATGAACTGGGTATTATTGTCTGACCCACCAAACCATAAAGTTGGGCATGCACAGCAGCACTCCATAATAAAATGGAAGTGGTATATACGAGATAGGGCTTGAGCAGGTCCTTTATGCTTACACATTGTTTTCCGAATATCCTTTAACTCTATGTCCATATTTTCCTTCAACCCCTTAAATTGATTTAGGAGGTTTATTTGAACTTCTTTGGTTAGTTGTTCTATGGTCTGTGTCTCCTTTGAAGTTTTAATTTGTTCCCTTGACTGAGCCATGTTTTCCAGTTTCTTAGTATGGCTTGTAATTTTTTGCTAATGTCTGGACATCTGATTACTCTGTATTCTTAAGGAAAAAAAAGACTAAAATTAATGGAGGCTAATACACCAAAATACTAAGTGTTTTCTTTCACATGATGGAATTAAGGTATTTCTTTTTTTCATTTCTGTATTTTCCCTTTTCATAAGGAACATATATTAGCTATCAAGGAAAAATTAATATTAATAAAACTAGAAAATATTTTGAGGTATTTTACTACTATAATAACCTAATTTTACCTAGTTTACCATTTCCCAAAGTGACATTCAGTACCAAAATTTTCTCTGTAGTCCCCAGATAGTAATCAGAGTAACTATTGGCTTTAATTCAGCTCCATGTAAGAATTGAAGCGATTTCTAGGTGCTTTCTCAAGTCAGGGAAGATATCTGGATGCACAGCCATCACCAGCATCCATTCCACAATGCTTTTTCTTTTAGTGTGTGGACATGCATGCAGAATTTGTTCTTTTCAACCATATTGTGTTTTTACAAATATCCCATTGTTGTTTTAGGCCCTTTAATTCCCAGTATTAGAGTTATTGACCAAACTCTACAATGCACATAATTTTAAAATACTTTTGTTTCTTGTAATCTATCATCATCATAGATAATTGTAAATGTCACTTGGTTAACACATAACTGGAAATCTTGCCCCAAATAATATTTTCCTTTTATCCAAAAATATTAGCTCACATGACATTGAGGATTGGCAAGTCTGAATACCATAGGTCAGGTCACAAATTTGAAACTCTACTGAAGGTGAAGTTGAATTCCCCAGGAGAAACTGGCTGGCTGAAGTAGGGATAGAAATTCTTTCTAATGTCTGAAATCCTCAGTTCTGACTCTAAGATTTCCAACTGATTGTATAAGGAGACTCTCTACTCATTGTTGAGGTCAATCTTGGTTGTTGACCATAGATGAAATCAGCCATAGATGCAATCAACTGACTATATGTGCAAATCCATCTATGAAATACCCTCACAGTAACAATCAGACCAGAACTTATTTGACCAAACAACTAGATACCATAATTTAGAGAAATCAAAACATGAACTTAACCATCATAATTGCCAATGAGCTTTCACTCTTAACAATAATTATCCACCAAAGAATAGGGTGCCAGTTGTTAGAAAAGAATAAATTACACATGACAATGTTAAACAGGCAAAGATTAATATATTCAAGGGCTACTATAGTAGGAAAAATATATTAGCAGTCAACTATGAGGAAGCAGGGGTTGTATGATTTTTATAGTCAGGGCAAGGGTGTGAAAGTGTACTAGGTAATCATCTGTTAGAAGAAGGGAGGGGAGGAGTTAAGGAGTGAGTTTGATACTTGCAGAAAGTTGTTTTGTTTTCTTGCAATCCAACTTACCTTTCTCTGCAGTCAGACAGCTTTAAGATTAGTTTCAAGGTAGTTAAGGAGGAAGAAAACTGTGGGTAGGGTCAGGGACACAACCTGTAGCTTTGTTGAGTAAAAAGCAATCTTGGCCAGTCCCACCAGTTGTATAAGGCAACCTTGATAACAAGATAAGAGTTAGTTATTTTATATGAGCCAGTGGATTTTTTGTTTCTGTGTTTCTGTCTGATTGATGATTAAAAATTTTAGAATTGATGCTATACACTCTCTGTATCTTCCTGTCTGTCTATATGTCATATATGTATACTTTCCTATCTCCAGATGGTATTACCAAATTAACTATAAAATCCTTGACAGGAGTTTGATTCTCAGTGGTGTGAAGTTAAAGAAGTCTTTATATAAATTAAATATTCTTAATATCTGTGAAACTGAGACAACTGAACTTCTAAGACATTCAATATGAATAAAAAATAGTCTTATAAAAACTAACCCTAAATGTTTTGAAATTTTATGTTTGCATAATTTAGGTGAATCTTTGACAAATTAGACTAGTTTAATATTGTTAGCTTAGTAAAAATAACTGTATACTCTGTTGACTGAATTAAGTACAATAATACATTTTATTTTACTTGTGTATGTTCTTCCTAGACTTATCAAGTTTAATGATCAGATAAACTAGCATCGCATCTACTAGATAATGAAAATACAAATTTGCACTTCACTAAATTGAATCATTATTCTGATAAACTTTATTTCAACAATAAATATGTTTTGTAGTATGTTACCTTTACAGATAATTTCCAAGATGTTTTGGTAACTTAAAAATCTGAATTAAGTATGCAATGCATGTAGGATGTGTGTTTGCTAAAGAAAAATTAGTTTTGACCTAAGTAATATCACTGGTTATTACAGAATGAGAAAAAGGAAAATATAGGACAAAAGCTAAATGGAAATGGCAAGTTGCAGAATTTCAGTTCTCATGTTCAAAGCTGGATAAGATTTGATAGATTTATCCACAACATATTTAAAGAGCTATAATATCATAGTTTACTATACAAAACTAGAATCTTGTTTTCCCTGTTAAAATGACTAAATTTTCTTGGATTTCTGATTCTAGTAAGAAATTATAAAAGGTTTTTCTTTTCCTTATTATTAATCAGCCAGGAAAATCAAGATTCTGTGTCTTATAAAAATAATTTCTAGTTTTTTTAGGTTGACTTTATCATGTTCTTAATTGTTTAAGAAAGCCACATCTTCTCACAAAAAAGCTAAACAAAATAAAACAAAGCAAGAAAACTAAAGTTTACAGAAATAATACATGTATTTGTATAAATAATATGTATTTACAATCATATTACCTCCTATACTTACTTTTAAAATCTTTTATTGACACTTATGTTAAATAGGTAATGAAATGTTATTACTCAATGACCCATGATCATATTTAAGCAAGTATCCAAACAACAAGTATGAATTAGTAAATATTTAAAGAACAACAACAAAAAAACTGAATAACATTCTACTTTAAAAACTTTTTGGGTGTAATCTTCATTTGGTGAATCAAAAATGCCTACAAACACTTTTAGATTATGATGAATCACAACTGTGGGTGGTCACTGCCATGAAAAGTTATTAAGTAACATCCAGTAGGCCTTGGGCTTATTAACATATTTTGTATTATAGTTAAAAAAATTTTTTCTTATAGTAGATGTAGATAATATGCTATCAGAATTGCATATAGAATATGTAACTATTAAAGTGATCAACCTTTAAAAATTATTATTCAGGTTTATTGAAATATAATTTTCACACAGTGAAATGAAATTTTATAGATATGCAGTTGAATCAGTTTGAACACTCTTACATGATTGCATAAGCACTACCACAATCAAGATTTAGAAGACTTCTATCTCTTCAAACTACCCTTGTGCTAATTCTTTCCCCTTCCACAAGAACCAGGGAACACTGCTAATTTCTGTCCTTTTAGAATATTTTATAAATTTTATGTGGAAATAAATTTAGACACAGGGAAAGGCACAGAAATGATCCAGTGAGTTCCTATCTAGTCCTTAGCCATCTTCCTTGTTTTAGTTTCCTAAACTCGTTTATCAGCTCTAATAGATTTGTTGTAGATTTCTCAGAACTTTCTGTGTATAGGATCATGTCATCTGCAAACAGTGAAATTTTTACTTCTTCCTTTCCAATTTCGATGCCTTTTTATATGTTTTTCTGGCCTACAGGCTTGAGCAAGTACTTCTGATACAATGTTAAATAAGAGCAGTGACAGTGGGTATCCTTGTCTTGTTTCAGATCTTAGAGGGAAAGTCTTTAGCATTTCATCATTGAGTATGATGTTAGCTGTGGATTTTTCATATATGCCCTTTATCACGTTGAGGAAATTTCCTTCTATTCTTATTTTTTGAAGTGTTTTTATCAAAAAAGGATGCTGTATTTAGTCAAATGCTTTTTCTGCATCAATAGAGATGATCGTGTGATTTTTTAATTTCAATCTGTTAATGTTGTGTATTACATTGATTGGTTTTCTTTTGTTGAACTATACTTGCATACCAGGAGTGAAACCGACTTGGTCATGGTGTATAATTCATTTGATGTGTTGTTGAATACAATTAGCAAGTATTTTGTTGAGGATTTTAGCACCCAGGTTCATTTGAGAGAGATTGGTCTGTAGTTTACTTTTCTTGTGGCGTCTTTATGTGGCTTTGGTATTAGGGTGATGTTGGCATCATAGAATGAGTTAGGCAATGGGTCTATTTCTTGGAAGATTTTAATCAGGATTGGTGTTAGTTCTATCTGGAATGATTTGTAGAATTCACCTGTGAAGCCATCTGGCCTTTGGCGCTTCTTAGCTTGGAGGTTTTTAATGACTAATTAAATCTCATTATTTGTGATTGGTCTGTTGTGTTCATCAATTTCTTCTTTCACCAGTGTAGGCTGCTTGTGTGTTTCTAGAAATTTGTCCATTTCATCTGTTATCCATTTTGTTGGCATACAATTTTTCAAAGTATCCTCTTATGATATACTTTAGTTCTCTGGGATCAGTGGTGATATCCCCTCCCTCATTTTTCAATTTTATGTATTTGCATCTTTCTCTTTTTTTCTTTGTTAGTCTAGCTAAGGGTTTGTCAATTTTATTAATCTTCTCAAAGAACCAGCTTTTACTTTTGTTAATTTTTCCAATGTTTTTTAATTCTCAATTTAATTTAGCTGTGCTCTAATCTTTGTTATTTCCTTCTTTCTACTTGCTTTGGAAGCAGTTTATTGTTCTTTTTCTAGTTCCTCCAGGTGTGCAGTTAGGTCTTTGATTTTAGTTCTTTCTTCTTTTTTAATATAGGCATTTATGGCTGTAAATTTCCCTCTCAGCACTGCTTTTGCTGCATCACATAGAATTTGATATGTTCTGTTCTCATTCTCATTTGTTTCAAGGTAGTTACTGATTTCTTTTGCAATTTCCTTCATGACCCACTGATTGTCTAAGAGTGTGTCTAAGATATATCCATATCTTTTTGCCTATTCTGGTTCTTTGCCCCTTATTGATTTCCAGCTTCATTCCATTGTGTCAGAGAAATTACTTTGTATAATTTCAATCTTTCTGAATTCATTGAGAGTTGTTCTGTGACCTAGTATGTGGTCTATCCTGGAGAATGATCCATGTGAACTTGAGAAGTTGTATATCTCACTGTATTTGGATTAATGTTCTGTATATGTCTATTAGTTCTAGATCCTCTAACGTATTGTTCAAGGTCTCTGTTTCTTTATTGACCCTCTGTCAAGAGGTTCTAATGGTGATAATGGTTTATTAAAGTCCCCCACTATAATTGTAGAGGCATCTATTTCTACATTTAGTTTTTCCAATGTTTGCTTAATGTATTTTTGGACACCCTGCTTAGATTCATGAATGTTTATGATTGTTCTTTCTTCTTGCCACAACCCTTTTATTAATATATAATGCCCTTCTTTTTCTCTTACAATACATTTGCATTTAAAGTCTATTTTATCTGATTTTAGTATAGCTACTCCCACCCTTTTTTTGGTTAATGTTTGCATGTAAAGTCATTTTCCAACCATTCATTTGCAAACTCCTTGTGTCCCTGGGTCTAAGGTAAGTTTCTTGTAGACAGCATATAGATGGGTCATATATTTTTATCTACTGTGTCAATCTGTGTCTTTTGATTTGCAAGTTTAATCCATTAACATTCAACGTTATTACTGCCAGGAGTACTTATAATAGCCATTTTTTCTTTAGGTTTATATATGTCATATTATATTTTTCTCTTTTTATCTTTTTAGTTATTCTTACTGAAAATCTTCCTTTCTACACTCTCCTCTAACCTTCTTTCTCTTGTTTTTAACTTTCAACCTGCAGAACTCTCTTTAGTATTTCTTGAAGGGCAGATTTCTTGTTGGCAAATTCTCTTAAATTTTTTTTACTTATGAATATGTTGACTCTCTCTCATTTTTGAATGCCAGCCTTGCTGGATACAGAATTCTTGGCTGACAGTTTTTTCCTTTTAGCACGTTAGCTATGTTATACCACTGCCTTCTTACCTCCATGGTTTCAGTTGAGAAATCAGTGCTTAATCTTATTGAGCTTTCCTTATATTTGATGGTTCTCTCTTCTCTTGCTACTTTTAGGATTCTCTTTTTGTCTTGAGCATTTGACAATTTGATAAGTATTTATCTTGGGGTAGGCCTGTTAGAATGTCTACATTTGGAGTACACTGTGCTTTCTAGACATGTATGTCCATGTCCCTCAAAAGCTGGGGAATTTTCAGCCATTATTTCCTCCAAAACTCCTTTGGTACCTGTATTAGTCAGCCAAAGGTATTAGTCAGCCAAAGGGGTGCTGATGCAGAATACCAGAAATTGGTTGGCTTTTATAAAGGGTATTTGTTTGGGGTAGAAGCTTACAGTTACCAGGCCATAAAGCATAAGTTGCTTCCCTCACCAAAGTCTATTGCCACGTGTTGGAGCAAAATGGCTGCCGATGTCTACAAGGGTTCAGTCTTCCTGGGTTCCTCTCTTCCTGGGGCTTGCTTGTCTCTGGACTCAGATCCTCTGCTATCTCAACAAGGCCAGCTGTAGGCTATCAGGCAAATGACTCTGTCTTTCGCACTGGGGCTTCTGCCATGTCTAAGGAGCCATTTTTATTCCTTTGTGTTCTTCTCCTTTGTGTTCACTTCCAGGACTTCAGCTCAAAAACTCTCAACTCTGTCTTCTGCCATGTCTTTTATCTGTGAGTCCCCACCCATTTATGGATGGGGACTCAATTCTCCACTGACGTGGCCCAATCAAAGCCCTAATAATTTAATTAAGTAAAAGTGAAACTTCAGACAGACCAGTTTACAAACATAATCCGATAACTATTTTTGGAATTCAAAACATTGCCAAACTGCTACAGCCCCCTTTCCCTTCCCTTCTCCCTTTGTGATGTCTATAATGCATATGCTTGTGCAATTCATGCTGTTATTCAATTCCCTGAATCTCTGCTCAATTCTTTCTTTTTATCTATCTGTTCTCTGTCTGATTTCAGATCTGCTATCTTTGATGACAATAACTCTTTCCTCTTCCTGTTCCAATCTGCTGTTACATGCTTCCAGCATATTTTTTATTCTTGCACTGTACCTTCATCATCATCAGATCCATGATCCTTTTATGTATGTTTACAATTTCTACAGTATGTTCCCCCCAGTGTCTTTTTAATATCCTTTATCTCTTCCTTCACTTCATTAAGTTGATTCATGATCTTTGTTGGACATCCTTGATTAGTTCCACATTCTGGATCTCCTTCTTTTTTTTTAGTTTACTCATTAGATTGGGCCATGGCTTCCTATTTCTTAGTATGGCTTGGAATTTTTTGTTGGTGTCTAGGCATCTGTTTATCTTGAGCTTATTCAGATGGTTAGCTTCTTTTTCTACTCTAGGGTTTTCTTTTCTTTTGTTTTGTGTTAAGGTTCCTTTCTGACACTTGATTCCACTTTTCTATATCCCTGTAGTTGTCTGTGGTCTGGTTTTCATTTGGCCTCTTTGTCTCTCTGTCCCTCTCCCTCCTGTATGATGTGCAGCACTTTCAGATCCCCAAAAGCTCCTTTGGATAGTTTTTTGCCATTCCTCCATTGTTTTTTTATTTGAGAGAGTTGCTGATATTTTCTTTTTAAATGGGTTGTGAGTAAATTAGTGTTCAATTAAAAAATCTATCTATCTTTATATTTATGCCATTTTCATGTATAGTATTTTGTATTAAGATTAGTAATGTGATTGCATTCAATGATACCAGAATGTGAGGGGAAGTAGGGTAGGGGTTTGGGTTGGACTATTTAAGATCAAAGAACATTTTTTAAGAGTTCATTATCTAACAAATTTATGTTGTTTCTCTAGGTTTAGCAGCCAAACTTTACTTTGTATATGCATGCTATAATTTTATGCAGTGGCATATGGAATCCAGTCTGTAAAATCAATTCTCAAATTTACAACAGTGAGTGTACTTTCTGCAAAGATATGGTGTAAGAACACATAGTATATATTTGCTCTTCCAAAGTAATGAAGAAAATGTCACATACTGATAGGCAAATCTATGTGACTGATATTTGGGCACAACATATACAAAGAATGACTGTAATATCTCTGTAAAAGAGACAGGGCACAAACTTGTGTCTCTTCTAAAGTTCTCATTTCTGAGGTAGTTTTATATTCTGAAACAATATCACTATACTACATTTTTTTCAAACTTATTTTAATTGATTATGGATTACTAATGGCAGACTAGAGACCAATATGATATAATTCTGAAGCCCTGATGCTGAACTGCACATCTTTACTATGCCACAACAATGAGCCTATAAGGATCATAAATGAGCAAGGAACCTGATTGATTGTCCCACTCTGAAATCTACTGTAATGGACCCATTCCTGCTAGATTAGAACAATTCTCATGGTCAACTTTGTGTCCTGAATTACAGTCCTTGTTCAGACGGCAAATATGTCTAGGACACTTCCATCCAAACTCCCTTCTTGTCTCCTTCATTCTGAAGGTGTTTGTGGTCTGAAGGCTCTGACACTCTTTCTGCCTGCAGCTCTACTTTCTACTTCCTTTCACGTTTCCCTCTCTTAAAAATATTTGCCAATTTAATCCCAAAAATGAACAAACACTAAGGCAATCCCTAATACTCTCCTTTTCCTATACATAGTTCTCAGACTGAGTCAGTACTGAGCAAGTGAGAGGGGTCAAGTAGCACCACAATAGGGAGAGGACATGCTCAGGGCCCAGCTGCTTCTAGAAGTGGAGTCCAGCCCCTCTATCATGTCCTGAGGCAAATCCTCCTCATTGAGAAGCACTTTGTGCACTACCCAGGGAGTTTATGTGTTCATTTATTAATTACTTTTTCTTTTTCTGTACAGAGAAACAGCAAAAATAAATTTTATCACTGGGGTAGGTGCTGAATTTTGATGGAGCTACACATCTATATGGCTTTTACTGTGAATTCATTTTGCAGTGAATTCTGCAGACTATTCACTTAAGTCCTTTGAAAAGTGAGTGAACTCTTCCATGGAACATGTGATGGAATACAGGAATTCAAAGTTTTTTCCAAATCTAAATCCTATGATTTATGCATTTTTATTCTTTTTTCAATTATTCAATGAGAGTTTGAAAAATAATATTTTTTAAACAATTTATTGAAGTATATCATTCATACATTAACATACATAAACTATAAGTGTTCAGTAAACATTGTGATCTTACAAAACAAACATGCATAACATCATTCAGGGCTCCCACACATCACCCCCCCCCAACCACCACCCTGCATTGTTGTGAAACATTTGTTAACAAATCATGAAAGAGCATTGTCAAAGTATTACTGCTAACTATAGTCTGTATCTTCCTCCCCTATACATTTTTTAAAGGATTTATTTATTTACTTACTTTTATCCATTTTTACACCCCCCCCTTGCTGTTTCTGTGTCCATTTGCTGGGCAACTCTCTATGTCCACTTCCTGCCCTCTCTTCTCATCCTTCTCCTCCTGTCTTCACTGGGATTTGATCCTCAGAACCTCTAATGTGGGAGAGAGATGTCCTACCACCTGTGCCACCTTAGTTCCTGATTCTTTGGTGTATCTCATGTTGGCTCTCCCTTGTGTCACTCTCCTGTTATGTCATCATCTTGTTGCGTGACTTGCGGGGCCTGGCAGCACACCCACTCGTGGGGCCTGACAGCACACTCGTACACAAGGCCTGGTAGCCCACATACCTTCTATATTTTTATTTTTTATTTTTACTGGGAGGTCCTAGGGATCGAACTCAAGTCTCTCCACATGGGAGACAGACACCCAACCACCCGAACCACATCTGTCCCCTTGCTATATGTCTTAAGGTTGACCAAAGATACCCAAAGTTACAGTCTTTTCCCATACAGGATGGTCATATAATAAATCAGGCTTAGTTTATCACCAGCATTCTAAAAACCAGACCTACGGAGAAAACCTAGATCTGGGGACACATGCATGGTTTCTAATACAGTGAATGTTTAGCCTAGCCTGATTATCACAAAATCAGGACAGAGAGAATATTTGCATGGAAAAACAATATTTTGACTGTGTGTGTGATAACATAAAACTAATATAATTGAACATTATAAAGAAGAGAAAGTGAAACTTTCCATGGAATTTATGATGGAATATAGGACTTCAAATTTCTTTCCAAATCTTAGTTCCTATGATTTCTGTATTTTGATTCTCTATGTTCAATTATTAAATGAGAGTTTGAAAAATCAATATCTTGTTTGTATGTGTGATAATATAAAACTAAAACAATTAAAAACCATAAATGGTTCCCCCAATGGAAATTTAAATAATTTTACCTTTATTAAAGTTCCCTTTTTATTTGATTGGGAAGAGGGAAAAACATAGGCATATTTTTGGTGACCAAAATTAGAAAATCTTTTCAAAAGTAACCAAATAATACATTACTTAGGTGTTTAATAAAGTGTGGATTCCTGTGCTATCACTATCCAAAACAGAATCTCTAGTAGAGAGATCTGGAAACTTGAAACTTAACCAGCACCAAGTTACTCTTATGATTACAATGTTAGGCAAGAAGAATTTAAATGTGAAGACCTAAGATATTTCTATAATTGAATGCATTGCAGAACTATTGCAAAGATACAGTACGATTTTTGTGTGTTCAAGAGACATTTATCGTATTTTATTTCTTTTTCACAAATCAGTCAAGAGGTTGTGGAACAATATGTTGTATGCTGTGTCATGGAACACAACCTCAGGCATAACAGACTCCAGGCAAATGATCACTTCATTACTTACACAACACCAAGGGCCCAAAAGTGAAGGGGGAAAGATCCCACCATGGCTCATGGCAGGTGCTCTGAGGAGGCCAACTGCTTGAGTCAGAGTTAGTGGATGGCATCTCTGCATACCTCACTTGGCTTCAGAGATGAGAGACCTAGTTTGGCTTGTCTCCCAGGGAGCCCAACTCCCTAGTGGCTCTGCATGCCTCACTTCCTATCAGACATGAGAGACACCTGCACTGCCCAAGTGCTGGCAAGCAGCTGGGGCTGGTTAAGATTTAACATCTCTCCCTCCTACCTGTGGTCTCTTGTGAAATAGAAACACATGGAATACCTACATGCAAACAAGCACAAATGGGAATATACCAAATATCTGCATGCAAACAAACAAGAAGCGTAATCAAGGGAGGTAGATGAGGGATAGGAGATCGCTGCTGAGTGTCTCTGTGACTTTCCCCGCAGAGTGGGTGGGTGATCCTGGAATGCCAGGCAACACTGCTTTCATTGACCTAATATATCCATTTGTGGTAGAAGTCAAATGCTTTTCCATTTCCCTCTATAACCTAGCCAACAAAAATCAGGTTTTAGCTGAATGGCCACATGCTCATTTAAAACTTGATTTAATGGAAATAATGTAGATTGAAGATGAAAAGACAAAAATCTGCTATTATACCATATCAGGCATGCTCTCCTTTTCAACAAAACTTTTCAAATCTAAAAGAATGATCTGTGTTGATACTATTCTTCATTTAACATCTCCAGTTATCAATTCTAAATTAAAGCAACTATTAGAATGGACTTTTTAGTACCACATTACAAAAATGTTTTCAGCCATTTTCTAATTCCAGAACATTTCCATCACCTTCCCCAAACTCCCATTCATGGCTTTTCTTATCATACAGGGCTTCAGTAAAATATATTTCCGTGAACAATGGTATATTCCTATATTCTTTCTTATTTCTAGTCAACATTTTATATAAAAACCTACTACATGCTGGACCTTATTTAAGTTGCTATGGAAAGTCAATGCCCTCTGAGAATAGAAGTTATCTATTGGTGAATTTGGATTTTACCTCATTGTGTGACTATTTTCTACAAAAACTCTATGAGGAAGCTTCAATATCCTACATAATATCAAACTTAATTTTCATAAGACTCTTGTTAGATGTTGGATTGATATTTTAGCAATAATGAACGTGAGACCCGGGAAATTTAATTGTAATTAAAACAAGTTTGGATAATGAAATTACTGTGTTCCTTGAGATATAATTCATGTAACAAAATTCTTAGTTTAACCATTTTAAAATATGCAATTGCAGTGGATTTCAGTGTATTCACAATTTTGTGCAACCATCATCACTATCTAATTCCAGAACATTTCCATCACCCTCCCCAAACTCACATACTTATTAATTCCCCACTTTTCCCATCTCCTGGCATCACTCATCTAAAACTTTTCTTATGGAGTTGACTTTGGTGGAAATTTATAAAATTTACAAAATTGTTGAAATGTGACTTCTTTCACATGGTATGTTTTCAAGGTTCATCCTACACGAAGCATTTATGATTACTTATTACTTTTCATGGATGAATATTACCAAAATTTGTTACTTTATTTTTTTAAAAAATTATAGCCATCCTAGTGAGTGTGATTTTGTATCTTCACTGTAGTTTGATTTACTTTTCCCTTAAGACTAATGAAGTTGGGCATCTTTTCATGTGCTTAATGGTCATTTGCACATATTTGTTGGAGAATTATCTATTCAAATCTTTTTCCATTTTCCAGTTGGGCTCTTAGTCTGTTAATTTTGAGTTTTAAGATTATTTTCCATATTCTAGATATTAGAACCTAATCAAACATCAGACTTGTAAATATTTTATTCCCATTCATTCTGTTTTCTTTTCACTTTCTAGACAATGTTCTTTGCATCCCAAAATTTTTAATTTTGATGAGGTTCAACTTATCTTTTGATTTACTTTGTTGCTTGTGCATTATTGCTCTATATAAGAAATCCAAGGTCATTCAGTTTTATATCTATGTTTCTTACTAAGAGCTTTGTAATTTAGAGTTTACATTTAGATCTATTTGAGTGGATGTGATGTATCGATCCAAATTCATTTTTTTCCATATGTTTATGGAGTTGTCCCAACACCATTTTTGAAGAATATAACATTTCCTTCATTTAATTATCTTGGCACATTGTAGAAAATCAGTGGTCCATAGATATATGGAATTATTTTTGGCTCTCAATTTTATTCAATTGATCTGAATAGATCCTCATTGGACAAGTGTTTTATTACTCTAGCTTTGCTGGAAATTTTGAAATCTGGAAATGTGAATCCTTCACCTTTTCTTCATTTTCAGGATTCATCAGGCCATTCAGTGCCCCTTGCATTTCCAACTGAATTTGAGGATGTTAGTTTATTTCCAAATAAACAAAACAAAAGAAAACAACAGTAGGACTTTTAATAGGGATTGCACTGATTCTGTAGATCAAAATTGATTAGCAATATAAAGTTTTCCGATTCATGAAAAAGAAAGATTTCTTTCCATTCATTTAGGTCTTCTTTAATATATTTTTGTACTATTTTATAGCTTCAGTAGACTAGTCATGTACTTTTTCTGTTAAATTTATACCTAAGCATTTTATTCTTTGGGATCTAAATGGTATTGTTTTCTTAATTCTATTTTCAGATTTGTCCTTGATACTATATAGAAATAGAACTGATATTTATATATTGGTATGTCATCCTGCTACTTTGGTGAATTTATTAGCTCCACTACTTATTTTTATGTGTTTTTGTGGAATCTTAAAAGTTTTCTACATACAGTACAATGCTGAACAGATTTTCCAAGAACGTACATTCTTAACTTGTTCCTGCTCTTAGAAGAAAAGCTTTCAGTCTTTGATTATTAAATATGAGGTTAGCAATGAGATTTTCATTGCACTATATCAGGTAATGGAATTGTCTTCTGTTCTTAGTTTGCCTAGTGTTTTTACATCTTTTTACATATGAATATCTGAAGCAGGTTATTATAGGGGAAGAGGGAAGACTGAGTCACAGCTGGCAGAGAGCTGGCAGAGAACAAGCTATGAGACCCTGCCGGGAAACCCCCTGAGGGAAGGCCGCTTCTAAGAATAATCTGGAAAGACCCTGCCTAGACCCGGGGCTCAAGAGGCAGTCCTGCAGTGTGGCCCACCAACCTCAATGAACTTACACATCCTGGAGCCTTGCCACCAGGAGTTGTTTGTGTGGGATGTGGTGGGAGGTGTGGGAGGTGGGCAACATGGGAATCCCAGTGGGTTCCGTGTAATATTTTAGGTAATCTAAGCACCTCTTAAAATATATGTGTATATATATATATAAATAACATTTTTGTAAGCTAATACACATATATGCATATATATGTATATATCATTTTACAAATGTTAAAAAAATAATAATAATAATAATAAAGTCTGAGTTCTTTCAATAAGTATAAAATAAAAATTCCAAGTATTAGAAAAAAAAAAAAAAAAAAAAAGAGGCAGTCCTGGATAACTTCAAACAGCCCTCACCACTGGTCCTGGATAACTCCAAACAGAAAGCCTTCCTCATTGGTTCCCTGAGAACTAACAGGTAGGGATTGTAAGACAAACTATTAACAACAAACAGCTGGGGCCCCTCCCCAACATTAGGAAAGGAGAGGAAGAAAGGCTTTATAAAGGCCTAACCTGGGGCCCAACGTTTGTGTCTCACCCTGTAGCAGGCCTGCACCAGTGGCTGGGGTGTGTTCTATCTTTTTCTTGTTTCTTAATAAACCCTTTACTCCATTGCCTATCCTATGGCATGTCTGTCAATTCTTTTATGCTACATAGCCAAGAACCTAGAAGCCCCAATCTCAGACTGTTCTGCTAATATATACTATTGTGTCAGAACATTATTAAGCATACTATTTTTCTCTGATAAACTGCATCTTTGCCAATAATAAATTGCCTATTTTTTTTTTTCTGGAATTCTGGACTCTCAATTTTATTCCCTTGATCTTTATGTCTCCTCTTATGATACTACCACACTTTCTTGATAATTATAGCTATCAAGAGAACTTTGAAATTGGGAAGGAAAGTCCTCCAACTCTGTTCTTTTTCAGATTGGTCTAATTTATATCTTGTGTTGCAAAATACAAAGGAGTTAGGCACCTGTCTACCATTCCCAAATTATTTCTTCTTTTATCTTACTTGATTGCCTTGTCCCTTTCCAACTCACTTGTTTGGATATCTTTCAGGTAAATTCTCTATCTTAGAAGCTATAACATATTATCTTCTACCTTCACCATACTCATGGCTTCTTTGGATCAGATTGTCACCAAATCTCCTGGTGAAGAAGATCTATGGAGAATTCTTTATGACGCACATCTCAGTAGCTAATTTATAGCCTCAAGGCAGAACACAGAATACCTCTTTATCTTATTTGCACTGGCCCATCTGTTTTACCCCCATCAAGCTCCTTACTCACAGAGCAATTAAAGGATAGTCTTCAGCTGGGTAAAGGTGGCTGAGGAAGAAAGATATTCCAAGTCTCCTGAGCTATAGACCCCATCACCATTATCTTCTCTGGGTAGGTAAAAAATGGGATCTAGGGAGGTTGCCCTGATGTGTAGCTCTACTTTGAAGACTGCTCCATTTTTGTCCTTCCTGAAATACATGTCTCTATTTTCTGAGAAAACTAAGACTTAAATGTACATATTTACTTGAATGCAGCAAGGGTCCTTGTAGATGGAACCCAAAGAATTGGTAGCATGAGCAGCTCTTTATATATGTGAGCAAGACTTTTTCTGGACTTTCTTTCACCTCTTTAGGAGTTCACATATATCTTGTTAAATATGAGGGTTGGGTGAAGGAAAGAGGGAAATAGTCAACATTAATTAGGAATCTAGGGGATTGGAGCAGTTTCTTTGCCAGTGACAATCATTCTAAAATAGGACTCTGGATTTTGTTTGCCCAATGGAAAATCTAAATTTGTTCCTGTGTCACATGTTATAAACATTCTGAAGGATTCTTTCCACAGACTTGATAAAATGCCTCCCTTCTCATCTTGGATCAATGCTATTTTCATCATTGTCTTGGTATTTCCTCTTTATCCTGGTGAGTAAATTTTCCATTCCTGAAAGAAACTCCCCACATATCCTAGAAAATGAAGGAAACAACAGCTGTAACTGAGGAATGGAGTGGCTTTTGTAATGGGTCTGTAATCTTTAAACTGGTAAAAGGAAACAGAGCATATTACACATTTCTTTTTTTTTTTTTTTTAAAGATTTTATTTATTTATTCATTTATCCCCCCCTTGCTGCTTGTGCTCGCTGGGTCAGCTAACCACACCGTGTGGGCGGGCTTGCCTTCACCAGGAGGCCCCAGGAACCGAACCCGGGGCATCCCATATGGTAAACGGGAGCCCTACTGATTGAGCCACAGCCGCTTCCCGTACACATTTCTTTTTAAAATTTCATTAGTGAATTGCTTTTTCTCATTTCTCACACTAAAGAAATGGAGATGAGGGGTGGGTTAGAATGGGCAGTACACATTATTTCTAGGTTCATCTATGAGCAACATTACCTCAAATGTTTGTTCTTTTTTTCCTTTTTGGGGCTCAGATACCATGTTTGTTAAATGGAAAGCGTGGGGAGGTATGATCTCTTCTAGTTCTTTTATTCCTTGACAGTTTGATTTGTTTTCCTGCTCTGAGTCCTGGACAATCAAGCCTTTGGGGGATGAGGGAAATCATTAATATCTGTGATAATTTATCTTCCTTAAAGGCTAAGGTGGTCCATGAATTTCAGAATAAGTTAGCTGTGTGGTATCGGATGTAGACCTGCAATTAGAGAAAAATACTAATAAATTAAGTACTGATTAATCTCTTCATGTTGAAGTGACTTTCTGCAAGGCATTGAATTCTCTAAATAGGAGTCTCTTCTATAAAAATGAAAACAAACTGACAAACACCTACAGTGGTATCTTCAAAGGAAGGTGTTGGGGTTATATTTAAATAATACATAAAATTCTATTTAACAGGAAAAAAAAAAAGAAAAAAAAGCAAGTGGTGATTAATCAGTTTTTTACAGATTTTGAGTTATTTGTGAATTTATGGCTTTGCAAATGCCACAGTGTCTTCTTACTTGCAGAGACTTTAGTAGGCAATTTGCATAGTTTTCTGCAGGAATTTCCTCCCAGAGACTGTTTTTTTATTTTTTCTTCTTAATTTTTTTTTAATTTTTAATTTTTATTTTTAAAGAAGCTTTAGATTACATAAATGTTACATAAAAAATATAGGGGATCCCCATATGCCCCACCCCCTTCCCTCTCATTCCTACATTAACAATAACCTTCATTAGTGTGGTACATTTGCTAAAATTGATGAACACATATTGAAGCATAGCTACTAACTGTGGACTATAGTTTACATTATAGTTTACAATCTATCCCACATAATTTTGTAGGTTATGGCAAAACATATAATGACCTGTATCTGTCATTGCAATGTCATGCAGGACAATTCCAATGTCCCGAAAATGCCCCCATGTTACATACACCTATTCTTCACTCTCCCTCCCCTAAGAACCTCTGGTGGCCACTGCCTTTATATCGATGATAAAAGTTCTTCCATTACCAGAATAACAATGTCTATAGTAGAATAGTAATAAGACTACATATGGGAATCCCCTATATCTTCTTCTTAATTTTAAAATGACATCTGTGTATTGTTTACAGAAACATCCTTTTTATCTTCAAAAAAAGACAGAGAGCCAATAAGTTAGTAGTAATTCATTTAAAAGTTGTAAAGGTTAACTTTTAATTTTTCTATATTGTACATTTTAACAGCAATATTCAGCGAACTAAATATAAAATGCAATGATCCCACAAAAAACATATTCCATTATTACTGCACAATGGTTTAAAAAAATAGAATCTTGCCTACAAGACAAAACCATTTACAAAACCACGAATTCTAGTAATGGGCAAAAACCTTGTTGCAAACAAGCATCTGAGATGAGTTTAGAGATGATTATAATAGAATTGCTCACTCCACAAAACAGGAGGATAAAAAGGCCAAACCAATTATCCACTTAAGCATGGATAAGATAATAAATGTCAGAGTCATCAAATGATATATTACATAGAGGTGAAAATATGAATGACAGCTTCAAGCATCTGAATAGATAAAGGTAACAAAGAAGTTTAAAAAGCAGATCATGGAAGAATACATCCAGATTTGTTTAAGTAAATTACCAAAATTGCCAACACAAAACCAGTTATATTTATATCTATATTTAAATATATATTTATGCACATAAATGAATACATACATCTAAGTGATATTATCAAGAAACACAATGAAATAAACAGAAAATCAGTTTCATGATTTCTTTTCATGTGATGGAATAAATGATGTATGATTTGGATTTGAGGAGAAGTGGATGGTTGGGAGTAAATAATTTTAAAAAGTTAGTATACTAGTTGTATGGCATTTTAAAAAATAGCAGGCTTATAAAAATATAGTATTTTTATTTTAAATTGGTTGTGGATACATCTGTTTTCAATTTTTAGTATATGTATAGAATATATTTTTTCAATTTTGATATGTCTCTCTATGTTTAACAGCCAGACTGTAATGAGTTTAAGGATCGTGTTTATGTTTGTAAGAACATAAAGGATCTAATCTGTGCAACTAATGGTCAAACTTATGACAATGAATGTATATTCTGCAGGAAAATGATGTAAGAACACATAGTAATTATTTACTCTTCCAATTATTTCTTTGGAGGTAATGAAGAAACCATCACAAAAATATAGGGAAAATCCATATTGCTGATAACCTTGGCACAGCATACTCAGAAATTAACTGTAATACCTCCATAAAAGAGCCAGGGCACACAGTTGTACCTTTCCCTAAATTTCGCATTTCTGAAGCACTTCTGTATTTCAGTTTTGAGTAAAATTATGCTGCATATACTTCGAAAGTATAAATGAATTAATGTAACTTATTTTAATTGATTATCAACTACTAATGGCAGTCAAGAGACCAATATAATGTGATTCTAAAGCCCTGATGCTGATCTGTAGATCTGTGATACCATGAGAATGAGCCTTGTAGACCTCCAGTTACAGGGAACACAGTGGATCAAGGAACGCAACTGACCCTGGTCTCTGAAATTGATCGTAATGGGCTGTGTCACTCTAGTATTTTGAACTCCATGACAACTTTCCAACTCTTCCTTAGAGTACACAGTAATTTAGGACACTTCCACCTAATCTCCCTTCTTGTCTCCTAATACCAAAGAACTTGTGGTCTAAACACTCTGCTAGCCTTCCTGTTTCCCTCCCAATTTTCTTTCAATATGTGTTTCCTCTAAAAAAGTCTTGGCACCTTTAATCCCCAAATTGACTTCTCTTTCTGGAAAACCACAATCCCTAAGGTTCTCCTTTCTTAGTTCTGGTCAGAAGAATGAGTCAGGACTAAGCAGTAGGAAGGGTCCAGTGGCCTCCTCACAGGGGAGAGGACAGGAGCTGGTGAGTCTCAGCTGCTTGTAGAAGTAGAACACAACTTCTCCATCATGTTCTCAGTCAAAGCCTCCTCACTGAGGGGTATTTTGTGTACTACCCAGATTGTTTAGTGTGTTTTTTTAATATGTTTTTTTCTTTCTCTCTCTCTTTCCTTACAGAAAATGTGGTGGCAAATTTCTATTTCATCATTATGGCAGCTGCCAATTTTGGTGGACTTGCTCAACTGTATGGATTTTATTATGGTCCCATACTGTGTTGAATACTATAGATAATTAGAGTCTTCTCAATCAGTGTCCAATTATGTAAATTGCTTTGTGTATCTTTCTATGGGACATGAGCTGGAATATAGAATAGGATGTTCAAACTACTTTCTAAGAAGTTGTAATTTTCAGATTTTTATTTCTTACATTAAATTATTCCTAATAGTTTGAAACTTAATATCTCCATAGTATGTCTCATAACATAAAATAAATACAATTAAAAGTTATTGCACTCAATAAAATGTTCTTGTTATCATTTTTTAAATGGCCTTTCTTTCTTTAGTTGAACAGTGGGTTAAAACACATGCATATATTTGGTATCCAAATTTTTAAAAATATTTTCAAAGATAACTAAATAATACATTACCTGGGTGTTTATTAAAGGTAAAATTATCTGGGCTTTTCTCCATCCTAAAAATTCAGAGCCTTCATGTAAGATATCTGGGAATTTGAATCTAGCAGTACCCCAAGTTAATCTTATGATTACAAATGTTTGGTAGTAACGATCTAAATTCAAAACCTAAGATATATCTATAATGAAATGAATTGTAGAAGGTTTTCAAAGGTACAATATTATTTCTGAGGCTAAAGAGAATTCATAATATTTATTTTTTTCCTGTCTCACAGATCAATCAAGAGGCAATCTAGAATAACAGGCAATTCTGCATTCATTGAGGTATCTATCCATTTAAGGCACAAGTTTGATGCTTTTCCATTTCTCTCCATATTCTAGACAAGAAGAAGCAGGCTTTAACTGAGTGGCTAAATGCTCATTTAAAGATTGGAAATGATGTAGACAATTATCAATCTGCCACATATAAGGTAACAGGCATGCTTCTCCTTTTCAGTAAAATTTTCAAGACTAAAAGAATTATGTATGTGGGTTCTTATTCACCTCCCATGTTAATATTCAACATATAAAACCTACAATACTTTATGCTCTATGTAAGATGCTAGGCAAAAGTTAATAAGCAAAAGTAAATATACTCACAGCGTCTAGGAATGTTCAACGAACTGGATGAAGTTGTTATATAGTAGTGAATGGGAACTCTATCTCATTGTATGATAATTTCCTACAAAACACTGTGAGGTACTGTGGTGGTTTTGAGCTATATTCTCTGGAAAAACATCTTCTTAAACTGAATCTATTCCAATTGGTGTGGACCAATTGTAAGTAAGACTTTTTGATGAGGATACTTCAGTTGGCGTGTGGCCCAGCTCAATCAGGATGGGTCATAACCCTATTACTGGGATACTTTTATAGGCTGAGTTAGAAGAAAGAGAGAAAGCTACAGAGAGAGCAGCCAGAAGCTGAACATTATTAGGACCAGAAGAGAAGGGAGAGGCCAGGAGAGGCTGCCATGTACATTTCTTTATAACAAGGAGCCCAGAACCAAGAATCACCAACAGTGAGTCCCAGAATGCTAGTCTATTGGAAGAAAGTATCACCTTGATTATATCTTGATTAGTACTCTCCTAGCCTCAAAACCTTGAGTCAATAAATTTCCACAGTTTAATCCAACCCATTGAATGGTATTTGCTTTAGCATTGAGTAAACTAAAATAGGTACCTTCCCACATCCTCTGTTATTTTAGTTGATTATTATAAGAATCTTTATAGATACATATTGTCTCTATATTTTAGTAATAAAAGTGAGACTCAAAAATTAACTGTATTTAAAACCTGGGTGTCTCCAGAGCCCTCAGGAGCCCCACCATTTGGGGTAGTATCCACTTTGGAATTCTATGAGATCCTGCTGAGATGTGCGTAAGTGTTACCTCTGGGATGACCTCCCAACTCACTTTGAAGTCTCTTAGCCATATAAACTCATTTTTCTTTACCTTTCCCCCCTTTTATTCGAGTTTTTTTTCCAGTTGCATTGCTAGTTGGTGCTTGGTAGCAATCCTTCGATGCCAGGGAGGCTCATCCCCAGGAGTCTTGTCCCACACTGGGGGGAGGGTCATGCATTCATATGCTGAGTTTGGCTTAGAGAGAGACCACATTTGAGCAACAGGGAAGCTTTCAGGAGGCAACGCTTAGGCACCCCATAACAATAGACTAAGTTTCAATTTCAAGAGCAAAGGCTCATAAAGCCTAGTCATCAGTATCAAGGGCCCTTCAAGTGGATCATCCTCCTTCACCAGTCACTGCCCCTGCACTTGGGGGACTGCTGCTTCTCCCGTAGAGAATGTGGCAGAGCTCTCCAGGATGGGAATTAAGTATTCTCTTGGTTATTGTGTGAGTCTCCACCCACTGTGACAATGCCCCATAAACATTTGAACATTTTTACATACCTTATATGTATGCTCAAGTGAACTTCCTGCAGGAATCCATCCTGCAAAGTCTTGTGGGGATCTGTCTAGCAGAGCCCGTGATGAGGCAATGAAATTACTATGAACACGGAGGTTGAGAGAAATCAGCGGGAGAACAGCTGAAGAAGCTCTTCTCCCTAGTTGATCCCCAACATGGTTTTTAGTCTCTTTTTCACATAGAAAAAGGTTAGGGTGTACGTGCAGGGGAGCAGTTAGGCATAGTGCATGTGAGGGGTCATAAATAACTTCACAAGAATTCCAGACTGATAATGGGTTAGCAGGATTACAGAAACATTTAGTAATTTGGTAGGGGATAAGGTGGCAGCAAAGGTGTAAGATAACTGATTAATAGAGCAAGGCAAGAATATTAATGGCAGGAACAAATACTGGGGAATTCTCTGTGTGGACAGAGAAACAGACCTCCAAACTATTTCCTAGAAGTGAAGATCAGAGGGTTCCCACACTTCCTCCCATGCATCCCCTATCACTGACACCCCACACCAATGATCCTCCCCCACCCCAGTTGTAACCCTACTGTAATCCAAAGTTTCTTCAAAAATGAAGCCATTACAATAGCCAAATACAATTAATAGGAAAATGAAACAATGATGTTTAAATATAAGAAATTAAATACATAAAAAATTTTAAAACTAAAAATAAAGTAAAATTAAAAGATTGGGATATTTTTAAAAATGAAAAAAATTAAAAAAAAATTTTTTTTGGACATTTTGCCTTTCATCACCACAATATCTGGTGTCCTCTCTGTACTGTGGCAGTTTCCCCTACTCATTCCCCAGTGTCTATTTTCCATTTTATTTTCAAAGAAATTTTAGGTCACAGCAAAGTTACACACAGAATACAGGAGACTCTCATATACCCAACATCCTCCCCCTTTCCTCCCCCCATATTAAAACTTTTTTATATGTGGATGGTAACTTTGTTATAATTGATATACAAATAGTGAAACATAGCTACTAAACATGGTCAGTGGTTTACATTATGATTTACATTTTAGACCATACACTTTTATAAATTTTGATGATATTTACTATGTCCTGTGTCCATCATTGTAAGATCATGTAGAACACTTCCACTGCCCACTAAACACCCCCTGTTTGATCTAGTCTATTCCTCCCTCCCCCTCCCCTCAGGGTCCGCAACGACCCCCTGGATTCACTCCTTGGATTACAAGATTCATAGTTACATGCAACAAGACTGAGGTCTTATGGTCAGGGCGGATAGCTCTGGAGTTTGGTGCATTGTCAGTGGGCCCTACTTTGGAGTTTGTGTTCCTGAGAATGACAGAGTAGGACTCAATTATGTCTTCCCTGCACATGGCTCATCTGTCCCTTCTATTCAAACCTATATTTGGTGCTGGAGTTTGTAAGTGTATGTCCAGAGACTTGAGTCTTTGGGCTGTCCGTGTGCCAGCTGGGTCCAGAACCTCAGCAGAGTTGCAACACCTACTCTACAGCTCATTGGACTCACCCAGGACAATTAACAAGGAGATGATGATGGACAACTGCCATCCCAGGGAACGGAGGGAGTTTGCAGCTGCAGGCAGGATAGTCCCATCCATCTTCCCCATGGGTTATAAACCCCCTTTCAATTGGAGGTGGAGTGGATGTCACTATCCCACAATCCTCGGGATTGAGGGAAGAGCTATGGATTAGAATGACTTACTGGTATTCTACTATAGACATATTGTGGTTTTAGCAATGGAAGAAATTACAGTATTGATGTGGAGCCAGTGGCCACTGGAGGCTCTATGGGCAGGGGGAAGGAATAACAGTTGTAATACGGGGGCTTTTTCAGGACTTGGGAACCGCCCTGACTGATGTTGCAACGACAGATATAGGGTACTTCATATCATCACATAACATGCAGAACTGTGTGGGAGAGAGTATAGACTACAATGTGAACTATGGTCCATGCTTAATGGCAAAGCCCCAGGATGCATTTATCAACTGCAATGAATGTGCCACACTAATGAAGGATGTTTATGTGGGAGGGTGTGGGAGGTGTGGGGAGTGGGATATATGGGAATCCCTCTATTTTTTGTGTAAAATCTATGTAATCTAAGTATCTTTTAAAAAAATTAAAACACAACAAAACAAAACCTGGTATTTTCTAATGAAAATACATGTCTTTTTATTAAGTTATATATCCATAATATAAAATTCACCATTTTAACTATCTAAAGTGTAAAATTCAGTGGTTTTTAGTATTCACAATGTAATGCAACTATCTAATTCCAGAATGGTTCTATAACCATCTGCACAAAACTACACCTACCAATTTCCCATTTGCCCATCTGTTAAAAAGCACTATTCTACTTCTCATCTCTATGGGTTTGCTATCCTGGCCAATTCATCTAAATGGAAACATAATAACGTAGTTTTTTGCATGTGTTTTCTCTCTTTTAACCTTTTTTCAAGGTTCATCCATATTATAACATGTATCAGTATTTCATTCCTATTTATGGATAAATAATATTCCAATGAATGAATAAAACACATTTTTTATCCATTCATTGGCTGTTAGATATTTGATTTGTCATCTTCTTGACTGTTACATATACTGCCTCTATTAACATTCTTGTAAAAAGTTTTTGTGCAAACATATGATTTAATTCTCTTGGGTTTATATCTAGGAATTGGACTGCTGGATCATACGGTAACTCTCTACTTAACTTTTGGAGGAAATGCCAAACTGTTTCCACAGTGGCTGTCCCATTTTACATTTCTATCAGCAATGTGTAAGGGTTCCAAATTTCTCCAGATGCTCACCAAAATTTGAATGTTTTTACATTTTGTTTTATTATAACCATCCCTGTTGGTCTGAAGTGGTATTTTATTGTGGGTTGGATTTACATTTCCCTTATGACTAATAATATTGAGGACCTTTTCATGTGCTTGTTGGATATTTGTAAATCTTTGGAGAAATGTATATTCAAATGCTTTTTCTTATTTTCAGTTGGGTTTTTTGCCTTTATTTTTTGAGTTTTAAGTGTTCTTTCCATGTTCTGAACACTTGATCTATTCAGATATATGCTTTGAAAATATTTACTCCTAATTTGTGAGTTGTCTTTCTATTTTCTAGATAATGTCCTTTACATCACGAAAGTTTTTATTTTGATGAAGTCCAACTTTATTGTTTTACTTTGCTTGTGTTTTTGGTGTTATATATAATATATCCTAGGTTACAAAGATTATACTGTGTTTCCTTCTGCGTTTTGTTTAGTTTAGATATTACTTTAGATATTTGTTTCATTTTTCAGTTAAATTTTGTATATGGTATGAGGTATAGGTGAAAATTGATTTTGGGGGTTGTGTTGGTTTGGGTCTCTTATGTGGACCCCAGAAAGTTATATTCTTCAATTGGTAAATTCCTGTGAGTATGGGACCTTTTGATTGGATTTAATTCAGTTGGGGACCTATGATTGGAGTGCTTCAATGAGGTGTGACACAGGGTGGGTCTTGTCCCTCTCACTGGAAAACTGTATAAATGGGAGAAATATACAGAGACACCCAGAGAAAGAGCTGCCATTTTACCCTGTCATGTGAGAGAAGACTCCAGGATCACCTGCAAATATAGAAAGAGAAGCCTAGGCCCAGAAGAGAGGGAAGAGATGGGCTGTATGCCTGATTGCCCTCAGCTGAGCTTGGGGAGAAAGTAAGCCTGGAGTGGAAAGCAGAGACTGGCTGCAGTTTTGCTTTGCCATGTAGCTGGAATCCAGGATTGCCAGCAGATGACCTTTGTTGAGACAGCATCTCTGATGATGACTTGATTTTGACATTCTCACAGCCTTGGAATTGTAAGATTTTACACTAATAAATTCCCATTATAAAAGCTGACCTAGTCCTGGTATTTTGCATTGGCAGCCTTTAGCAAACTAAAACAGGCTGGGATATGACTTTAAACTTATCCCAGCACCATTTATTGAAAAGACCATTCTTTCCCAATTAATTGTCTTGGCACACTTGTTAAAAATCAATTGCTCAGAGAAGTATGTGTATATTTTGACTCTCAATTCTATTCCACTGATCTATATATCTCTCTTTATGACAATGCCACATTGATTTTATTCCTGTACCTTGGTAGTAAACAGTGAAATCTGAAAATGTGACTACTTCAACCTTCCATTAGTGCACCTTGAATTTATGTATAATTTTAGGATCAGCTTGTCAGTTTCTGCAAAATAGGCAGTTGGAATTTTGATAGGGATTGCATTGAATCTGTGAAACAATTTTTGGAAGTTTGCCATTTTATCAGTATTAACTCTTCCTATTCATGAACACTAATGTCTTTCCATTTAACAATTATCCTTTAATTTCTTTCAGGAATGTTTTACAATTTTAGTGTACAAGTCTTATACTTCCTTGGTTAAAATTATTCCTAAGTATTTTATTCTTTTCAATCCTATGGTAATGGAATTGTTTTCTCAATTTCATTTTCTGATTATTCATTGCTAATATGTATAAATACAACTGCTGTAGTTATATTGAACTTGCATCCTACAACTTTGCTAAGATTGTTTATTAGCTTTATTCTTTATTTGTGTGTGTAAGTATATGTGTGTGGATTCCTTATTGAGTTCTCCATATTAGATCATGTAATCTGGGAATGGAAATAATTTTCTTCTTCCTTTCCAATCTAAATACTATTTGTTACTTTTCCTTGCCTAATTTCCTCTGCTAGAATTTCAAGTACAATGTTGAACAGATATGGCAATAGCATATAGCCTCATCTTGTCAGATTTCAGAATTTCACCATTAAATATGGTGTTAGCTATGGGAATTTTGCAGATGCACTTTATCAGGTTGTAGAAGTCCCTTTCTATTTCAAGTTTCTTGAGTATTTCATCTTCTTTATGCATCTGAATACCCTATCGAGTCAGATCATTGATTAAACATACTAACTTTCCTGAATAAATTGACTTGGCATCTTCATAAAAAAACAATTGACTATTCATATAAAGATTTATTTCTGGATTCTAAGTTTTGTTTCAATGATCTATATATAAACCCTTATGCGAGTCTTTCTTGATTACTGTAACTTCATAGATAACCTTGAAATTAGGAAGTAAATTATACCATCTTTATTTTCTTTAATCCTTATTTTATTTTATTTTTAAAGAAGTTTTAGATTACATAAATGTTATATCAAAAATATAGGGGATTCCCATATACTCCACCCCTCCCACTCCTCCACTTTCCCCCATTAACAACATCTTTCATTAGTGTGGTACATTTGTTACAAGTGATGAACACATATTAAAGCATTGCTACTAAGCATGGTCTATAGTTTACATTATAGTTTTCGCTTTGCACCACACAATTTTATAGGGTTTGACAAAATGTATAATATCCTGTATCCATCATTGTGTTGTCATACAGGACAATTCCAATTTCTCAAAAATGCCCCATGTTACACCAATTCTTCTCTCTTCCCCACCTCACAACCACTGGTGGTCATTGCCTTTATATCAATGATACAAGTTCTTCCATTACTAGAATAATAATTTTTACTTTAACCCATAGCTGCATTCCCCACCCCCACCCCCTTATATTTATTCATTCCTCAATCTTGACAGTTTTGGGATGATGATGCTCACACAGCTTCTGATTGAGAGTGGGCTTAGATCCCATGTGGCAGACAGATGGAACTGTCTTGCTTGCGGTCATGGATACTCTCTGTTTTTTGGGATGGTCATTGTCCATCATCATTCTTTTGTTAGTTGTCCTAGGTAAGTCCAATGAACTGAAGAGTAGGTGTTGCAACTCTGCTGAGATTCAAGGCTCCACCAACATATTAACAGACTGAAGACTTAAGTCTCTGAAACATATATTTAACGAGTACAGTGCTAATTATAGGCTCAAATAAAAGAGGCAGAAGAGCCATGTGTAGGGAAATTATAAGTGAGCCTAATTCTCTTACAATGGGAAGCATATATTCCAAAGTGAGGCCCACAGACAGAGTGCTGAATTCTTGAGAATGTCTGCCTGCCTCTAGTATCTAGATATCTCTAGAGTCCTCGGGAGTCCCACTGTTTGAGGCACTGTTTACAGTGGCAGTCAATGAGATTCTGCTGAGACGTGCATAAGCATAACCTCTGGAATGACCTCCAGACTCACATTGAAATCTAATAGCCATTAAAAACTCAATTGTATTGATTATTTCTCCCTTTTGGTAAAGGTCTTTTTCCAAATGCATCACTAGTTGGCAATTGGTAACAATCCCTCAGTGTCTGGAAGACTTATCTCTGGGAGTCATGTCCCATGCTGGGGGGAAGATACTGTGTTTATATGCTGACTTTGGCTTACAGAAGGGCCACATTTGAGCAACAAAGAGACTTTCGGGAGGTAACTCTTAAGAAATATATAATACTAGGCTAAGTTTCAATTTCACCAGAACAAATTTCATAAGCATAAGCATCAATATCAAGGGCTGACCATGCACGGGTGCACCGTCAGGCACCACGAAAGGGTGCACACAAGGCCCCTCAATCAGGTGAGCCATCAGGCCCCATGTGCAGGTGCGCCGCCAGGCCCGTGAGTGGGTGAGCCCCCCAGGCCCGGTGCGTGGGTGCGCTGCCAGGTCCCATGCACAAGTGAGTCCCCAGGTCCCGTGCACAGGTGAGCCCACAGGCCCTGTGCATGGGTGCGCTGCCAGGCCCCACAAGCCATGCATCAAGTTGATGATGTAACAGGAGAGTAACACAAGGGAGAGCCAGGATGGGACATGCCAAAAAACCAGGAACTGAGGTGGCACAAGCAGTAGGACACCTCTCTCCCACATTGGAGTTTCCAAGGATCGAATCCCATTGAAGATAGGAGGAGAAGGATGAAAAGAGAGGGTAGGGAACAGACACAGAGAATTGCACAGCAAATGGACACAAAAACAGCAAAAACGGGGGAGGGGGGTATAAATGGATAAAAGCAAATAAATAAATAAATCCTCAAAAAAATGTATAGGGGAATCAGATACTATAGTTAGTAGTAATACTTTGATGATACTCTTTCATAATTTGTTAACAAATGTTTCACAACAATGCAAAGTATCTGTAGTGGGGTGATGTGTGGGAGCCCTGTATGATGTTATACATGTTTGTTTTGTAAGTTCACTATGTTTACTGAACACTTATAGTTTATGTTTGTTCATGTATGAATGATATACTTAAATAAGTTGCTTAAAAAAATAAAAAAAATATCAAGGGCTGCACATATTGGTCTGTCCTCCTACGCTAGCCACTGCCTATGTGCTTTAGAGATTCTTGCCACTCTATTAGAGAATGCAGCAGGACTCCCCAGGATAGGAATTCAATATTCTTTCACCCACTGAGATATTAACCCATGACCACTTGAACGTATTCATATCCCATAGAGGCATGCCCCAGGTGTACCCCTCCTCACACATTCCCCATCACTGACACCCTGTAACAGTGATCCTGCTCTGCCACAGTTGTGACCTTTCTGTGATCCAAAACCTCTCTCAAAACAAAGCCCAAAAATAAACAAATAAAATCATAAGAAAATAAAATAATTACAAATAATATACAAAAAATAAAAATAAAATAATAAAATTAAAATATTTTTCATTGTGTCTTTCATCACCATAAGTTCTCTTGTCTTTCATGTACAGTGAAAAATTCTTCCATATGTTTCCCTGGTGTCTTATTTTTCTTGCTTTATCTTCAAAGAATCTTTCAGTTACAAAAAAGCCATTTTTACTTTTATGCAAAAAAAATGACTATTTTGGGTTTATTGTATTTCCATATAAGTTGTACTTTCTCTTTATCAATTTCTGCTAAAAAAAAAAAAAAGAATGCTAGAGAAGATGGCAGAGTAGGAAGCTCCAGGACTCAGCCCTTTGACCAAAACAACTATTAAAAAGGCAGGAACTGTCTGAAACAACTATTTTGGATGTTCCAAGGCCAGACGAACACTGTATAGCATCCAGGGAAGAACAAGAGGAAGAGGCTGATAAATTATGGTAAAGGACAGTAAACTGCCTTCTCTGAACAGTGGATACTACCACACAACCCCCACTGTTGTGCCAGGTTGCCATGGAGTCCAGCTCCCAGCTAGCTTGCTGGTGACAGAAAGGGATATAAAAATACTCTTCCCCAAGACCAGAGGTGGGGATGGGATGAAAGTCACAGGTTTTGATTAACAAATTTGGATCACTGGTGTCCTGGATCTGAAAGCAACCATTGTTTCAACTTGTCCTGGACAAAGGCAGCAGGAGCCATTTTCTCAACCCACCTGGAAAAGAGTGGCAGTAGCCATTGTTTCAACTCACTCCAGAAGTAACAATGGCAGTGGAGACTTAAGGATGCTGTACTTCCTCAGGGTTACAGGAGACAATTTAGTTGAAGGGCTGCAGGTCAGATAAGCTCAGCTTTGGTGGGACATCAGAGTTGCTCTTGGCACCTTTCCTGTACTCCTCCCAGGGCATTTTAGAGGAGGTCTACACCCTTGTAAAGGGTCCCCAGACCTGTTTAGAATGGAAAAGACTGAATTGGGAAAGTCCTAATTGGGATGCCCTTCCTCCCAGAATTTGCCCTCCAGCAAAATCAGTCTGAGACAGTAAGAAGAGTGTAAGAAACTTTAGAGCCAGACTGTTTGGGGCAAAGGCCCACCAGCTTCAACAGTGGGAAACAGAGGGGACAACAAAACTCCTGTAAACAGGGGAACTCCAAAACAACTACAAGCAAAAGTCCAGGAAATGATAGATAAGGAAAACCTTATAAACTGCATTATCTTTGGACAGACCTTCTGATAGGTGGGATGAAGCTCAAGAAATATTTGTCTTATCACCAGTTGGTGACAAAGTAAAGAAACAGCTCAGGAATCTCAGAGTTAACATTTTAAAATATTACAATATACAGTGTACAACAAAAGAGTACAAGAGAAAAAAAACAAGAAATGATAACCCATCTAAAGGAAGAGAATAAAATCCAGAAAACACCAATGATGAAAACAAGAATGTGGACATATCCAACAAAGCCTTTAAAAAATTATCTTAAAAATGCTCACAGGGATGAAAGAAAATACAGAGAAAGAACTAAAGACTATCAGGAAAACATTGAATAAGCAATATGGTAATCTTAGTAAAGAGAGAAATTTTAAGAAGGAACCAAAAAGAACTACTGGAGTTGAAGACCACTATAACTGAAATAAAAGATTCCCAGGAGAGTTTCAAAAGGAGATTGGAGCTGGCAAAAGAAAGAATCAGTGAACTCAAATACAAGATACTTGAAATGAGTCTCATACACTTTTACTAAATTATTCCTAAGTGTTTTTATTCTCTTTGATGCCTCATAATGGGATTGCAATTTTACTATCATTTTTTAATTGTTCATTTCTCATATAAAGAAATACATTTGATTTTGTATATTTATCTGGTATCCAACAACTTTGCTGATTGATTTTTAGTGTTAATAACTATTGTTTGTGTGTATCTTTAAGGTTTTCTATATATTTAGGAATATATCACCTGTGAATAAGAGAAGTTTTACACGTTCTTTTCCAATCTGCATGCCTGCAATATTTTCTTGTCTGATTACACTTGATAAAATCTCCAGTACTGTTATGAATAGAGGAAACAAGAGAGAACATCTTGTTTTTAGAGAAAATAATCCAATCTTTCACTGGAATATATAATATGTTCTATAGGGTTTTTTGGTAGATGCCTTTATTCAGGTTGAACAATTTCCTTCTGTTCTAAATTTTATAAAACTAAATTATGAATGGATGTTGGATTTGTCAAAAAATTTTTTCTGTGTCTATTGGGGTAACCATATGCTTTTTTGCCCCATTTCAATAATATGACATGCCATATTGACTGAGTTTCATATATTGAAATGCCCTTGAGTTTCTTGGATAAATCATGCTTGGTAATGGTGAAAAATTCTTTTAAAATGTAGCTGGGTACACTTTGCTAAAATTTTGTTGAGGATTTTCTCATCTATATTTGTAAGGGTTATTCATCTGTAGTTTTATTTTCATGCAATATCTCTCAGAATGAGTTATGAAGTGTTTCTTCCTCCCATACCTCTTGAAAGGTTTTGATAAATATTGATGTTAATTCCTCCTTAAACATTTGATCAAACTAACCAGTAAAGCCATCTGGTCCTGGGCTTTTCTTTGTTGGAAGTTTTCTTATTACTGACTCGATCTCTTTACTTCACACAGACATAGGTCTCTTCAGATTTTCAGTTTCTTCTTGTGTCAGTTTCAGCAGTATGTGTTTTTCTAGGCATTTGTCCTTTTCATCTAAGCTACTAAGTTTTTGTCATATAATTGTTCTTAGTATTCTCTTAAAATTCCTTATTCATTAATGATATTTCTTTGGTGCTTTATTAGTTTTCTATGGCTTATATATCACATTACTTTTAATTTAGTGGCTTAAAACAGCACAAATTTACTCTCTTACAGTACTAGTTGAGCAAGTCTGTGTTACTACTGGAGGCCATAGTAGAGAATCTGTTTCATTGAATTTTTGAGTGTCTAGATACTGCCTGCCTTCCTTGGCTCATAACATTATCCTTCATCTCCAAAACTAGAGTATACCATCATCTAAAGTCTTAAAACTGCTTCTCTCATCATATTTAGGATTGTGTGCTTAACTTCCACATATTTATGAAGTTAACAAATTACTTTCCATAATTGATTTCTAATTTAATTACATGTGGTCTTAGAATATAATCTGTATCAAGTCAATGCTTTTAAATATATTGAGTATTTTAAATCACCATATCTATGGTCTAAACTAAAAGTTTTTCATGTGCAATTGACAGGAATGTATATTGTGACATTAGTTTAGTTGTTCACAGAAGTTTCTGTTAAATCTAGTTTGCTTATAGTATTATTCATGTCTTCTATATCCTTATTTACCTTCTACATATTTGTTTTGTCCATTAAGGAAATTTGGGCATTGAAATATTCAGTTACTATTGATGAATTTTCTATTTTTTCCTTTCAATTCCTTCTACTTTTAAATATAAACTTTAATTTTAGAGCAGTTTTATGTTTACAGAAGTATTTCACAGAAAGCCCAGAGAATTCACACATCAATAGTTTCTCCTACTGTTATCATCTTGCATTGTTAGTCCAGAAAAAATTTTATGACTCACTCCCTGGGTACCCAGAATTGGAGAGGAGAGAAGAAAAATAGAAAACAAACAAATAAACAAATTAAAAACTCAGACCTCCCTCTCAGGCCACAGGTGTCTGACTAGGCCTCTCATCACTGGCCATACATGCATATGGCCTTGCATGCCCAGTCAGACCCTCCTTTGCTGGCTGCCTGCTACCTTCAATTGCTCTGTAGCCCTGTTTCCCCACTGCCCAACTGAGCACCCCCTCTCCAGCCACCCATCCTGATCACCCCAAGGCTAGCCACTTCCCCTATGCTCAGCAAGCCTGCCTAACCTCCCACTGCCTCTAGAGGATGAGTGCAGACTGCCATTCCCTACTCTGCCATATTGGAACTCAGCATTTAAATATTTTATTCCATTTCTTCTTGCCTCCATGGTTTCTGATGTGACATCAGCACTTAACCTTATTGGGACTCACTTGTACTTAAAAGTTGCTTTTCTCTTGCAAATTTCAGAACTCTCTTTGTCTTTGACCTTTGATAATTTGAGGGCTAATGTCTGGACAGGTTCTGTTCATGTTTTCCTGTTTGGGATTAATTGGATTTCTCGATTGTGCATATTCATGTCTTTCATTAAATTTGGGATGTTTTCTGCCATTATATATTTGGTTAGTCCTTCTGCACCTTTCTGTCCTCTCTTTCTGGAACTCACATAATGTGTGTATTGGTATGTTTAATGGTGTCCCACTTGTTTCTTGGGTCATTTTCACTTTTTAAAATTCTTATTTCTTTTGGTTCCTCATCTTGATTGTCTTCAAGTTCATGGCTTCTTTGTTCTGCCAGATCTAATTTGTTGCTGAAACCCTTTAGGGAAATTTTCATTTCAGTTATTATGATCTTCAAGTCTATCATTTCTGTTTGGTTCCTTTTTAAAATGTCTATTTATTGAATTTTTCATATTGTTCATTCATTGTTTTCTTGATATCCTTTAGTTCTTTTGTTTTCCTTTATCTCTTCAAGCATATTGAGGATTTTTTGTTAAGTCTTTGGCTGGTAGGTTCCATTTGTTCTGGTTTTGTATCCTTAGTTGTATTATTTGTCAAGTTAGTAGCTGTGTAGTAGCATTTAAGAGACAAGAGAGCAGATAATGAATGTAGGATACTATGAGTATTTTGATTAAGAGGCTAAAAAGTATACCTATTAGGATATCTCTGAGCCAAGTCCCCATTACTCTAGAAGTCAACTATATTAGTCAGCGAAAGAAGTGCTGATGCAAAGTACCAGAAATATATTGGCTTATATAAAGGGTATTTATTTGGAGTTAAAGTTTACAGTTACAAGGCCCTAAAGAGTTCAACTCAAGGTTGATTTCTCACCAAAGTAAGTTGCCATGTATTGAAGCAAGATGGTTGCCAATCTCTGTGAGGGTTCAGCCTTTCTCTTGCAGATCTAGGCTGGCATAGGGCTTGTTTCTTTCTGGGCTTTCTCAGTGCTGCAGACTATCAGAAGAATGGCTCATCTCTCTTCCTGGGGCCGCAGGATCAAAGTTCTCTCCTCTGCAGTGTCTATGGAGTTCTCTCTCTTCCTTCTGTGTCTTCTTCTGTGTTTCTTCTTGAGTGAGTACCCACTTATATCAGCCCACCAAGGCGGGGGCACGTAATATAAGTTACACCCTACTGACATCAAAGCCCTAATCTTAACATAACTTAATCAAACACATCTCAGCTGAATCTAATACAATCAAAGAATATCACACCCAGAGGAACAGACCAGTTTATCAGCATAATCCTTATCTTTTTGGGGGTTCATAAATAATCTCAAACTGACATGTCAACCAAAAAGGGAACCAGGCCAATCAGAATCAGGAGGTGTACGGTGAATTGGCTGCATCTCTAGATTGGGCTTCTGCTGTATTACATTCTGGTAAACTTTCTTTTGATTGACATTTATAAATATACAGCACTGGGTTCCCACTAGTGCACACACACTTCCTTGGGATGCCAGAATATAGACTAATGCCAATCAGTTTTGTAGGGTCATTTTGAAAAGTTCTAATACTTCATTAGCTAGTGAGCTGATAACCTGCCCTATTGTTCATCTTAATTGTGTTGTGTAGTTTAGTTTGCTAATTTTTTCAAAGAACCAGGATAGATGTTTACTAATTAAAACTACTGATTTTATATTCTATTTTATCTTTCTTATTATCTTCCTAAAATTTCTACAGTATAACTTTTAGTCCTTTTAATAGCTTTATGATTGGGAATTTAATTCATTAAATTCCATTCTGTCAATATGGTTGATAATTTTATTTTTATTCATTTGACCTATCTTAGGCTGAGATTGATGCAGTAATGTCTCCTGTTTCTACGGCTTTTCAATTTTTTCTTTCATTTCCTTAAGTTTTTCTTGTATGAATGTGCCTTCTTAGTTGCCACATTTTATGATTTATAATGATTTTTACTTTATCTGATAGAATGAGCCAAACCCATTTTTTCCTATTTTTTTTCCCACTTTCTTTGTGTACTTTTACATATCTTTATATTTTTAGTGTTTTAAACTACTTTACAAAGAAAGTATTTCCTGTATGCAGCATAGAATTGGGTCTTGCTTTGTGTGCCTCTTGGAAAAAAAATTTAATTTTATTTAGTGATTTGGGGCTGTTCATATCTGTCTTAAGCAACAATTGAGTAGCATTCATAATTTAGTACATTCACAATATTACGCAACTACCTCCTCAAGGTACTTCCAAAACATTTTTATTATCCCAATATTTTTAAAAAACAATGCTGATCAAGCATTTACTCCCCATTCTCCCTCTCCTGAGCCCCTAGAACCAGAAATCTATATACTGACTATGGATTTACCTATTCTGATTATCTCATATAAATGGAGTCATACAATATGTGCCCTTTTCTGTCTGCCTTCCTTCACTTAGCATACTGTTTTGGAGGTTCATCCTCATTGTAGCATGCATTAGTATTTCATTCCTTTTTACAGCTGAATAATATTCCATTGAATGTATATATCACAATTTGTTTTCCCATTCAACCTTTGATGAACATTTGGATTGTTTCCATCTTTTGACTATTGTGACTAATGCTATTATCAACATTTGTGCATATGTATTTGTTTGAGTGCCTGTTTTCACTTCTTTTGGGTATATACAAGTGAAATTGCTAGATCATATGGAAATTCTATGTTTAAATTATTGAGGAACCATAGGATTATTTATCATGTGATTAAACAATTTTATATTCCCCAACAATGTATGAGAATTCTAATTTCTTAATATACTTCACAAAAATTATTTTCCATTATTATTTATCAGTTTTACTGTAGATATTTAGTGTGTGTAAAGTAGTTTTTAATTGCAGCATCATCTCCTTTGGAGACATTTTTATTCAATTACTAGTGTATTATTTAATTCAATTGTTTTCATTTCATTGCTGAGTAAGAGTTCTATACATAATAGATACTAGATCCTTTTCAAATATATGATTTTCAAATATTTTTGCCCCTCCATATATATTATTTTTTACTTACCTGATAATGTCCTTTGCAGCACAGAATATTTTCATTTTGATGAAGTCCAATTCATCTATTCTTCTGTTGTTCCTTATACTTTTGGTGCGATATCTAAGAATCTCTTGTCAATTCCTAGGTCGTAAATATTAACCTCTTGCATTAGTGTGGTATATTTGTTCTAACTGATGAAAGCACATTTTTATAATTGTATTATTAACTGTAGTCCATGGTTTACAATTGGGTTCACTGTTTGTGTTGTACAGTCCTATGGATTTTAAAAAATTATTCTAGTAACATATATCCTAAAACTTTCACTTTTAATCACATTTAAACATATAATTTAGTGCTGTTAATTATGTTCACAATGTTGTGTTACCATAATCACCAACCATTACCCAAAATTTTCTATCACCCCAGACAGAAACTCTGTACAATTTAAGCATTAACATCCCATTCCCTCCACACACCCCAGGCCCTGACATCATATAGTCTAACTCTATTAATTTCCTTATTTTAATTATTTCATATGAATAATTAGAAAGTTTCTAACTCTATGAATTTACCTATTCTAATTATTTCATATCAATGAAATCATATATTTTTGTCTTTTTGTATCTGACTTATTTCCCTCATTATTATATCTTCAAGGTTCAGCCATGTTGTCACATATACCGGAACTGCATTCATTTTAATGGCTGAATAATATTCTATTGTTTGTATGTATATTTTGTTTATCTATAATCCTTTGATGGACACTTGGGTTGCTTCCATTTTTGGCAACTGTGAAAAATACCCTTATGAATGTCAGTTTATAAGTATCTGTTAGAGTCCCTCCTTTCAATTCTTTTGGGTATATACCTGAAATGGGACTGCCAGGTCATACAGTAATACTGTACTTAATTTCTGAGGAGCCACCAAACTGTCTTCCACAATGACTGCACCATTGTACATTCCCACCAACAATGAATTAACATTCATATTTCTCCACATCCTCGTCAATACTTGTAATTTTCTGTTTTTTTATTAATAGTAGCCATTCTAGTGGGTTGTAATTGTATCTCATGGAAGTTTTGATTTGCATTTCCCTAGTGGTTAATGATGTTGAGCATCTTTTCATGTACTTTTTGGCCATTTGTATATCTACTTTGGAAAAATGTCTATTCAAGTCTTTCACCCATTTTTAAATTGGGTTGCTTTTTTTTTATTGTTGAGTTATAGATTTCTTTATATATTCTGGATATTAAATCCTTATTGGACATGTGGTTTCCAATTATTTCTCCTTTTTATATATGTTGTCGTTTTACTTTCTTGATAAAGTCCTTTGATTCACAAAACATTTTAATTTTAATGAGGTCACATTTATCTATTTTGTCTTATGTTGCTTGTGCTTTGGGTGTAAAATCTAAGACACTATTGCCTAACATATGTCCTAAGGATGCTTCCCTATGTTTTTATCAAGGAGTATTTTTACTTCTGATTCTTATAGTTAGATCTTTGATCTATTTTGAGTTGGTTTTTGTATATGGGGTGAGATAGGGTTCTATCTTCATTATTTTGCAAATGGACTTCCAGTTTTCCCACTACCATTGTTGAAGAGACTTGACTTTTCTAAGTGAGTGGTCTCTACCCCTTGTCAAAAATCAGTTGGCCATAAATGTGAAGACTGTTTTCTGAACTCTTAATTCAATTCCATTTGTTGATATGACTGTCTTTGAGTTAGTATCATGCTATTTTGCTTACTGTGGCTTCGTAATGAGTTTTAAGATCAGGATGTGTGAGCGCTTCAAATTTATTCTTCATTTTCTACATGGATTTGGTTATTCAGGACCCCTTACTCTTCCATATAAATTTGATTATTGGATTTTCCACTTCTGTAAACAATGATGTTGGAAATTTGATTGGGATGGCATAGTATCTGTAAACAGTTTGTGTAGCATTAACATCTTAACAATATTTAAGCTTCCAATCTATGAATATATAATTTCCTTGCTTTTATTTAGGTCTTCTTTGATTTCTTTTAGCAATATTTTGTAGTTTTCTATGTACAAATCCTTTACATTCTTTGTTAGATTTATTCTTAGATAATTGATTCATTTAGTTGTTGTTGTAAATGGAATTTTTTTTCTTGATTTCTTCTTCAGATTGTTCATTACTTATATATAGAAATACTGCTGATTTTGAGGTGTTGATCTTTACCCTGCTACTTTGTTGAATTCATTTATTAGCTCCAAGATCTTTTTTGTGGATTTTTCAGGATTTTCTATATATAAGATCATGTGATATGCCAATTGGAAAAGTTTTACTTTTTCCTTTCCATTTTGGATGCCTTTATATATTTTTCTTGCCAATTTCTCTGACTAGAAATTCTCAGTACAATATTGAATAAATGATGACTGTGGGCATCCTTCTTGTTCCTGATCTTAGAGTTAATGCTTTCAGTCTTTCACAATTAAGTAGTTTGTTAGCTGTGGGTTTTTAATATATGCCCTTTATCATGGTGAGAGAGCTTCCTTCTATTTCTAGTTTTCTATTTTGTTGTTTTTATCAAGAAGGTATGCTGGATTTTGTCAAATGCATTTTCTGCATTGAAATTATCATGTATTTTTCTCTTCATTCTGTTTATGTTGTGTATTACATTAATTGATGTTCTTATGTTGAAACATGTTTGCAAACCTGGGATATATCCCATTTGATCATGGTATATAATTCTATTAATGTGCTGTTGGATTTTGTTTGCTAGTTTTTTTGTTTGTTTGTTTGTTTGTTTGTTTGTTTGAGGATTCTTGTATCTATATTCATAAGAATGATTGGCCTGTAATTTTTGTCCCTGTGGTTTCTTTATCTAGCTTTGGTACAAGGGTGATGTTGGTCTCATAAAATAAGTAATGGAGTGTTCCTTCAATTTTTTGGAAGATTTTGAGTAGGATTGGTGTTACTTCTTCTTGGAATATTTGGTAAAATTCACTTGTGAAGCCATCTGGTCTTTTCTTTTGAGGGAGGTTTTTGATTACAGAGTCAATCTGTTTACTAGTTATTGGTTTGTTGAGATCTTCTATTTCGTGAGTTAGTGTAAGTAATATGTGTATTCCTAGGAATTTATCTATTTCATCTAGGTTGTCTAATTTGTTGGTCTACAGTTGTTCATACTATCCTCTTATAGCCTTTTTAATTTTTGCATGGTTATTACTAATGCACCCCTTTTCATTTATGATTTAGTTATTTGTATTCTCTCGTTTTTTTTCTGTGTATGTATGTCTAGCTAAAGGTGTGTCAGTTTTATTGCTGTTTTCAAAGAAACAACTTTTACTTTTGTTGATTCTTTCTAATGTATTTTTTTAAAATTCTCTTTATCATTTAACTCCATTCTAATCTTTGTTATATCCTTTCTCCTGTTTGCTTTGGGTTTTGTTTGTTCTTTTTCTAGATCCTCCAGTTTTAATATTAAGTCTCTGATTTTAGTTCTTTCTGCTATTTTAATTTAAGCATTTAGAGCTATAATTTCCCTGTCAGCACTACCTCTGCTGTATTCTATACATTTTGGTACATTGTGTTTTTATTTTCATTCACCTCAAGATATCTCCTAATTTCCCTTTTGATCTCTTGTTTGACTCATTGGTGTTTAAAAGTACTTTTCAAAATTTTCACATATTTATGAATTTATAATTCACCCTGTTATTGATTTCTAGCTTCATTCCATTTTAGTCAGAGAAGATGCATTATATGATTTCAATAATTTTGAATTTATTGAGACTTGTTTTGTGAGCTAACATATGGTCTCTCCTGGAGAATGATCTTGTGCACTAGAGAAGAATGTTTATGCTTCTGTGTTTGGTTGTAGTGTTGTATATATCTGTTAGGTCTAGTTGATTTAGAGTATTGTTCAAGTTTTCTGTTTCTTTATTGATCATCTGTCTAGATTTCCATTATTGAAAATGGTGTATGAAGTTTCACACTGTTAATGTAGAGCTGTCTACTTCTCCTTTCAAAATGTCAATAATTGCTTAATATATTTTGAGGCTCTGCTCTTGGGTATATATATATTTATAATTGTTATATATTATTGAATTGTGATATATTATTAAATTGTCCCCTTTATTGTGACCTTCACTGTCTTTCATAACAAATTTTTACTTAAAATCTATTTTATCTGATATTAGAAATGCTAGCCCAACTCTCTTACTACCTGCATAGTATATTTTTCCACACTTTCACTTTCAACTTACTTATGTCTTTGAATTTAAGGTGAATCTTTTGTAAACATCATATTCTTGTGCAATGCTTTTTTTGTCTCCAATCTCAGCCTTTTAACTGCAGAGTTTATCCATTTACACTTAAAATCATGACTAATAATGCAGGATGTTCTTCTGTCATTTTACAATTTTGCCCTTATATGACTTATACCTTTTTGAACCTCAATTCTTTTCTTCATGCTTACCTTCAGGCATAATTAATTTTTGCTTTTGTATTGTACCATTTTGAGTCACTTCTCATTTCTTCCTGAATATACACTTCACATATTTTCTTTGTAGTTACCATGGTGTTAAAATTTAGCATCCTAAATATAGAACAGTCTGATTTGATACCAATGTAACTTCAATAGCATACCCATACACTGTTCCTACACCCCTCTGTCACCCACCTTTTAATTTTCACTTTTTAAAAAATATATATTTGTATATATATATATATATGTCTAAAACCATAGATTTTTTCATTACATGTTGTGCATTTGCATTTTTGCATCTGTAAGATTTAAGAGATGGAGTACCTACCCAAAAAAATACTATACAAAGTACTGGCATTTGTAATTACCTATATGGTTAACTTCACTGGAGCACTTATTTATTTATGCCATTTTGATCCACTGTCTAGTGTCCTTTCTTTTCTGTCTGAATAATTTCCTTTAGCATTGCTTATAGGGCAGGTCTAGTGGTAATTAACTCCATGAGCTTTTCTTTATGGGAATATTTTAATTTTCCTCCATTTTTGAAAGAAAAACTTGCCAGATATAAAATTCTTGATTGGTGATTTTTTTTCTCTCAGCCCTTTAAGTATTTCATCCCCCTGCCTTCTTCCTTCTATGGTATGTGATGAGAATTCAGCACTTAACCTAAGTGACATATATAACTTGTTGTTTTTCCTTTGCAATTTTCAGAGTTCTCTGCCTGTCCTTGACATCAGACAATCGATTACTATGTATCTGGGTACACTTATCTTCAATTTTACCCAGTTTGATGTTCATTGGACCTCTTGAATGTGCATATTCACCTTTTTTGTTGATTCTTCCTTACTTTTATTATTTTTTGGTAAATTTGTTAAAGTTGATGAACACATATTGAAGCATTGCTACTAATTATGGTCTATAGTTTACATTATGGCTTACACTTTGCACCACAAAATTTTATAGGTTTTGACAAAATGTATAATGGCTGTATCCCTCATTGCAATACCATGCAGAACAATTCCAATGTCCAAAAAATGCCCCATGTTACACCTATTCTTCTTTCTCCCTCCCCTCAGTACCCCTGGTGACCACTGCCTTTATATCAATGTTACAAGTTCTTCCATTACTAGAATAATAATAAGCCTACTTTAGTCGAAGTTGCATTCTCCCCTTATGTTTATTCATACCCCAGTCTTGAGAATTTGGGGATGGTGGCACCCGCTCTGCTTCTGATTGAGAAGGAGATTAGATTCCATGGGGCAGATGGATGGAACTCTCTTGCTTATAGTTGTAGATACTCCATGTTTTCTGCAATCAGTGTTGTCTATCACATGTTTTTGTTAGTTGTTGTGGGTGAATCCAGTGAACTGGAGAATAGGTATTGGCTGCAACTCTGCTGAGATTTAGGGATCAACCGGCATATGAACAGACAGGATATTTAAATCTCTGGGACATATATGAAATATATATGGACATATATAGGTCCAAATTAAAGGAGCAGAAGAACCATGTGTAGAAAAATTATAAATGAGTCTAACTCTGATACATTCGGAAGATAGGCTGTCATATATTCCAGGGTAAGGGCATCCAATGGGGTGCTGCTTTCCTAGAGTCGTCTGCCCTTCCTACAGTATCTAGATCACTCTAGAGCCTTCAGGAGCAAGCCTGTTTGAGGTACTATTTACTGTGGCAGTCAGTGAGAACCTCCTGAGGTGTGCCTAAGTGTGACATCTGAAATGATCTCCCAACTCACTTTGAAATCTCTTAACTGTAAAAACTCTTTTGTATTCAATATTTCTCCCTTTTGGTCAAGGTCTTTTTCCAAATGCATCACTGTTTGGAAATACTGTTTGGAAACACTTGGAAATAATTCCTTTGTGCCAGAGAGTCTCATCCCTAGGTGTTAGGACCCATACTGGGAGAAAGGAAGAGAGTTTATATGCTAAGTTTAGATTAAAGAGAGGCCACATTTGAGCAACAAGGAGTCTTTCAGGAGGTAACTCTTAGGCAGTATATATTACTAGGCTAAGCTTCAATTTCACAAGAATAAGGTTCATATCTACAAGCATCAGTATCAAGGGCCTGGCATATTGGTCTGTCCTCCTTTGCTAGGCACTGCCCATGTACTCTAGAGATTCTTGCCACTCTATTAGAGGATGTAGCAGGACTACCCAGGATGAGAATTCAATATTCTGTCAGTTATTGTGTGGGTCTCAACCCTCCAAGACAATATCCTATGAGCACATGAACACATTCATATTCTATAGAGGCATGCCTCAGGTGCACCCCTCCCCAAATATCTTCCCACCACCAATACCCTGCACCAGTGATCCTCCACAGCCACAGTTGCAATCCTTCTGCAATCCAAAACCTCCCCAAAATCAAAGCACCCAAAAATAAAAATACTAAAAAATTAAAATATAAAAATAAATTTTTCTGCTTTGTGTCTTAGGCCATTTTTACTTCTAATTCTTATTTCTTTCTGCTTTTCATCTTGACTCATTTCAATTGTCTTGTGTTTGAGTTCATGGATTCTTTCTTCTACCACTTCCAATCTGCTCTTGAAACCCTCTAGGGAATTTTTCTTTCAGTATTGTGGTGTTCATCTCTAGTAGTTCTGTTTGGTTCCTTTTTAAAATTTCTATCTCTTTATTGAGATTCTCATATTGTTTATTCATGGCTTTCCTGATATCCTTTAAGACTTTTACTGGATTTTCCTTCTTGTCCTTAAGCATACTAAGGACCATTCTTTTAAAGTGACTGTCTGTTATGTCCACAGTCTGGTCTTCTTCATTGATGTTTTCTAGATTCTATCCTTTACCATTGGATGGGCCATCATTTCCTGTTTCTTTGTTTGTCTTGTAATCTTTTCTTACACACTGTATATTTTAATATTTTAAAATGTTAATATGGGATTTAGTCCTTGAGCTCTGTGTTACTTGAGTTTATATCTAGGTAATGATATGACTGTTATTTTCTTGAATTCCAGGAGCTAACAAAACAAAACCAATTCAAAAAACACCTTCCACAATCTTTGCAAACTGGCTTTGCATTGTCCAGTACTCACCCTCAGAATCCAGACCCCCATCAACAAAGTAACCCAAAGTTGAATGCATGGCCCTCCCTGTTTTTTCTGAGCCTATGTCTTGCCCTGGGCTAGTGCTTGCTAGCTAATTTTGCTTGCTAGTTGCCTTGGAAGTTCTCTGGTTTACAAGAATTTGAATGCTCATTCTACTTTCTATGAAACAGACCTTGTTCTACAGGGTGCTTTTCCACAGCACTTAAAGCAGGTAAGTCTTTGCCCCAGGCTGCCTTACTCAATTGTTTCTTATACTGCTTTAGCTTCCCAGGCTGCTTTGGTCTGTGGGACAAATTCTGGGGAGAGGGAGACAGAGAGGAGTTTCCCAGGTCAATTTTTTTCCAGTCAGAAAGAGGCCAGAGATTCACAAAGCCACCTCCATACTGCCCAGGAATGGGTTAAGGGAGAGTGCCAGAAGCTCCTCCTATAGTTGTTTTTTGTTTTTTTTTTTTTTTCCTTTTGACCTGGAACAACTTGTATTTATTTTGGTAAACAGCATGACAAATGCTATGATAGAAGTTCACATAGGTTTAATTAACAGTTTTGTTAATTTAAATAAAGTGGTTCATGTCCAAATCTGCTTGTCTCATGAATAGAAAAGAAAATTGTCACCTACTGATATTTTGTTTTAGAAATGCATTCATTTCTCCAGAGGCTCTTTTTAGCCCAGTTTGGTGGTTGTTGTTGTTACTGAAGAATATAGCCACAAACAGCTTAGAGAAATCTTTACTTATTGAGCATTGCCTGATGGACTTCATGCTACTTTCCACTACTCATTCAGTGCTTTCCACTTAACATCTGAGCAGGTGTGGGAAGTTATAAGTACATAGGATAAAGTAGATTTTTTGCTGTTTTTTTAAATATATTTTTAAAAAATTAGATACTTTAGAATATAGAAATGTTACATAAAAAATATAGGGCATTCCCATATGCCCCACTCCATACCCCTCCCACATTTTCCCACATTAACAACACCCTTCATTACTGTGGTACATTTGTTACAATTAATGGACACATATTGAAGCACTGCCACTAACTGTGGATTATTATCACACAATTTTGTAAGTTATAACAAAATATATAAATTGCCTATATCTGTCATTGCAACATCATGCAGGACAATTCCAATGTCCAGAAAATGTCCCCATATTACACCTATTCTTCCCACTCCCTCCCCTCAAAACCTCTGGTGGCCACTGCCTTTATATCAATGATACAAGTTCTTCCATTGCTACAATAATGATAAGTCTACAATAGAATAATAATATGTCTATTTTGTCCATTGTTCACTTCCCAATCCTGAGAATTTCGGGATGGTGATGCCCACTCTATTTCTAATTGAGAGGGGCCTTAGATCCCATGGGGCAGATGGATGGAACAGACTTGCTTGTAGGTGCAGACATTCTCTGTTCCTTGGGATGGTCGTTGTCCATCATCATCTTGTTAGTTGTCCTGGATGAGTCTAATGAACTGGAAAGTATGTATTTCAACTTTGCTGAGATTCAGTGCCCAACTGGCACATAGATGGACCAAAGATTTAAGTCTCTTGGACATACACCTATCAAGTATGTTACTAACTATAGATTCAAATCTCCTACAATGAGCTTTTTGATGCTCATTGTCTTGATTCGGTACTTGCCCAGTAAATGCAGACTTTAACTGTTTTCTGTAGTTTTGGGGAAGGGTACTGTCCTGTAAGACTCCTCCATTGTTTTTGTTGTGAGTCGGGTTGAAACTATGGGATACCTAAAAGCCAGCCTCTTAGCAATATTAAGTAGTTGAGCAAAAGCAGTGATCAGCAATTGAACTACACACCCAGATCTTGAGAAACTAGGTCTTTATATCCCACCCTGGCACCAGTAAGTTGCACTAGGAACTGAGTTTGAGGACACCACCACTGCCTGCTATGAGACTGGGGCATGGGTAATGGTAACTGCTACATGGAGAGTGAAACTCAAGATTTTTTTGTTGTTGTTATTTGTTTGTTTGTTTGTTTGTTTTACCACAGTTTATCCCAATTTCCTCCTGCTCTTCCGTGGATTCCACACAGGGTTTTTACTGGACTCTGGAGTTGTAAAATAGTTGTTTCTGATAGGATCTACTAGTTTAATAGTTATTCTGGTGGAGGGACTTATTCATGGGTCTTCCTACTTTCCATCTTCCCACAATCTTCCTTTTGTACTACTTTTTAAAGATTGTTTTGGCTTTTTTCTTATCTTCTATTTAGTGCCTTGTTTGTCAGTTTTTCAGGGTGTTCCTGGACTCTCACTTATTCCTTTTATGAAATGAATAACTTATTGTATTGCCCTCTTTCTCCTCTGCTTCCCTCACTAAATTCATTACATTTTTCTTGACAAAACATATAACCAGAACTATAATAGATAACTTTTTTCATTTTTTTTCTTTATTAGAGAAGTTGTGGGTTAACAGAACAACCATGCATAAAATACAGGATTCACAGACACCATCTCAAAACCAACACCTTGCCTTGATGCGTAACATTTGTTACAATTGATGATAGCACATTTTTATAATTGTACTATTACTTAAAGTAATAGTTTAACTTAGGGATCACTTGGGTAGTGTAGTTTCATGGGGTTTTTCTTATTTTCTTCTGTTACCATATATATAATCTAATATTTCCCCCTTTTAACCACATTCAGATATATATTTCAGTGCTGATAGATAACATTTTATATTATTCTTTCACACTTTAATCCACCTGAGTTTTAGTATTAAATTAATCTTAAATATATTAAGTGCTCATAATCAGCCCATTTCCAAAGTTTTCCCCAAAATCACTTGGTTGAAATAAGCTGTTCCACTACTAAATTGTTCAATAGGTGCTCATGAGAACAGTATAGCTTAAGTTATTGTTTATTTGGTATTGATTTCCTATTACCTTTATGCTTGATTTCTATTTTAGCCTGCTGGACTGTTAAAAGCAATATATCAGAAATGGGTTGGCCTTTACAATGGGGATTTATTAGCTTACAAGTTTACAGTTCTGAGGCCATGAAAATGTCCAGATTTCCAGATTAAGGCATCACCAGGCAATGCTTTCTCCCCAAAGACTGGCTGCCAGTGAAGTGATCTTGGACTTGTCTGTCACATGGCAAGGCATATAGTGACATTTGCTGATTTCCTCCTTCTACTCTGGGTTTTGTTGCTTTCAGCTTCTGGTGTCTGTGGTTTTCTATCAGCTTCTGTGGCTTTTACTCTCTCTCTCTCTCTAAATTCATCCCATTTATAAAGGACTCCATTTAGAGAAATAAGACCCATCCTGGGCCATGCCTTAACTGAAGTAACCTTATCAAAAGACTCTTAATCAAAGTAACCTTATGAAAGGTAACACTCACAATAAGTTCACACCCACAGGAATGGGCCAGCTTTAAGAATATATTTTTCTGGGGTACATAGAGTCTCAAACCACAATTTCCTATTGCCTTTATACATTATAAAGGATAAAATTTCCCTGGGTACACTGTGTCTCTTGACATTCTTGAAAATACTGTTATATTTTTGTTTGGCTTTGTATATTTCTCTTGAGATATTTGAACCTGTCTATTTCTACTACCTTATTAGTTATTTGGTCTAAATACCAGAAAAGTCTGAGGAATTTTCTGGATGGCACTTAAGACATTTATCTGACATGATATTTTGCTTTAAGAAAATAATAGGTCTGTGCCCAGTGGGAGAATGAGGCAAATTAACCCCCAGAGAACATCAATGACATTAGTTTTTAGGGTGGAAGTAACATTTTACATTTTCACATCTTAGATAATGACATATGTCTTCCAACATGAGATGTTCTAAGCAGGCCAGACTCTGAATTCTTGAAGGATAGAGTTAATTATGTTTCCAAGTTCTACCAATGTATACACTGTTCACAACTGGAGCAACCAGAAAATGCGACTACCAAGCCTGCAGCCAGTTGTAAAGTTTCTTGTTTCTTTGTTTTCTTAGGAAATGAAAATTACCTGCTGTGGTGGTCTGGAGCTGTATGTACTCCAGAAAAAAAAAAATGTTTTTAAATTTAATCCATTTTTGTGGGCGTGGACCCATTGTGAGTAGGATCTTCAGTTAAGGTGTGATGGGTTTTAATTCTCTTGCAGGAGTACTTAACAACCAGAGTGAATACAGAGAGAAGGGGAGAAAGCCACAGAAGCAAGAATATGAAAGCAATGAAATCTGGAAGAGAAGGGAGAGATAGCAGACACTGCCATGTGCCTTGCCATGTGGCAGAGAAACCAAGGATCACCGAAACTGGTCTTCAGGAATAAAGCATCCCCTTGATGATGCCTTGATTGGATATTTTCACACCTTCAAACTGTAAGCTAATAAATTGCCATTGCTTAAGCAATTACAGCCTAGGAAACTAAAACACCTGAATATATGGAAACTCCTTTTTAATTTTCCTTCCTAAATTTGTCTTCATGTATTTGAAAGTTTGTCTACCTTCAATGACTAACAGGCTTTCCTAAATGACAGATTTGAGAATAATTGAAAGGAGACATAAATGACCACATACTCTGCCATTTTCTTACCAGAGATATGTAAAGGATTATAAATGCACAGAACAGAATGAGTATCCAGAGTTCACCCACTGTTACTTCATATAAGCTGTTCTACTCTTATATGTTATATATAACAAGAGATTCAGCAAAGATTTCCTTTAAAGAGTACATTTAATGTTAGGACACTTTGGAAATCCTCTCCTTATTCCAAATTTCTACTTTTGCAGAACAGAAAACAAGCATCAATTATTTTAATCAAAGAGGAATAATTTTTTCACATATAAATTCATATACCTTGAATAAATAGGTATATAAATCATATTTGTAGACAAATTCTTAAAAGTAAAATGATAGAAACTGTGAACATACTAAGTTGTTTGAAATTTTTTAAATTTGGTTCCTAATGGAGATATAGACAAAAAAATAAAAGGCACCCAAATAGGAAAGGAAGAAGTAAAACTTTCACCATTCACTGATGACATGATCCTATATCTAGAAAATCCTGAAAAATCTACAACAAAGCTCCTAGAATTAATACACAAGTTCAGCAAATTGGCAGGATACAAGATTAACATGCAAAAAACAATAACATTTCTATACACTACTGTTGTGCAACCTGAGGAGGAAACCAGAAAAAAATTACATTTATAATAGAGACTAAAACAATCAAATATTTAGGAATAAACTTAACCAAGAACATAAAGGACCTGTATTCAGAAAACTACAAAAAATTGCTAAAAGGAACCAAAGAAGACTTAAATGAATGGAAAGACATTCCATGTTCATGGGGTGGAATACTAAATATTGTTAAGATGTCAATTCTACCCAAATTGGTTTACAGATTCAATGCAATCCCAATAAAAATCCCAATAGTCTTTTTGCAGAAATAGAAAAGCCAGTAATCAAATTTATTTGGAAGGGTAAAGGGCCCTGAATAGCCAAAAATGTCTTTAAAAAGAATAATAATGTTGGAGGACTCTCACTTCCTGACTTTAAAACATACTACTTATCTAGAGTGGTAAAGATAGCATGGTACTGGCATAAGGACAGACAGATTGACCAATGGAACCAAATCAAGAACTCAGAAATTGACCCTCACATCTACAGTCAAGTGATTTTTTACAAGTCTGTTAAGCCAACCCAGCTGAGTCAGAACAGTCTATTTAACAAATGGTGCTGGAAGAACTAGATAGCCATATCTAAAAGAGAGAAAGAAGACCCCTATCTCACACCTTATACAAAAATTAACTCAAAATGGATCATGGACCTAAATATAAAAACAACAACCATAAAACTCATAGAATAAAATGTAGGAAAAATGTAGGAAGATCTTGTGGTAGGTGGTTTCTTAAACCTTATGCCCAAAGCATGAGCAACAAAAGAGAAAAATAGATAAATGTTACCTCCTCAAAATTTAACACTTTTGCACCTCCAAGAACTTTGTCAAAAGGGTGAAAAGGGGAGGAAATATTTGGCAATCACAAAGCTGACAAGGGTTTAATATCCGTGGTATATAAGGAGATCATACAACTCAACAATAAAAAGACAAACCATCCAATTAAAAATGTGCAAAAGACTTGAAAAGACAACCGTCCAAAGAAGAAATACAAATGGGAAAGAAACACATGAAAAAATATTCAGCATCCCTAGCTGTATTAGTCAGCCAAAGGGGTGGTGATGCAAAATACCAGATATCTGTTGGGTTTTACAAAGGGTATTTATTTGGGGTAGAAGCTTAAGTCCCAAGGCCATAAAGATAAGTTACTTCCCTCACCAAAGTCCATTGCCATGTGTTAGCGTGAGATGGTGGGCAATGTCTGCGAGGACTCCATCTTCCTCCAGTCTTGTCTTTCTCCCGTGGCTCATTTCTCTCTGAGCTCAGCCGCTCTGCTCTCTCCACAAGGCCAGCTGTAAACTATCAGGCGAACAGCTCCTCTCTCTTCCCAGGGCTTCTGCCGTCCAGGGCTCCAGGAGCAAAACTCTAGCTGTCTCCTCTGCCTTGTTGTTTTCTCTGTAAGTCCCCACCCACCAAGGGGGCAGGGACTTGATGTCCTACTGATATGGCCTAATCAAAGCCCTAGTTATAATTTAATCAAATGAAAGTGAAACATCTGAACTCAATACAATCTAAGGGTATCACTAGCCCAGAGGAACAGAACAGTTTACAAACATAATCAGTATTTCTTTTTGGAATTCATCAATAATATCAAATTGCCACACATTGACTAGTGATTAGGGAAATGCAAATCAAAACTACAATGAGATATCATTTCACACTTATTAGACTGTCCACTATTAAAAAGGCAGTAAACTGTAAATGGAGAGGATGTGGAGAGGTAGAAATGCTTATTCACTGTTGGTGGGAATGTAGAATGGTACAGCTACTGTGGAGGACTGTTTGGCAGTTCCTAAGGAAGTTGAATATAGACTTGCCAGGGGACCTGACCTGGCAATACCAATGCTAAGTATATACCTAGAAGAACTAAGAACAGTGACACGAATAGACATCTGTACACAGATATTCATAGCAGCATTATTCACGATAACCAAAAGTTGGAAACAACCACGGTGTCCATCAACTGATAAATGGATAAACATATTGTGGATTAGATACACAATGGACTATTATGTAACAGTAAAAAGAAATGAAGTCGTGAAACATGACAACATGGATGTACCTGTAGGACATAATGTTGAGTGAAGGAAGGCAGACACAAACAGACAAATACTGTATGATTTCCCTATCATGAACTAAATATATTATGTGAAATATAAATATATTATGTGAAAATAAGTCTCTAAGGTAAAATGGAAAATATGAAAATTTCTTAGAATGTTTCAATTCCTAGAAATAGCATAATTCAATAGAGCCTTGCCCAAGCAGATATTATAATATACTATATTTGAGTGAAGATCTATAGATAATATAAATGCTGCGAAAGGAACCTTTATATACAAGGGTGTTCAATACACAAAACATTTGACATTAGTTATAAACATATGCTGTTGAATATATAAATATGTAACATTGCAAAAACGTATATTAAATCTCTATCTCACACCCTGATAAAAATGCAAATAAAAAAAGATAAAACATTTTTAAAAAATTAAATAATGAGAAGGAAATGTTGATAAACTCATTTATAGCCATAGACCTGAAGAAAGTTTGTTGTTGTTGTTGTTGTTGTTGTTGTTGTTTTAAGCAGAGAAGCTACCCAGATAATGTAAATGAAAACAATTTTTGAAATTGTCTGCATAAAACTTATTGAAATATCTTTATTATAAAAGGGTACATTAACTAAGTGAAAATACCAATATGGTCTGTAGAAATTATTTTATGTCACATGAATCATAAATTAAAATCATAAATTAAAAAATAAAAACATGAAAAAGGAACTTGTAAATTTTGATATTTTTCAATAGGTTAAAAATTAAATAAATGCCATTTTGTAATATAGAGATATTAATAGTATATGCATATATTCATTTATATTTAAATGTTGTGTGTGAAAACAGTGAGGAAGCTTCCTCATTTTGTTGGTAAAATATAAATGTTACAGATTTCACACATTTGAGCAGGGTGTGGATAAACAGGCACACTTGTAACCCTTTTCATAAGAAAATACAAGCATTTTGGAAAGTAATTTGACTTTACTAATAATCACATTTAGCTATTGAATATTTTTTTCTATTGGATAAATTTATAGAAAAATTAAAATACTACCATGACTTTGATCACTTTTAACAATTCCAAATTTTCTGACTTTTCTTCATTCAATTTTATTATGATCATAAATTTCCAGAGACCTTTTTATAAATCTTTGCCTTACAACAGGGATATGAGGATGGAAAGGTTCTGATTATGGGCAACATCTGTACATGTAAGCTGGATATGATTCTAGGTCAGAGTAGACCTAATCTACTGTACTCTTGATACTGTTGGCAGAGACATCTGGTTCTGTTGTAGGTCCTATTCAGCAGTAAGAGGCTTCCTTGGAGATTCAAAAGCCCTTGCACTCAACTAACCTCTGTGCCTCTTATGTTATATCATTTTTTTCTGTAGGGAGCTAGATAGGCATATACCTTTACACCGTTTTTTTTTTTTTTTTTTTTTTTGTTTGAGGGACTAGTGTTGGGGATTGAATCCAGAACCTTATATGGGAAAAGCTGGTGCTCAACCACTGAGCCACATTGTCTCCCTTAAGTTGGGTTTTTCTTTTGTTTGCTTGGTGTTTGTTTTTTTGTTTGTTTGTTTGTTTTTAGGAGGCACTGGGAACTGAACCCAGGACCTCCCATGTAGGAAGCGGGCACTCAACCACTTTAGCCACATCCACTATCCATATCCCTTTACTCTTGATACTGCCAAGAGGGTCCATTTACCCAAAGTGCACAGAAGCCAATACCAAGTCACCAGGATTCTGAGAAAGAAAGAGTTTATTGCATAGTCGACCAGCAAGGAGACTGGAAGCAAGCCTCAGACCAGTCTCCCTGAACAAAATTGGCACTGGGATTTTATACCTTCTGGGGAAGGTAGGCTTATGGGAGTGGCTAAGGATGGGGTGAGATGATGTGGGCCAATCTAGTTTGGGAAAGATGGGGTTAAACAGAGCATGATCAGTTACAGGTTATGCTTGGTCTTTTAAAATAGAGGGCTAGCATGGTCAGTGACTAGAACTAGTTGGAGCTGGCTTAAGCAGGTGCTACAAGGGGGAGAAGACACAGTAACTTATCTCATGCAGCGAGCTTCCTATGAATAAACATGAAGAGGTGAGCATTTGAACAAAAGGAAACAGAAACTTCTAGAAACTTCTACAAACCCATAAAGGAAGGGCTACTCTGAAAAGTGGGTTAGTAAATGGCAGTTTCAAGGAGGTTGGTAAGTGACAGTTTCACTCTCCCTCTCAAACACAGTCCACACATGCTCAGCTGGTATGGGGTTCTATTCTCCAACAAACCTCTTCTATTCAGAAACTCCCCATAAGAAGTGGTGTTCCTCCCTAATCCTCACATACTGCCTGCAATTTTTTAAAAATTTATTGAAGTATATCATTCATACATGAGTATACATAAACAATAAATGTATAGCAATACTTGTGAACTTACAAAACAAACATACATAACATCATACAGGGCTCTCATACATCACCCTACCACAAATACCTTGCATTGCGGTTAAACATTTTTAACCAATGATTAAAGAGCATCCTAAAAATATTACTACTAAACAAAATATTTTCCCCCAGCCCACCCTATTATTATTATTATATCATTTATACATGAACATACATAAACAATAAGTGTATAGTAAAAGTTGTGAACTTACAAAGCAAACATTCATAACATCATACAGGGGTCCCATACATCAACCCTCCACCAACACCTTGCATTCTTGTGAGACATTTGTTACAAATTATGAAAGAATATTGTCAAAATCTTACTACTAATTATAGTCCTAATCTTACATTGGGTGTATTTTTCCCCCAACTCACCCTATTATTATTTTTAAAAAATATTTCTATGACAGAAGCTGTAAACTTACAAAACAATCATGCACATGTGCAGAATTCCCAAACAACACCAATCAACACACTGTGGTCAAACATTTGTTACAGATTATGAGATAATATCATCCATTTATTACCAGATCCATAGTGTACATTTGGCACACATTTTCCATACGCCCCCATTATCAACACAGTATATCTTTGGCATAGATGCAAGATTATTACATTATTACTGTTAACTACAGTCCTTAGGTCACTCCAGTTACATTTTTCTCATGTTTCTCCACATTCCCACCACCCTGCAATAGTGATATACATCTGCTCTAGCTCACAAAGGACACTCTTGTATCTGTACCATCAACCACAATTCTCATTCACCTCTGGGTTTACTGTGCTATTCAGTCCCTCGATTATTCTGTAGCTTTCTGTCCATTGGCATTCACATCCCTAGACTACCATTTTCAGCCACAGCCCCATTTATAAACCAGCTGTTACTCACTATAATGTGTTACCATCAACTCTGTACATTTCCATACTTTTACAGTAAAGCTAAATAAAACTTCTACATACATTAAATATCAGTAGTCCGTCTCAGTACTCCTCTTATCTCCTTTAAGAATCCACCACCTACCACCAGGTCTTGAAGATATTTTCCTACATTTTCTTCTAGAAGATTTATGGTTCTTGCTTTTAAATTTAGGTTTTTGATCCATTTTGAGTTAATTTTTGTATAAGGTGTGAGATAAGGGTCCTCTTTCCTTCTTCTGCTATGGATATCCATTTTTCTCAGCACTATTTGTTGAATGGACTGTTCTGCCTGAGCTGCATGTGTTTGGCAGGCTAGTCAAAAATCCCTTGACCATAGATGTGAGGGTCTGTTTCTGAATGATTAATTCAGTTCCAATGGTCTATGTGTCTGTTTTCATGCCAGTACCATGCTGTTTTTACCACTGTAGATAGGTAATACCACTTAAAGTCTGGCAATGAGAGTTCTCCAACTTTGCTTTTCCTTTTTAAGATGTTCAGGATCCCTTACCCTTCCAAATAAATTTGATAATAATGGTTTCCATTTATTTTAAAAATGCTGGTGAAATTTTTATTGGGATTGCATTGACTCTGTATATCAATTTGAGTAGAATTGACATACTAATGATATTTAGCCTTCCAATCCTTGAGCATGGAACGTTCTTCCAATTATTTAGGTCTTTTTATATTTCTTTTAACAATGAGTTGTATTTTTCTGAATACAAGTGCTTTACATTGTTGGCTAAGTTTATTCCTGGATATTTGGGTTTTATCTGTCATATTTTATTTTCAACACTCTTTTGGCACTTTTAGTTACTTTTATTGATATACTCTTCATTCTAGACTCTCTTCCAGGCCTCTCTCTCCTGTTTTTTCCTTTCAGGCTGTAGCACACATTTTAGTATTTCCTGCAAAGCAGATCTCTTGGTTACAAACTCTCCCAGTTTCTCTTAAACTGGGAATATTCTAAACTCACCCTCATTTTTGAAAGGCAATCTTGCCAGATATAAGATTCTTGGCTGGATATTTAAGATTCTTGCAGTATCTTAAATATATCATACCACTGTCTTCTGTCCTCCATGGTTTCTGGTGAGAAATCAGCACTTAATCTTATTGGATATCTCTTTTATGTTATGTAGTGCTTTTCCTTTGCTGCTTTCAGCATTCTCTATGTTTTGCATTTGATATTCTGATTAGTATGTGTCTCAGAGTTGGTCTATTCAGATTTTTTCGGTTGGGAGTATGTCATGCTTCTTGGACATGGATATCTATGTCCTTTAATAGAGTTGGGAAATTTTCTACCATTATTTCTTCAAATATTCCTTCTGCCCCTTTCCCTTCTCTTCTCCTTCTGGGACACCCATTTCACATATATTTGCATGTCTTTTGCTGTCATTTAGTTCCAAGACCTTGTTCAAGTTTTTCCAATCTTTTCTTCATCTGTTCTTTTGTATGCTCACTTTCAGAGGCCATTTCTTCAAGCTCACCAATCCTTTCTTCTGCTTCCTCAAATCTGCTATTATATGATTCCAGTGCATTTTTTATTTCATTTGTTGTGCCTTTCATTCCCATAAGATCTGCTATTTTTCTATGTATGCTTTCAAATTCTTCTTTGTGCTCATCCAATGTCTTCTTAATATCCGTAATCTCTTTAGCCATTTCATTGAATTCATTAAGGAGATTTGTTTGCACATCTATGATTAGTTGTCTCAACTCCTTTATGTCATCTTGAGGGTTGTCTTGTTCCTTTAACTGGGCCATACTTCCTGTTTCTTGGTGTGGATTGTAATTTTTTTGTTGGTGTCTTGGCATCCGGCTTACTTGAGTATTCAGTCTCGGTGCAGTTTTTCTCTTTAGTTTAGGGCTTCCTGCCCTTTCTCCCTTGCTGGTTGTGTAGTAGAAGCCAATGATGTAGTTGGTGCTATAAGCTGTGGAGGCTCAAGCTGCCCTTATTGCCCCAAGGGCCAAGGAAACTTCTCCCAACTTTCTCCTTTGCCAAGGGTAGGGACAGAGCCTCAGCTGTGTGGAATAATCCAAGTCATACAGGCCTAGATTGTAGTAACCCAGAGAGATTGATGAAGCTTCACATCCCTTTCTCCCCTGCCTGGGGTGGGGATGGAGCTACAGGTGTGGGCAGCAATCTATGCAATGCAGGTCCAAGATGACCACAGTTGCCCCAGGAGACTTCCGTTTATTCAGTCTGTGCCAGCCAAATGTACCTGAAGTTACCTGGATAGGCTGGTACAGGGCCTGCCAACTTCCTTCCTGCTAGAGATGGGGTTGAAGCCTAGGCTAGGGCTGCAGGCCAATCTGGGTGATAGAAACCAGTCTCTACCCTCACTGTGATTTTCAGTCAGCCTGGCTTCCCCTCATACTGAGGGTAGAGTCAAAATGGCAACTACCAGCCTCTTTCTGACTCGGACAGGTTCAAACTCTAGCTGTTCCCAGGACCATACTGTAGCCGGCGGAATCTACCAATCAGCAGTATAAATCGGTGGCCAACCATCTCCTCCTCCCCTGCTTTTGGGAAATGGAGCCCCCAATTCCTGCCACTGAATAGCTCCTGCAATGGCTTGCTCTGCCAAAATAGGATGATCACCAGCATTCACAGCATGGCCTGCAGTTTCCTGGAGAGGCTGGTGCAGCTCCCCCCAGCTTCCTCCCTGCCTGAGGTGGGCCTGGGGCTTAGGCTAGAGCTGCAATCTGATCTAAATGGAAAGAAGCTGGTCCCTGCCAGCGCTGTGATTTTCAGTCAGCCCTGCTTCCCCTCGTGTCAGATGTAGAGTTAAGATGGACACTGCCAGCCTCTTTCTGACTTGGACAGGTTTAAACCTTAGCTGTTCTTAGGATTATACTTTAGCCCGCTGAATTTACTAATCAGTAGCTGATGTTGGTGCCCAACCGTCTCTTCCTCTCCCATTTTTGGGAAGTGGAGCTTCCAATTTCAGCCATGGAATAGCTCCCAAGGCAGCTTGTGCCTCCAGTGGAGGATGGACACCGGCCTCCATGGTGTGGAGTGCTCTACTTAGGAATCTTCTCTGCAGATGGGTAGTCTCCTCCCTTCCATTCTTTCAAGGATGTTCCAGGATGCACTTTTGGTCTCCTGGAGCCCCCAAACAAGTGCTTTAGATAACTCTGGGTGATTACTAACTATCCTGTAGCAGTAGCTAATTCTAGGAGCTCCTTACTCCGCCACCATCTTGCTGGTTGCCTCCTCTGCCTGCAATTTTATTGGTCCCCTATTCAGCACCCACCTCCTTCCCACTAAAAAGGATTCCAGCGTCACACTCTATCCTCCAGAAATTCTGTTCTACTAAGAACCAATTCTGGTCCAGCTTTAAGTATCCAGTTGGTAAAAGTCACCAAATAAGACTTTGAGAGAGGAGGTAGATTGGATGACTCCAATCATTTTGAAGGTATAATAAATGTGGACTTCTGTAATTCTGTTTTCAGCAATATGCACTCTCCTAAAATGTACTTGCACTATTTACTAACCTGGGAGAGGGCCTAGTGTTACTCTTATTTGGTGATTACATGCTTAGGTTAAATCCAGGTAATTCATCCATAATATTTCCCAGAGTGATGCATTTCCTTGCATACAACTTGTAGGGGTAGTGAAATTCTCTATCATATTGAACAAATAGTTTTCTTATTCTTACCCTTCCTCTGGCACAAATTGAATAAAATATGCATAAATTTTCTTCATGAAGCTATATTAAATAACCCCCATGTCTAATATTCCCTTTTCTGGTTAATTTTTAAAACTTGGAGTCTACTGTAATAGGCACTCTCTCCTGCTTTAATATCTGCTGATGAGTAAGAGGAGAAATATAGTGTATGGGACATAAAGGGTAATGTTAAGTTTAATTCTAGACTTCGTTTTAATTTTCCCTCAAATATCACTCACCAGTTTTGCCTAGGTACATAATTCACAGAACCACTATAAGCTATTGTTCACTTTAGCATAATAAAGGGGCATATCTACAGCTAAGATTTTGTTCTTTCATTAAATTAGCATTGATGAAAGCTAGACTCAAAGATCCCTTTTAAATCCTAAGTTTCTTCACTATTAAAAAGGTAGGTTTAGATTAGGGTGACAAATATAAGTCTTATACACAACTTAAGTGCAAGTAGTTTTCATAATTTATCCCAGATATTTATGACAGCCTTATAAAAGAGGAATTAGTACTATCATGTGGGAAATCAGGAAATTGTGGATATTAGAAAGTCTGTATATTATTTTAAGGTTATTCACTGGTAGTTGGGATTTGAACTCAAGTCTTTAGAATTCCAAAGTTCTTTCCACTGATGCAGTAAACTGGTTAATTAGGAAGAAAATAACTGGTTAAATCGAGTCCTACTTCAGAGGCCTTACTTACCTATGATGTAAAAGCCAAATTTTTGAACATATAATTTTGTTCTTTTTTTTTTTTTTCCAATTTTTCATTCTATTTTTCTCTCCTGTCATATGTCTCACCTGTTCCTAATATTCACACTCTGTCCTCTAGTCAAGGATCCTCCAAACTGGGAACACCTGAGATTTGTCTGAGGACTATTTTTTCTTTTTTAAAGACATTTATTTACTTTATCCATTTTAAACTCCCCCTTCCCCATTTGCTGTTTTGTGTCCATTCGCTGGGCAATTCTCTGTGTCTGTTTCCTGCCATCTGTCTGAGCGCTATTAAAACATAGCTATGCCCAAACTTAATTTAGGAAATACTCATTCACAATCTTGGTGGAGGAAACGAACATTTGTAATTAAGGTCTCCAGCATATGTTAATTCTTGTTTGTGATTTGTAGTATAGTTTTACAGGATGTTAATATTGGGAAAAACTAGTTAGAGGGTATTCAGCAGAGTTCTGTATTATTTTTTGTAACTGTATGTGAATCTATCATTATCTCAAACTAAAAAGTTTAATTAAAAAATTTTGAGTCTAATTTACTTCTAGTGTGGCAAAATACTAAGGATCTAACACACCAAGTAACAGAACATGGTTTTCTTTTTCTTTCTTTGATACTCTTGTCCTTTCCAACTCACTTGCTTGGAAGGCTTTTATATATATTCTCTATCTTAGTATCTACAATCACTCTTATTATCTTTCTTCCTCCCTGTACTACTGGTTTCTTCTGACTAAATTGTCCCTAAACCTCCTGCTGAGAGAAGATCTATGGATAACTCCTTGTGAGGCACCTCCCATGACCAAATTTATAGCCTTCAGGTAGAACACAGAATAACTGTAAGTCTTATCTGTTCTGGACCATTTATCTTACCTCCATCAAGTTCCTTACTCATGCATCAATAAAGGAGACTCAGTTGGGCAGAGGACAAGGAGGAAAGGAGAACAAAGTTGTCACCATCTCCAGAACTTTTGATTTAAATCTCCACTATTTTTGTTATGGCTAGGTCAAGCAAGCAATCTAGGGACTTTGCTGTGAAACTGCTCCAGATTGCTTCTTCCTTAATGTACTGCTTTTATTAACTAAGGAAATACTGAGATTCAAATAGGGATTTTTTTTAAGATATAGGCTTATGGTCAAGTGATTTTTTTTTGAGATTTATTTTATTTATTTATTCTCCCCACCTTGTTGTTTTGCGCTCGCTGTGTGCTCTCTGTGTCTGCTTGTCTTGTCTTTGGGAGGCACCAGGAACCGAACCTGAGACCTCCCATGTAGGAAAGATGTGCTCAATCTCTTGAGCCACCTCAGCTCCCTGCTTTGTTGTGTGTCTCATTGTATTTTCTCTTTGTGTTTCCTTGTTACGTCATCTTGTTACCACACCTGCCCATTGCGCCAGTTCACTGTCTTGCTCATCTTCTCCAGGAGGCACTGGGAACCGAACCTGGGACTACCCATGTGGTAGAGGGAAACTCAATCACTTGAGCCACAAGTGCTTCCTGCGTTTTTGTTTTTAATGCAGACAATTTCCTTGTGGACTGACCAAAAGTGTTGATAGAGCTAGTAGCATATTCTTTGTGTACAAAAATGTCATTGTCCGGGATTTTCTCTCAAATTTCTAGAAGGCCTTCTTTCACATGTTAAAACTTGCTGAATCCAAGTGTGAAAGACAAATTGGCATTACAGACTATAGCATTTTGCCTTCTTTCACATGTTAAAACTTGCTGAATCCAAGTGTAAAAGACAAATTGGCATTACAGACTATAGCATTTTATTCTGGTCACCAAATTTTTGCTGCAGCAAAGGAAGCCAAAACAGAAGTAGTTTTGACGTTCCAGGGATGGCAAAGGATTTTTACAGAGATAGAAAAGAAATTAGCTTGATGCTGATTGATTGGACAAGGGTTTGTCCATAGTGATAGGTTTAGGGCCAGTGGGCTTTATTTTGTATTGGGTCAAAGGTAATGAAGTAGGGGCTTGACTGGCTATCTGGGTCAGCTGCCTTGGTAGGGCTTTCAAATTTCAAAAGAGAAAGAAGACACTCCAGAAGGCATGGGTATTTTTGGTTCTGAAGGGTCCCAGGGCTTTCTCTATACAGTTTTATAATTTGTCCCCTTTTTGGTCACGTCCTTAGTTATAAGGACGTGACCAAAGATGTTGTTCACCACCAAAAGTCTCTCATGTTTCATCATGGCTTATACAGGTTTCCTAAAGTTTGGGATTTTCATCATCCCATTCACACTGGTTTTGTATCATCACTTGTATCATTTATTGAGTTAGTGGTTGTATACTAGCATTTAAGAATAGAGTGATCCGACAATGACTGAGGAATGTTGTGAAAATAATTAAGAGACTAACAAGTGCCCTTATTAGGATATCTCTGAGCCAATGTACCCATGAAACTAGAAGCCAACCAAAAAGAATCAGGTCAATCAGTTAACTGATTTGGATATTTCTCTAGCATGGGCTTCTGCTGCCTCTACTTCTTGATAATCATCCTCTTGACTGGCATTTACAAATATACAGCACTGGGTCCTAATTAGTACATACACACCTGCTTGGAAGCCAAACTATAGTCTCATGCCAATCATTTTTGTAGACTTATTTTGAAAAGTTCTAATACTTTGTCAGCTGGTAAACTGATGGTCTGCCCTAGGTAGGTGATAGATTTCTCTAACTCTAAAGCTATCTTTTCTAACACCATCTGTAATCTTATAGTGAATCTTCCAATACAGGAGATACTTTCTCCAATGACAAGGAGAACAATACCAAGAACAGAACATCCAGTTTAGTCTAGGTTATGGGTTTTTCCATGATCTATTTAGTGCTACTTCTAATCTGGCAATAATCTCTTCATGAGATTTTATAGTATGGGAAGTGCTTACAAGGGTCTTCATGTTTCTAAATTTCCCTTTTGGAAGCTTATAAATAATCATTTGGTGAACAGCAGAAACTATAGAACAGGAACGAATCCAGTTTACAAGTAGTACTTTAGTACTGTGTATGTCCTGTGTCCCCATACAAAATAATGTCTTAAAAGAGCTTAATAGGGTACCTATTGCCTTTAAGGAAATGGAATATTGGCATTTCACACATGTAGTGGAATAATCAATAAAGATGTGGGCCATTTCATTGTATTATCAAAAATTTGGTTGTATATATTTGTAGTATTCCTTTATTACCCTTTTAGTGTCCTAGGGATTAGGAATGAATCCTCCCTAATTTCTGATAATGGTAATTTGTATCTTTTCTTTTTACTTTTATTATTTTACTTTATTGGTGGTTGTATAATCAGACTTTGTCTAGGTTCCTGACTAAGCTACAAGAAATGAATTTCAAGAGCATGTCGGGTTGATTAGGCCAGTAATTTATTAAGGTAGGGAGGGAAGAGAAATGGGGAGAAATAACAGATCATGGGTCCTAAGTAGAAAGGAAGGGGATGAAAAGTGATAAAGAGGACTGATTTACAGACTACAATTTCCCATTATAGATTATAAATATCCAGGTTTTAGTTGCTTGTTGATCCATGTGGGGGGAACACAGCAAGAGCAGGGCACAGAAGGCAAGAATAGGGGTCCAAACTCAAGAGAGAGAGAGAGAGAGATTCAGCCTTTGTGCTTGCTTTTAAACCATGAATTAGTCCTCCCCTTTGCTAATGGCACAGGAGGAGTCCCAACTATTTGCTCTTTTGATTTATTACCCCACCCATCAATCTCCCAGGAAAGCCCAATGATAAGGTCTCTGGAGAATATCCAGGGCTTCTCCTAGCTTCTGGGGGAAATCTCATTCTGAATGACAGAATTTTGTGAGGGTCTTCCAGCAGCCTTCTTGCAGGTATCGATGTCCACGTGGACTTCTTGCCAGTTCCAGATCCACCTATTGATTTCCTATTTTACTAGCCTGCTTCATTCCCCTCAGAGAGTTTATACCTTTATTCTTAAAGGGGTGCTGAAGGGAAATGGTCATTCTTCTGTAATTACTTCCAGGTGGCTAGGGGCATTAGGCCCTACCTGACAAGGTGAAAAACCCTCTGGCTATTCTATCTCATTTGGAGGAAAATGGATCTGGCATCCAGGGTGAAGCTGAATGAAGTCCCCACATGGCTAACAAGATGTTGATCCTGGAAGAAATAAATTTGTTTAGAATTTTGAGGAAATATGGTCCCACTAACAGGATACATGACCACGATAGTAGAAAAGGCCAGGTGCCTGTAAAGGCTGCATTTTCCCAAAGTTTATGGGAAACAGTATTATTCTTTCAGTTATTTTATGCTGTTGGTTAACTCTAGAGAGAAAAGGCATTGCCCTTTATAGTTAAGCTACAAGAGATGAAAACAGACAAGGTTTTTTTTAAAGGGGTGCCTTGGTTGTCCTCCCTCTAGCAAGGCATTTGGGCTAGAGTTAGAGGGAACAGCTGTATTTGACACAGACACTACTTAGCTTTGTCCCTTGAAGAGGTACTTCAGGCCATCCAATCACTGGCACTCATACATCCTGTCAGATTCTTCTGGTGAGCTGACACTTCCTTGGGCAGCTGGCTTCACTCAAGATAATTGCACCAATCTGGAAATTCCTTTAACTTTAATACCTATGGGAGTTATCAGAAATATAGAGTAAAGTTCCTTCCATTTTGGCTATAATTGAGAGAGAGGCTTGTTTTCTTGCCAAGTTTTGATCAGAGCCTAATTTCCAGGTCCTGGGTGAGGAAAGATTGTCCATGGACCATCTCAAAAGAGCTAAGCTGAAGTGAGTCTTAGCCAACTGTTTGCTATTTCCCTTCTGGTGGGAAATGCTTAGCCCTGTCAGGATGACTGTGGGTTTGCCAGTCCTCTCCAGGGGACAGGTTCTGGAACAAGGGCTAAGAGGGATACCTGGGCTAAGCACGTTCATTAACTACTTAGAAAATGAAGTTTACCAGGAATTTTAACATGTTCAATGTCTCTCTGTATATGATCTAGAATAGAGGCTGCTCTTGGCTATACTGTGGCCATGTAGACCAGCAGTAGGCAGAATTTCCTGATTTCTGAGAAGACACTCCTATGGGGACCATGCCCATTATTCTAGGAAGAATGGAGAAGCGATTTTTAGTCAACTGACCGGGAATTCCAGAGTTCAAGTCTGACTAAAACGTTTACCACACCAAATAATTTGGAGCTGATGCTCTGGTCTCAGTGTCCTGAGAATTTAATCCAGAGCCCTGCTGATGGGGATTCCCATGGCTGACCTAGGTCTTGGGGGATGCCTGAAACTCCAAAGTTCAGACCAAAGCACCCATGGATTGGTGGGAGACATTAGGGCAGTTATCCAAATTGAAGTGCCTGAGCAAGGTCTCAGGGGACATTTGGCTACCCTCTGAACAGAAGGGCCCAAGGAATGGGGGCTGTTCAGAGTTTATTGCTCTGGTTCTTGGTACCCCTGCATTCCAGGGTCTGAGAATGACTATACTGTTACCCAAACAGAAATGCCTGAGATAAACCACAGGAAACGTTTGGCTGCTCTATGAATTGAAGGGCCCAAGTCTTCCTAGGTCTTGGGGGACATTCAGAGTTACTTCTCTGGTTCCCACTATCACGGGAATCACAGAGACCCTGCCACCAGGTTTTTCCAGGGCTGTTCTGGACTTAGAAGACAGACCGAAGAGATCAGATGCCCTCCAAGCTGAATATTGCTCCTTCCTGGAGAAGGGGCAGAAAAAAATCTTCTTCTACCTATTTTTACAGAGGTCTTAAAAAGCAGTCCTAGAAACTGGGAGTTTCTCAGTTATACCAGCCATCAAAAGGCCATTAAGTGATTAGAGATCAATTGTTCTGGCTAACAGGCCTTGGGGCCCTGAGGCAATAACTTCCTTGCTAGCAAAAGCATTTTCAGTTTTATAGTTTTTATTTTTTTATTTTTATTTTTTTTTATTTTTATTTTTTAATTTTACCGGGAGGTCCCAGGGATCAAACCCAGGTCCCTCCATATGGCAGACGGATGCCCAACCATTTGAGCCACATCCGGCCCCAGTTTTATAGTTTTTAAAACATTCCAAAGCATTTTAACACAAACCTGTAATGAGAAATTCAGTAGTAGGAAGTAGGGAGATAAAACATGGGTAAAGGTTAATTATGAAAGGAGACCTGGCCTGTGACCCCCTTGGGAAAGGAAACTATCATGGCATCTATCTTTGACCCACCGCTGCCTTCCCACCACATCCCAGACTAGGAATCTGGGTGTGGTCGATAGGAAGGTGAGCCTGCAAAGGTATGGACCTGTGGGGAGGTGCAAGCCCCCAGCTCTGAGTCTTTGCCTCTGCCACCCAGAAGAGAGGGTAGGAGAAGGCAATGGTAGTCAGGCCTGAGGACAAAGCCAGATGCCTGCTAAAAGGGCTTGTAAAAGCAGATTAGCAGTGCTTGGAGCTCAGCCAGGGGACTTCTGTCTTGGCAGGGCCCTGCTTTGAGCCCCTGCCCTGTGCCCCACCCCTCCCTGCCAGGGACAGATCTCACAAGCCTGGATGCGTGGCACAGATGCACAGAGTTCCCGCTCCCTGGCCTCTTCCCTCCTGGGATTACATCCTATGGGGGTTCATAGATGAACCCATTTAAAATGGATAACCAAAAGAGGGCATTAAACAGGTTGTAGGCCATAGTTTCACTTACCAATAACCTCTTGGCTGGCTCACCAAATATGTAACTGGATTTTGTGTACAGATTTTTGTTTGTTTTTTTTTTAAATAATTTTTTTAAAAAGACACTAAGATTATATAAATGTTACACAAAAACTATAGGGATTCCCATATGTCCCACTCCCCACACCTCCCACTGGCTCCACATCAATGCTGTAATTTCTTCCATTGCTAGAATCACAATATGTCTATAGTAGAATATCAGTAAGTCCACTCTAGTCCATAGTTCTTTCCCCAATCCTGAGGATTCTGGGATGGTGAAGTCCACTCCACCTGTAATTGAGAGGGGGCTTAAATCCCATGCGGAAGATGGGTGGGACTATCTTGTTTGCAGTTGGAGACTCTCTCTGTTCCTTGGGATGGTCGTTATCCATCATCATCTCCTTGTTAGTTGTCCTGGGTGAGTCCAACGAGCTATAGAGTAGGTGTTGCAACTCCACTGAGGTTCTGGGCCCAGTAGACACATGGACAGCCCAAAGACTTGAGTCTCTTGGATGTACGCCTACAAACTCCAGCACAAAGTATAGGTTTAAATAGAAGGGACAGATGAGCCAGGTGTAGGGAAGCCATAATTGAGGCCAGCTCTGTTACTCTAAGGAGCACAAACTCCAAAGTAGACCCCACTAGCAAGGCATCAAACTCCGGATCTATCTGCCCTGACCATAGAAACTGGGTATCTCCAGAGCCCTCAGGAGCCCCACTATTTGGGGGAAGTATCCACTTTGGCAGTCTATGAGATCCTGATGAGATGTGCATAAGCGTTACCTCTGGGATGACCTCCTGACTCAATTTGAAGTATCTTAGCCATAAAACTCATTTGTGTTTAACTTTCCACCTTTTATTTGAGGTCTTTTTCCAGTTGCATTGCTAGTTGTTGCTTGGTAGCAATCCTTCGGTGCCAGGGAGGTTCATCCCTGGGAGCCATGTCCCATGCTGGGAGGAATGTAATGCATTTATATACTGAATTGGCTTAACAAGAGGCCACATTTGAGCAACAAGGAGGATCTCAGGAGGCAACTCTTTGGCATCTCACAACAATAGGCTAAGTTTCAATTTCAAGAGCAAAGGTTCATAGGCATAGTCATCAATATCAAGGGCCCATCAATGGATCATCCTTCTTCGCCAGTCATTGCCCCTGTACTTGGGAGACTGTTGAAAATGTGGCAGAGCTCTCTTGGACAGGAATTCAATATTTTCTCATTTATTGTGTGAATCTCCTCCCACTGTGACAATGCCCCATGAACATTTGAATATTTTTATATACCTTATATGTATGCTTAGGTGAACTTCCTTCCATGTATCCCCCATCACTGACACCCCACACAAATGATCCTCCCCTGCCCCACTTGTAACCCTTCAGTGATCCAAAGCTTCTTCAAAAATGAAGCCATTAAAATTGCCAAATACAATTAATAGGAAAGTGAAATAATAATGATAAGTTTAGATATAAAAAATAAATACATAAAAATTTTTAAAAACTAAAAATCAAATAAAATTAAAAGATTGGTATATTAAAAAGTAATGAAAAATACTTAAAACAAATTTTTTGACATTTTGCCTTTCATCACTGTAATATCTGGTGTTATCTCTGTAAGGTGGCGTTTTCTTCCTTTTATTCCCCAGGGTCTTACTATTTTTCATTTTGTTCCCAAAGAAGTTTTAGATCACTGTAAATTCACATACAGAATACAGGGGTCTCTCATATACCCCCAATACTCCCCTTTTCCTCCATCCTGTATTAATACCTTTTTATATATGGATGGTACCTTTGTTATAACTGATAGACAAATAGCGAAACATAGCTACTAAACATGGCCAATAGTTTACATTATGTTTTACATTTTAGACCATACACTTTTATAAATTTTGATGGTATTTGACATGGCCTGTGTCCAACAGTGTAAGATCATGTAGAAAACTTCCATTGTCCACCAAATACCCCCTGTTCCATTTATTCTATTCATTCCTCCCCCACCTGTCAGGGCCCATGGCAACCCCCTGGCTTCACTCCTTGGATGACAAGATTCATAGTTACATGCAACAACACTGAGGTATTGACACACTGGATTGTCCTCTCCTATTAGGAACTGCCCATGCTTTCGAGAGACTTCTGCCTCTCTATTTGTGAAATAATCGGTCTTCCCAAGGATGGGAGTCCAACTCCATCCCACTCATTATGTGGGTCTCCTCCCACTGATACAACACATTATGACAAAATGATCACTGACACACTCCTTAGAAACCTGTTCCAGGTGCACCCTGTCCCAATTGCCCCCCCATCCAACACACTAAACCAGTAATATTTCCTTGTTATAGTGCAATAAGAGCATTCCCAACTTTGTACTTTCAACCACATACCAGCCAATCCCCAGTGTCCACCTGGTCCTTCTTTCAACCATCCCCCCAGTTCCCTGGACCTTCCAACCCACCCTGTCCAATCTACCCACCTGTCAAACCTGCATGACCCAACCCAGTAATATCACTACCCTCCTGTCATATCCCTTCAATACACAACTAAACACTTTTACCTTACCATAGATTATGATCTTATGGGTGTTGGCTCAAAACCTTCTCTCTTTCTATTTCCTATAAACCTATATTCCAGACAATAGCCCTCTGAGTCTACTCAATTTGCTTAATTCATATCCATGAGATCATGTACAGTTCATCCTTCAATGCCTGGCTTGCTTCACTCAACATAAGGTCCTCAAGATTCATCCGTGTTATCCAGTGTGTTAGCACTGTATTCCTTCTTACAACTGAATAATATTCCATTGTATGTATGTACTACATTTTGTTTATCTATTCATCTGTTGATGGACATTTGTTTGATTCCAACTTTTGGCAATAGTGAATAATGTCACTACGAACATTGCTGTGCATATATCTGTTCGTGTCTTTGCTTTTAATTTTTCTGTGTGTATACACAGCAATGGAATTATTGGATCATATGGCAGTTCTATAGTTAAGTTTTTTGAGGAACTGCCAAACTGTCCTCCATAGTGGCTGGACCATTCTACATTCCCACCAGCAATGGATGAGGGTTCCTCTTCCTCCACATCCTCTGCAAAACTTATAGTCCTCTGTTTTTATAATAGCCACCAGTTTAATGGGTGTAAGATGGTATCTCATTGTAGTTTTGATTTGCATTTCCCTAATAGCTAGTGACATTGAGCATCTTTTCATATGTTATTTAGCCATTTGTATTTCTTCCTTGGAGAAGTGTCTTTTCAGGCTGCTTGCCCATTTTTCAAATGAGTTATTTGTCTTTTTATTTTCAAGGTATAGGATTTCTTTATATATGCTGGATATTAGGCTACTATCAGATATAGGGTTCCCAGATATTTTCTCCCATTGGGTAGGCTGCCTTTTTGGTTTCTTGATAACCTCCTTTGAGGTGCAAAAGTTTTTAATTTTGAGGAGATGCCATTTATCTACTTTTTTCTTTCGCTGCTAGTGCTTTGAGTGTGAAGTTGATGAAAACCATTTCATCCCTACATTATCTTACAAGGTCTTTTTGGTATTGGCTCTTATATTTAGATCTTTGATCCATCTTGAGTTGATTTTTGTACAAGGTGCGAGAAGGTGTTCCTCTGTCATTCTTTTGGATATGGATATCCAGTTCTCCAAGCACCACTTGCTTAAGAAGCCATTCTCTCCCAACTGAGTGAGCTTGGTGGCCTTGTTGAATATCAGATGACTGCCTATGCGAGGATCTATATCAGAACTCTCAATTCAGTTCCATTGGTCGGTATGACTATCCTTGTGCTAATATCATGTGGTTTTGACAACTGTAGCTTTGTAGTATGTTTTAAATCAGGTAATGTGATTCCTACAATTTCATTTTTCTTTTTCATTATGTCTTTGGCTATTCAGGGCCTCTTGCCCTTCCAAATAAATTTCATAGTTAGATTTTCCAATTCACCAAAAAAAGCTGTGTTGATTTTTATTGGAATTGCATTAAATCTGTAGATTAGTTTGGGTAGGATAGACTTCTTAATGATGTTTAGTCTTCCTATCCATGAGCAAGAAATATTCTTTCATTTATTTAAGTCTTTTTTGAATTTCTTTAACATTTTTGTGTAGTTTTCTGTATATAAGTCTTTTACATCTTTAGTTAAATTTATTCCTAGGTGTTTGATTCTTTTAGTTACTCGTAAATGGTATTTTTTTCTTGATTCCCTCCTCAGATTGCTCATTATTGGTGTACAGAAATGCTACTGATTTTTGAGCATTGATCTTATAGCCTGCAACTTTACTGAACTCATTTATATGTTCTAGAAGCTTTGTTGTATGTTTCTCAGGGTTTTCTATATATAGAATCATGTCTTCTGCAAATGGGAAATTTTTACTTCTTCCTTTCCAATTTGGATGCCTTTTTAATCTTTTTGTTGCCTCAATGCTTGAGCAAGTACTTCTAACACAATGTTAAATAGGAGGCTTGATAGTGTGCATCCTTGTCTTGTTGTATGATCTTAGAGGGAAATCTTTTAGGATTTGACCATTGAAGATGATGTTAGCTGTGGGTTTTTCATATATACCACTTATCATTTTCAGAAAGTTTCCTTCTATTCCTATCTTTTGCAGTATTTTTATCAGGAAAGTGTGCTGTATTTTGTCAAATGCTTTTTCTGTTTCTATAGAGATGATCATGTAATTTTTTTCTTTCGATCTGTTTATGTGGTGTATTACATTGATCGATTTTCTTATGTTGAAACATCCTTGCATACCCAGGATGAAACCCACTTGGTTAGGCTGTATAATTCATTTGATATATTGTTGAATGCGATTAGCCTGTCTTTTCTTGAGGATTTTAGCATCTATGTTCATTAGAGAGATGTGGCCATAATCTGAAGGAGTTCAATTAAAGGCCATGACCCAAGACAGAAAGCAGGCCGTCTTGGGACAGGCATCTTGGGACAGGCATCTCTAGTCTCAAGACACTAAGATAAGATCTGGTATGAGCCTGGTGGAGAAGCATTCTGTGCTTCAGGGAATGTATCTGATGTATGTCAGATAATGATTAACAAGGTCTGTTGCATGCAGGAATGTAAGGAGGACTGAACCATTAACCCTAAAGATTTTCTGACTTTAGTAACATGTAAGCTGTCACTTATCTATTACCTTTGCGCATGCACACACGTATTTTCTTTGTTCTAAAGTTAAATAAAAGCCATGATGTTTTATGCAGCAGGGCTCTCCTCCCCTTGGATGGAGGGTCTCCTGACCCTGGCTATCTCTTGTTTCTTTCTCATCTGTGGCACCGTTTTCATGGACCTATTTCCTGAACATCAACATTTGTTTGGCTTTTGATATTAGGGTAATATTGGCATCATAGAATGAGTTAGGCAATGGTCTTTCTACTTCTATTTTTTGGAAGAGTTTAAGCAGGTTTGGTGTTAGTTCTTTCCAGAATGTTTGGTAGAATTCACCTGTGAAGTCATCTGGTACTGGGCTCTTCTTTGTTGGGAGGTTTTTGATGACTGAGTCTATCTCTTTACTTGTAATTGGTCTGTTGAATTCATCAATTCTTCTTTTGTCAATGTAGGAGGCTTGTGAGTTTCTAGGAGTTTGTCCATTTCCTTTAAATTATCATTCTTGCTAGCATATAATTTTTCAAAGTATCCTCTTATGATATTCTTTATTTCCGTGAGGTCAATGGTGATATTCCCCTTCCTTATTTCTTATTTTGTGTATTTGCATCTTCTCTCTTCCTTTCTTTGTTAGTCTGGCTAAGGGTTTGTCACTTTTATGGATCTTCTCAAAGAACCAGCTTTTGGTTTCGTTTATTTTTTCTAGAGCTTTCTTTTTTTATATTTCATTTAGTTCTGCTCTAATCTTTGTTATTTCCATCTTTCTATCTCCTTTGGGGTTAGTTTGTTGTTCTTTTTCTAATTCCTCCAGGTATGCAGTTAGGTCTTTGATTTTAGCTCTTTCTTCTTTTTCAATACATGCATTTATGGCTATGAATTTCTCTCTCAGTATCACTTTTGCTGCATCCCATAGGTTTCATTATGTTGTGTTGTCATTTTCATTCGTTTCAAGGTAGTTAATGATTTCTTTTGAGATTTCCTCCTTGACCCACTCTTTGTCTAATAGTGTGTTATTTAACTTCCATATCTTTGTGCCTAATCTGGTACTCTGGCCCTTACTGATTTCCAATTTCATTCCATTGTGCTCAGGGAAATTACATTGTATAATCTCAATCTTTCTGAATTCATTGAGATTTTTTCTGTAGCCTAGCATGTGGTCTACCTTGGAGTATGATCTATGTACACTTGAGAAGAATGTATATACCACTGTAGTTGGGTGTAGTGTTCTGTATATGTCTATTAGATCCAGATCTTCTAATGCATTAATCAAAGTCTTTGTTTATTCATTGATTCTTTGTTGAGATGTTCTGTCTAATGGTGATAATGGTGTATTAAAGTCCCCCACTATAATTGTAGAGGCATTTATTTCTCCACTTAGTTTTTCCAGTGTTTGCCTCACGTATTTTGAGGCAACCCTGTTAGGCGCATAAATGTTTATGATTTTTCTTTCTTCTTGAAACATTACTCCTTTCACTAGTACATAGAGTCTGTCATTGTCTTTTATATAGTTTTGCATTTAAAGTCTATTTTGTCTGATATTAGTATAGCTACTTCTGCCCTTTTTTGGATATTATTTGCTTTTAAGATTGTTTTTCAGCATTTCACTTTCAGCTTCCTTGAATCCCTGGGTCTCAGGTGGGTTTCTTGTAGACAACGTATAAATGAGTCATATTTTCTTAACCATTCTGCTGGTCTGTGTCACTTGACTGGTGAGTTTAATCCATTAAAATTCAGTGTTATTTCTCTCAAGGAATTACTTACATTGGCCATATTTTCTTTGTTTTTATTTATGTTGTATGTCGTTTTTATTTCTCTTTTTGTCTTTTTAGTGGTTATTGCACTTTCCTCCAACTCTCTCTCTCTCTCCTGTTTTTTCCTTTCAACTTGCAGAACTCTATTTAGAATATCTTGTTAGGAAGGTTTCTTATTGGCATACTCTCTTAATTTCTCTTTATCTGTGAATATTTTGAACTCTCCCTCATTTTTGAATGCCTGCTTTGCTTGATAGAGAATTCTCAGCTGGAAGTTTTTTCTTTTAGTACCTTAACTATGTCATAACACTGCCTTCTTGCCTCCATTGTTTCAGATGAGAAATCAGCACTTAATCTTATTGAGCTTCCCTTGTATGTAATAGTTCTCTTTTCTCTTGCTGCCTTCAGTATTTTCTCTTTGTCTTGAGCATTGGACAGTTTGACAAGTATGGCTTGGAATAGGCCTGTTGGTATTTATAATTTTTGGGGTGAACTGCACTTTCTGGACTTGTTCATTCATCTCCCTCAAAAGGGTTGGAAGTTTTCAGCCATTATTTCCTCCAACACTCCTTCTGTCCCCTTTCCCTTCATTTCTCCCTCTGGGATGCCTATAATGCGAATGTTTGTACATTTTGTGTTTTCATTCAAATCCCTAATTCTCTGCTGGATTTTTTTTTTCATCTTTTTATCTATCTTTTCTACTATCTGTTTGATTTCACATGTACTGTCTTCCATATCACTGATTCTTTCCTCTGCCTGTTCAAACTACTGTAATGTGCTTACAGTGTCTTTTTGATTTCTTGGATTGTGCCATTCATCAGCATCATATCCGTTATCTTTTTACATATGTTTACAATTTCTTCATTATTTTCTCCCAGTGTCTTCTTAATATCCTTGATCTCCTCCTTCACTTCATTAAGTTGGTCCATGATATTTTTTTTGGACAGCTTTGATTAGTTGTTCATTATCTGCACCTCTTCCTGGCTTTTAATCTGTTCATTGGACTGGGCCATGTCTTCCTATTTCTTAGTATGGTTTATAATTTTTTTTTGCCCTCTGGTCATCTTTTTATCTTGTTGGGTTTATTCAGTTGATTAACTTCTCTCTTTAGGGTTTTATTTAATCGCTGTTTTTTTTTGTGTGTTAAGTTTTTTCTTTGACACTTTGTTCTTCTTATTCTATTTCATTGCTGTTGCCTATGTTCCATTGGAGAAAAAAATTAGGGCTAGAGAAATTGAAAGAAGTAAGAAAAGTGAAAGATAATAGTAATAATAATACTAATGTTAGAAGAGGGATTGTTTAAGACCTTGGAAAATGAAAATTTAACTCATTTAAGCAAAGTAGAGTAATAGGAATAAAAAAGTGGGGTACCAACAATGAAGTGGGAAACCAAATAGAGAAAAATTTATAGTATGAATTAAAAGGTCATTATGATGAAGAGAGAGAGAAAGAGATAAGAAAATACAAAAAGAAAAAAGTTAATAAAAGGAAGAAAACAGGATAGATGAGGGAGAAATAAAAACCAGAAAATTTGAGCACTAAACAAAGAGAGGTGGAATGTAAGAACAATGACAGAAAGCAAAAGATAGAATGATGAGGGAAGGAAAAGAGATAGCTTTGGTATACAAAATCAGTATAGACCGAAAAGGGGAAATCAAGGCAGAGGAAACACAGTAACCAAGAATCAAGCCAGCAGCACCTTGAAGAATTTATCTCTTTGGCAGTTCCCTCCAGATCAATGCCTTGAAGCCTCCTACTCTGTGGGTTCCCAAAACAGCTCACTGGAGCAAGATCTTGCCCCTACTCAGTCAAATTTTTGTGAGAGAGATCTGCCTATGTTCCTTTAAGGAAAAAAAATTAGGACCAGAGAAAAGGAAAGTGATAGGAAGACAAAAAGAATAATAGCAATGGTAATAGTAAAATGTAGAAGAGCAAATGTACAAGACCTAGGAAATTGAAAAATTAACATAGGTATGAAGCACAGAGAAATAAGATTAGGGAAGTGGAATAGAAACAAGAAACAAGAAACAGAATAGAGAAAAAAATATATAAAATGAGTTAAAATGCTGGAATGGTGAGAAGAGAGGAAAAGAAAACAGAAAAGAGAGAAAGAAAAAAGTAAAAAAGAGAAAGTATGCAGAGAAAAAAAGAGAGAGGGAGAAATACAATCAAGAAAAATTGGAGTCCAAATAAAAGATGTGGAATGAAAGAACAACAGAAACAAAAGATATAAAGATGAAGGATTGAAAAGAAATAGTATAGGTAGAATAGATCAGTAATGAAAAGAATAAAAGAAAAAAAGAGAGAAATAAGCAGAGAAAGAAAGGGAGAGGACACAAAATAAGCAAGAAACAAGACAGCAGCAATTCATTTTTTAAAAACAAGGAGACTGGAGAAAATAAAATAATAAACATGGAAATATAACCTTCTTTCTTAGACCCCTAAGATCTTCTCAGGCTGCTGGTGCTCCTCAATCACTCACCTGCAGCCTGCCCTCTACAGGATTTAAACTGGGTTTTAGTGAATAAATTAAGGGAAATAAAAGAAAAATGAAGCTTTTCTTTTTTAAAATAAGACATCCAAGAAAAGCTATTACAAAGAAAATGTCTATATGTTCCCTGTCATAAAATTTCAGCTGGATGCCTAATAACCTGGTGGATCTCTTCTCAAGGGATAGTGAGGAATTGAACCAGGGACTTCATATATGCTAGGCAAGAATTCTTCCATTGAGCTATTCTGAGTCCTTGGGTTGCTTAGCCTTTCAGAAGGCTATCCACCCCTTTTCCCTTGGGCAGGTTAGATTCCCTGCAGTCAGCTGGAGTGGTGCTGATTGCCACCTGTCTCTGCCTCCTCACTGATGTAATTCCTTTCTTTACCTAGATGGCTGGGCATGAGTGACAGACTGAGGCAATCCCCCTCCCCTCTCCCTGTTAAGTCCGGGTCCCTTCTGATATTCAAAGGGGACCAGGTGGCTAAACTTCCCACAAAAAAATCACTTTTCACTGTCCCAGACCCCTCTTCCTTGCAGGGAATCTGCCATCACACTCCTGTTTGGAGAAGGGGGCTAGGATCTCCACCTAGTCTGTCTGCCCTGAGGGCCAGGTATGTGTGCCTTTTCCAGCCACTGAGGTAAGCAGTCCCCAATTATTCCTGGCTTCCCTATCTGTCTAGTAACCTCCTAGATGACTTAGAACACCTTCCTGTGGAGGTAGACATCTGCTCTACTCTCAGTTAGATACAATTCACCAGGAGTTTTACCCTCGCTTAATATCTCGGGTGTGAGGGAGGGGAGCCCTTCCTGGCAGCTGGGAGGTATAAAAACTCACGATTACTTGTTTTGGCTTCTTCGTGTCTCTGACCCTCACTCTTCTGGGAGTGAGTGTCCTGGTTTGCTGTGCCCCAAAGCAGGTCCCCACAGCAGCCTCTGGCTTTTTCTTTGTTGTTTTAGTGAGAGCTAAGATTTATATGTCTAACCCATCAGCCATGTTCCCACAATCCCTCTCCTTTGTCTAGGTTCTGGACTAAGCTACAAGAAATGAATTCCAGGAACATGTTGGGTTGATTAGGTCAGTGATTTATTAAGGTAGGGAGGGAAGAGAAATGGTAGGAAATAACAGATCATCGGTCCCAGGTAGAGAGGAAGGAGCTGAAGAGTGATAAAGAGGACCTATTTACAGACTGCAATTTCCCATTATAGATTATAAATGCCCAGGTTTTATTTGTCTGTTGATCCATGCAGGGGGCCACCGCGAGAGCTGGGCACAGAAGACAAGAACGGAGGTCCAAGGCAAGAGAGAGAGAGATTTGGCCTTTGTGCTTGCTTTTTAAACCATTAATTATTCTGCCCCTTTGCTAATGGCATGGGAGGAGTCCCAGCTGTTTGCTGTTTTGATTTATTACCCCACCCATTAATCCCCCAAGAGGGCCCAATGATAAGGTGCCTGGAGAATATCCAGGGCTTCTCCTGGCTTCTGGAGGAAATTTCATTCTGAATGACAGAAGTTTGTGAGGGTCTTCCAGCAGCCATCTTGAGGGTATTGAAATCCACATGGACTTCTTACCAGGTTCCAAATCCATCTATTGATTTCCTATTTTACTAGCCTGCTGCAGTTGGTTTACAGAGAAATCATTCAGCTAGTACATAGTTCCCGTATATTCCCCCACGTAAACACACACAAATTTCTCTATTATTAACATTTTGGATTAGTGTGGTTATTTTGTAATAATTGAGCAAACAATATTGTTATAAGTATACTATTAGCTATAGTCTATAATTTACATTAGGGTCCGTACAGTTCTATGGTTTTTTAAAATTAATTTTATTCTGTTGGTGGTTATGGTGGCACAACATTGTGAACTGTATCATTAAAAGTGAATAAGATGGGAAATTATCATCTCTTTGATTTTCCTATAAGGACCACTTTTCAGTTAGGTTTGTGGCCTGTTTTTCTCCTTGATTTTTGTGAGCTCTAAATTTATTAGGGATATTATCATTTATTTCTTATATATATTAAAAGCATTTCCTCTAGTTTTTCACCTTCTTGTACATTGATTACAGAGATTGTTGACATACAGGTTTTCTTTAACATAAAGTATTTTTAAATTCAATTTCATCATTTAAAAATTTTCATATCAATATTGTCATAATTTGAAACATATTGGTTTGAGAACTCACCCATGTTGACTCTAGTTTTATTTTTCTTTCAGTTTTTACATTTAACTCTGATACATTAGGAGTTTATTTCTTTTGAGTTTAATGTAAGTTATAGTTCTAATTTTCCCCAAATGGCCACCCAGTTATCCTAGCATTGTTTTTTTAATAGTCCACCTCTGTCCAGAGCTTGAGATCCCACTGTTATCATATATTAAATTTTCAGAAGTAATTTGATCTATTGATTTGCTATTCCATTCCATTTCTCTGCCTATATGTTTCAGTACTACAATGCTAAATTATAGAGTTTTTACAAAATGTTTTTATATCTAGGAGTCCTTCAATCAGCCAATAGTTATTATTTTCTTAGCTATTCTTTATTTGTCTTTTTCAACCTTATTATCAACCTGTTTGAGCTCAAGAAAAAAGCTTGTTTTTAGTTTGTTGGAAACTTGTCATACTTATGAATTAGTATGGAGTACACTGACCTCTTAAATATAGTCAGTCATCTAATCCAAGAACAAAAGATATATACTTTCCCAGTTGTCTAAAACTGTGTTTCAGGGGCATTTTATTGTTCCTCATCTAGGATTTCAACATTGCTTATTAATTTCTAGGTTATTTATATTCTTGGATGTGATTTTAAAAGGGTTTTTTTCTACCATTCATTTCTAAGGTGTTAATTTTATGTGGATAGAAAGGAATTTGTTTTCTGTATGTTAATATATATGTAATATTACAGTGCTGAGATTTTATCACGTTTCATTTCCCAAGATTCCATAGATTTTTCTAGTGTACTGTCATATCATGTGCAAATAGATATAATTTTATCTTTTCTTTTCTATTTTTATATATCTCTTTGATTTTTTTTTTCTGCATAGACTAATATTGCCAATATAATATTGTATTGGAGGTAATAGGCATCCTTGCCTGCTCTTTATATTAATGAAAATGCCTTAGCAATTAAGATTTTTGTTTTAGGACTGTATATATATCTCCAAGAACAAGGACTATATATATATAGTTTAGGACTATATAAAGAAAATATAAGCAAATGTTCAAGTGCCATGTTATTGGATATTTTTTATTTTAATATATGTTGAATTTGTCAATTTTTTTCTAGCATGTATAAAATGATCACATGATTTTTGGCTTAGAGCTATTAATGTGCATGCATTATATGAATAACTTTTCCAATATTTAATTAACCTTGGATTCCAGAAATAAATTCTACTTTGTCATTTTTTATAATTTTTTGAATTTTTATGATCCTGATCACTAATATATTATTTAATATTTTGGATCATTATTTTTATTATTTTGTTCTGTAATTTTACTAACAAGTACTCTCTTTAAGACACTTAGAAGTCAATATTATAGTGGCTTCAAAAATCATTGAAAATTCCCTTTTAATTTTTTAAGCTCTAGAATGGTTTATATGGCATTAGGACTGATTGGTTTTCAAATAATTGTTAGAAAATGTTTGAGCTTCTCAAATATTTGTGTGATATTTCCTTAATAAATGTGTATAAATTTCAATGGTATGTTTAAGCATCTTGTATCTAATGTCTTTTCCTAAAATATTATCCTTTTTTTCTGGAATTGCAAATTGATTTGCAATTAGTGGGCAAAATTGTCTTTAAAATTATTTTCTAATTTCTCTTTCAATGGATCTTTTACCTTTTCATTTGCATGTTTGTGCCTTTTCCAGTTTTTCAATTAGTTATTTGGGGTAGGTTTTTTTTTTATTTCAAAGAACATTTTTTTAAATTGAGATCTGTTTTTCTATTCTATTTTTATCTTTCTTATTAACTTCCTTGCACTCTGTTTGTTTAACATTTTGTTTTTTTCTACTGCTGTTTTCACTTTTTCACTGCTGCAGATAATCTTTTTTGTCCACTAGACCTGTTTTGGCTGAGATAGGTGCATTATGTCTCCCATTACCATTATGTTTCTAACATACATAATTTTTCTTTCATCTTTATTTTCTCTTTTATAAATACACTTTCTCAGTTATTCGAAACTAAGTTGTTTGAATTTTTACTTAATTTTTACTTTGATAGAGGGAGCACGAGTAGTGTCTTCTATTTTTTCCTATTTCCTTGTTATATCTTTATCCATCATTTTGTTTATAACTTTTTTAATCACTTTAAAGAGGATGTATAATTTTGTATGTAACACAACCTCTGCCTTGCTTTGTAAGACACTTGAAAAACCTTTGACTTTCCTCAGTGGTTTGTTCTATTCACATCTACCAGTATGACTGATACATTTGCTGACATAGTGTCATATATTTTGTAGAAAATTACTATATTTATTATACTATATTTCTGTGATTTTCTCCAACTGTGATTTGTTTTCTTTCATTCAAAATTCTAATATATGATTTTTTCTTTTAATTTTTTATTGAGATGAAATTCTAATAAAAATTGACCTTTTATCCCAGAAAAAAAAAAAAAGGAAAAAAAAATTGACCTTTTAAAGTGAACAATTCAGTGGAATTTAGTAAATTCACAATGATGTGTAACCACCACCTCTAATTCCAAAGCCTTTCTATCACCTTAAAATAAAACCCATAAGCAATAAGTAGTTACTCCCCATTTTCCCTTTACCACATCCTCTGTCAATGACCCAGCCCTGTTTTTTGTCTAAGGGTTTGCCCAATCTAGGTATTTTATACAAATAGAATCATAAAATATGGGATATGTTATTTCTGACTTTTTTCATTAACCATAATGTTTGGTGGTTCATTCATCCATGTTGTAGAATGATCACTATTTCATTCCATTTTATGGAGAAAAAATTTCATCATATGCATATACCACAATTTCTTTTTCCATTCATCTGTGGATGGACATTTAGGTTGTTTACACATTTTCCTATTGTAAATAGTGCTGCTATGAACATATGTGTTTGTGTATTAGTTTAAATATCTGTTTTCAATTCTTTTGAGTATATACCTATAGAATTGCTATGCCATATATTAAATTTATAATTAAATTTTGAGAAACTTCCAGACAGTTTCTCAGGTGCCTAAACAATTTTAAATTTCCCCATTTTAAATTCCTTCCCCCCCGAATTTCTCCACAAATGCCAAACACTTGTTATTTTCCATTTTTGTTACTTGTTAGCCATCCTAGTGGGGGTTAAGTGATATCAAATAATGATTTTGATTTGCAAACATGACTACAATGTTGAGCATGTTTTCCTGTGCTTGTTGGATATTTTAATACATTTTTTGGATAAATACCTATTCAGGTCCTTCGTCCATTTTTTAAGTTGGATTCTTTGCCTTTTCACTGTTGAGTTGTAAGAGTTCCTTATATATTCTGGATACTAGAACCTTATCAGCTATATCATGTGCAAATATTTTTCCCATTCTGTAGATTATTTTTCACTTTCTTGATAAAGTCCTTTGATGCACATTTAAAACATTTTTTCTTTGCCTGTCTCTTTTTAAATTTTTCTATAAACTCTTTTTTTCATTAGAGAAGTTGTAGATTTAGAGAAAACCATGCAGTAATTACTGAGTTCCATGTAACTTTCTCACACAAGTAGTTTTCTGTATTATTCGTACTTCACATTAATGTGGTAACTTTGTTACATTGATGAACCAATATTATAATTATACTATTAACTATAGTCCATAGTTTATATTAAGATTCACAATTTTTGTTGTACATTCTTATGGTACTTAAAATTTTTATTCTACTAACATATATTCAACCTAAAATTTCCCTTTTTATCTACGTTCAAATATATACTTTGGTGGTGTTGATTACATTCACAATGTTGGGCTGCTATCACCACCATTCATTACCAAAACTTTCCCATCATCATTACTACAGAAAGAAAATCTATACCAATTAACCACTAAATCCACATTTCCAAAACACTGGTAACCTGTATTCTAGTTTTGAACTCTATGAATTTGCTTATTTTTATTATTTCACAGCATGGGGATTATACAGTATTTACTCTTTTGTGTCTGGCTTATTTCATTCAACATGATATCTTAAAAGTTCATCCATATTGTAGCATGTATCTGGACTCCAGTCCTTCCGAGAGCTGAATAAATTCCATTGTATGTATATTCCACATTTGTTTATCCATTCATATTTTGATCGACACTGGGGTTGCTTCCATCTTTCGTCAATTGCGAACAAAGCCACTATAAAGATTGGTGTCCAAAAAACTGTTGGAGTCCCTGCTTTTGATTCTTTTAGATATATATGTAGAATTGGGAATGCCAGGACATTCAAAACTTACTGAAGAAGTGCCAAACTCCTTTCCACAGTGGCTTCCCCATTTTCCCTTCCCAACGAAAATAAGAAACGGTTCCTATTGTAGTTTTCTGTCTGTTTTTTTAAATAGTAATTTTCTGTCTTTTTTTTTTTTTTTTAATAGTAACCATTCTAGTGAGTGTGAAATGGTATCTCCCTGTGGTTTTGATTTGTATTTCCCTAAAGGTTAATGATGTTGACCATCATTTATGTGTTTTTTAGCCATTGGTCTATCCTCTTTGGAGAAATGTCTATTCAAGTCTTTGTCCATTTATTAATTGGGTTGTTTTTCATTTTATTGCTGAGTTGTAGGATTTCTTTATATACTCTTGATATTAAACTTTTATTGGATATGTAGTTTTCAAATATTTTTCCCATCGAGTAGATTGTCTTTTCACTTTCATGACAAAGTATTTGGATGCAGAAAAGTTTTTAATTTTGAGGAGATCCCATTTATCTATTTTTTTTTTTTTTTTTTTTTTTTTACTTTTGTTCCTTGTACACTGGAATTAAAGTCCAAGAAACCATTTCCCAACACATTTTCTTCTAGGAGTTTTATATTTCTGGTTCTTATATTTAGGTCTTTGGTCTATTTTGAATTATTTTTTGTAAGTGACGTGAGATAGGGATGCATCTTCAATCTTTTGCATATGGATATCCAATTCTCCCAGCAGCATTTGTGAAAGGGAATATTCTTTTCCAGTTGAGTGGACTTGGCAGCCTTGTCAAAAATCAATAGGCCATTGATATGAGGGTCTATTTCTGAACTCTCAAGTCAATTCCATGGGTCAATAGGTCTATCCTTGTGCCAATACCATGCTGTTTTGACCTTTATAGCTTTGTAATATGCTTTAAAGTCAGGAAGTGTGAGTCCTCCAACTTCACTCTTTTTCAAGAAGTTTTTGGCTATTCAGAGCCCCTTACTCTTCCTAATATATTTGATAATTGCCTTTTTTATTTCTGCAAAGAAGGCTGTTGGAATTTTGATTGGGATTTTGTTGAATTGTTCAATCATTTTGGGTGGAATTGACATCTTAATGATATTTGTGCTTCCAATCCATGAGCACGGAATGTCCTTCCATTTATTTAGGTCTTCTTTGATTTCTTTTAGTAATATTTTGTAATTTTCTGGGTACAAATTCATTACACCCTTTGTTAAATTTATCCCTAGATATCTGATTATTTTAGTTAATATTATAAATGGAATTTTTCTCTTGATTTCATTCTCAGATTGCTCATTACTAGGGTATTGAAACACTACTGTTTTTTGCATGTTGATCTTGTATTCTGCCACTTTGCTGAATTTGTTTATTAGCTTTATTATCTTTGTTGCCAATTTTTCAGGACTTTTTATACATAGGATCATGTCATCTGCAGATAGTAAAAGACTTAATTTTTCCTTCCCAATTTGGATACCTTTTATTTCTTTTTCTTGCCTGACTCCTCTGGCTAGAAATTCTAGTACAATGTTGAGTCAGATTGGAGACAGTAGGCATCCTTGTCTTGTTCCCTATTTTAGAGGGAACGCCTTCAGTCTTCTCCAGTGATATTAGCGGTGGGTTTTTAATATATCCCCTTTATCATGTTGAGGAAGTTTCCTTCTATTGCTATTTTTGAAGTTTTTCATCAAGGAAGGATGATGGAATTTATCAAATGTGTTTACTGTATCAATGGAGATGATCAAGCAGTATTTTTCCCTTCATTTTGTTAATGTAGTGTATTATATTAATTGATTTTCTTATGTCGTAACACTCATGCATAACTTGGATAAATCCCACTTGATATTGGTGTTTAAATTCTTTTAATGTGCTGTTGGATTCAATTTGCAAATATTTTGCTGATTTTTTTTGTATCTATATTAATAAGAGAAATTGGTCTGTAATTTTACTTTCTTTATCTGGTTTTAGTATTAGGGTGATGTTGGCCTTATTGAAGGAATTAGATAGTGTTCCCTCCTGTTCAAATTTTTGGAAAAGTTTGAACAGGAATGGCATTAATTCTTCTTGGAATGGTTGGTAGAATTACATGTTAAGTCATCTGGTCCTGGGCTTTTCTTTTTTGGGAGGTTTTTGATGACTGATTTAATCTTTTCACTTGTAATTGGTCTGTTGAGGTCTCTTATTTCTTCTAGAGTCAGTTGTTTGTGTGTTTCTAGGCATCTGTCAGTTTCATCTAGGTTGTCTAATTTGTTGGCATATAGTTGTTTGTAGTATTCTCTTATAATCTTTTTTATTTCTGTGGGGTCAGTAGTAATGTTCTCCCTTTCATTTCCAATTTTATTTATTTGAATCTTCCCTCTCTTTTTCTTTGTCAGTCTACCTAAGGATTTATCAATTTTATTGATTTTTTCAAAGCACCAACTTTTGGTTTTGTTAATGTTATTTTTTATTCTCAATTTTATTTATTTCTGCTCTAATATTTGTTATTTCTTTCCTTCTGTTCTCTTTTGGATTAGGTTGCTGTTCTTTTTCTAGTTTCTCCAGGTGTGCAGTTAGGTCTCTGATTTTAGCTCTTTCTTCTTTTTTTATGTAAGTATTTAAAGCTGTAGTTTCCCTCTTAGTACTGCCTTCACTGCATTCCATAAATTTTGATATGTTATATTCTTGTCTTCATTTGTCTCAAGATATTTACTGATTTCCCTTGCAATTTCTTCTTTGACCCACTGATTGTTTAAGTGTGTGTTATTTAACTTCCATACATTTGTGGAGTTTCCAGTTCTCTGCCAATTATTGATTTCCTGCTTCATTCCATTATGGTCAGAGAAATTGCTTTGTGTAATTTCAATATTTTAAAATTTATTGAGACTTGTTTTGTGACCCAACATGTTGTCTACCCTGGAGAATGATCATTGTAATTGAGAAAAATATATAACCTGATGTTTGGCATGCAATGTTCTATATATGTCTGTTAGGTCAAATTCATTTCTCATATTATTCAAATTCTCTATTTCCTGTTGATGTTCTGTCTAGATGTTCTATCTATTGATGAGAATCATATATTGAAGTATCCAACTATGACTGAAGAAGTGAATATTTATTCCTTCACTTTTCCTAGTTTTTGCACCATATATTTTGGGGCACTGATGTTAGATGCATAAATATTATGATTGTTATTTTTCTTGGTGGATTGCCCCTTTTGTTAATATATGGTGTCCTTCTTTGTCATTTATAACAGCTTTTGACTTAATGTCTATTTTGTTCAATATTGGTATATCTGCCTCAGCTCCTTTGGTTACTATTTGCATGGAATATCTTTTTCTACCCTTTCACTGTCTTTGATGCTAAGCTGAGTGTCTTGTAAACAACATATCATTGCATCATCCTTTTTTTTTTTTTAGCCCATTCTGCCAACTCATGGTTTTTGATTGGGAAGTTTAATCCAGTAAAATCCTGTGCTCTTACTATAAATGTATTACTAAATTCAACCATTTTGTCCTTTGGTTTTTATATATCACATATTTTTTGTCGCAACCTCCTTTTCTGTACAATTGCTTTTTTCTGATGTATCTGACTGATCCTTGTATCATTTCTTTTTCTGTATATTTTTAATATACTTTCCTTGTGGTTACCCTGGAGTTTATCTAATAAAACTTTATCTCTATAACCTACTAATTTTAAAAGATACCAACTTAGCTTCAAAAGCCTAAACATTTTCTGCTCCCATTTCCCTCTTTTTCCACTTTGTGTTGATTCTGTTCCACTTTACCACTTTTTATTTTTCATCTTCATTATCCAAAACTATGCCTTTTTCTTGTTCAATTGTATTCTATTATAGAAATTAAAGAGGATAGTTGTATTGAAGATCTAGTACTATTGGGTTTGACATTTATCCTTTTAGTTACCTTTACTGATAATCTTCATTTCCTCACACTCCTCCAAGCCATTTTCTCCTGCTTTTTCCTTTCGTCCTGCTGAATTCCCTTTAGTAATTCTTGTATGGCAGTTCTCTTGCTGATGAACTCTCTTTATTTGTGAATGTTTTAAACTTTCCTTCATTTGTGAAGGACAGTTTGCTGGATAAAAAATTTTTGGCTGGCTGTTTTTCTCTTTCAGTATCTTAAATATATCATATCATTGCCTTCCCATCTCCATAGTTTGTGATGAGAAATCTGCATTTAATCTTATTGAGGATCCCTTTTACATGTCAAATCATTTTTCTCTTGATGCTTTCAGAATTCTCTATCTTTGGCATCTGACATTCTGATTAGTATGTATCTCAGAGTAGGCCTATTAGGATTTATCTTATTTGGAGTACATTGTGATTCTTGGACATGTATATTTATATCTTTCATAAGAATTGGGAAAATTTAAACCAGTGTTTCCTCAAATATTCTTTCTGTCACTTTTCACTTCTCTTCTTTTGGGACATCTGTGGCATGTATGTGTTTTCACTTCATGCTGTTACTCAAATCCCTGAGATACTGCTCCATTTTTTCTAATCTTTTTTCTCTCCTCTTTTCACGTATAATTTCAATTGTCCTGTCCTCTAGTTTACTGGATCTGTCTTCTGCCTGTTCAAATCTGCTGTTGTATACCTACAGTGTATATTTCCACTGTATTTTAATCTCTTCTGTGCCTTTCATCCCCATAATATCTGTTATATTTCTTTTTATTCTTTCAAATTCTTCTTTATTTTCACATATTTTCTTTTTAATATCATTTATCACTTTATGCATGTTTTCCTTCATCTCCTTTAATTGCTTTAAAAGATTTATTTGAACCTCTTTGATTAGTTGTTCCAATTCTGTATCTCCTCTGAAATTAATGTGTTCCCTTAAATGAGACTATCTTCTTGTTTCTTAATAATGTTTGTAATTTTTTTTCCTGGTTTTTAGGCATTTGATTATTTTGATGGAGTAATTCTGAAGGTCAGTTTCTCCACCTAGTCAAGGGTTTTATTGTTGACTGGTTTTGGGTTAAGGCTCTTCTTGGACACTTGGTCCAACTTAATCTAGAACTTTAGAATAGCCAATGTTTAAGTAGTCTTATTTTCTCAGCTCTTCTTGATCTGACACTTGCCCTGGATATATGGTGCAATTTTTAAGATTGTGCCTCTGTGTGATTGCTTCACCTGAAGGATAAAACTTCCTTTCCTCTGTTTCTTCTCTGAGAATCTTCACCTGTTTTGTGTGTTCGTGCAGAATTTTCTCTTAAGCTCCTATGATTTGTTTAAATTCTCTCCCTAACTTGGTGCCCTATTTTTTTTCCTCTTTTCAGTTCTGTGAAATTCCTGTCTTACAGCAGTTAAGTATAACCTCCACCCCTATTTATTGGTTTCTTTCCAGTTAGGGTATCCTGCTCTAGGGAGTCAAATGGGGTCAATCCAGAAAAGCAGATGTATTAGTCAGCCAAAGGGGTACTGATGCAAAGCACCAGAAATCAGTCAGCCTTTATAAAGGGTATTTATTTGGGGTAAGCTTAGTTACAAGGCCCTAAAGAGTCCAACTCAAGATATCCTAAGAGGTACTCTTTCACCCAAAGTCTGTTGCCACTTGCTTACGCAAGATGGCAAGCTACGTCTGTCAGGGTTTAGCCTTCCTTTTTCCTCTTAAGGCTCCATGGGTCCAGCTTCTTCTGATCTCAGCTGTAGGCTGGCATAAGGCTTGTCTCTGGGTTTCTTTCCAGACTCAGCTGCTCTGCTTTCTTTACATGGTTAGCTATAAACTATCAGGTGAATGGCTCAACTCTCCCCCAGGGCCCCAGTGTCAAAACCAAGTTCTCTCCTCTGCCATGCCTTTTTCTGTGAATCTACTTCCATCTTCTCCCTGAGCAAGTGTCCGTATATATAGTCCACAAAGTAGGAGTGAGGACTCACTGAGTCACCCTAATGATGTGGTTGAATTAAAGCCCTAATCTTAACATAATTTAATCAAAGGCATTTCAGCTGAATATAATACAATCAAAGGGTATCATGCCCAGAGGAACAGACCAGTTTACAAACACAATCTGTATCTCTTTTTGCAATTCATAAATAATATAAAACTGCCACAGTGGGTCACTCCAGAAAAAATCCATTTTGCATTTAGATGGTCCATTCAATCAAAACCGGATTGCATGAGCGCAGCACTTTCTAGCTGCAGTTTTACCATGGCCTCTCTATTTTGTTTTACTTCCTGGGGGGCCTTTTCATATGTAGCACTCCTCAGTGGCTTATATTTAGCTCTGGGTCTCTGTGAACTTGGGTTCCTGTGCCTGGATATGTGTGGGATTCTAACTTATTGTTGTGGGCTATATAGTCTGTGTACTTGGTGGGAGGTGGGAGAGATCTGGGCCACCACCTCTGAGTACCTTGCAAGCTGCATAGGAGCAAGAGAGGGAAAGAAAGTGAACTGATGGGCTTGGGGTGCATGTTGCTTACCTTACATTTTTGTTCTTTCTTGGATTCAGCATTTATGGACTCCTCTCCAGTCTCTCCCTTCCTACAGAATTCTGAGCAACTGGGATTTTTCCTGTTATTCACTGAATCTCTGTGGAGGATTTTTGGGGATGTCTTGTATCCTGAGGATCACTTTTTACAGGTCTTTGTACAGTGTTTACAAATTCTTTTTATCTTTTTTGATGGTTTCTGAATTTTTATCTCATTTCTTTGATGGGTAATCATTTCCTGTTTCTTTGTTTGTCTTGTTGTCTTTTGTTGCACAGTGTATATTTTAGTATTTTTAAGAGTTTACTCTGTGATTTAACCCCTGAGCTGTTTGTTCCATAGGTTTGTATCAAGCTAATGATATGACAGTGATTCCCTTGTGTGTCAAGAGCTAACAAAAACAAATGAATGCATAAAACACTTTACAATCTTTGCAAATTGACTCTGTGTTGACTGGTGGTTTTCCTATCAAGATGATAAGCTCTAGACCAAAGTGAAATACAGGATACTCACTGTCCTTTCTGAGCCCTAGACTGAGCTCAGTGGTGACCTTGGTAAATACCATTTTAAAGAAATAAAATCCCCCTTCTATTCCCTATTAAATAGAATTCCCCCCTCCCCAGGTGCTCTATTTTATGTCTTAAGTTAGGTAATACTTTGCTCCAGCCCATTTGGACTTAATTGTGTCCTATACTGCTTTAGCTGTCTACTAGCTGTTTCTGCCTGCAGTGCAAGTTATAGGAGGGTAAGCCAAATTTCCTGGTTCTGTCTTTCAGGCTGCCACCCAATAGACTGGCAATGATATACAGTCACCAACAGAGAGTGCATAGGGGTTACTCTATTCCCTCTGACAGGGCCAGGGACCCACAACGGGAGTACAGGCTGGCTCTATACCAAGCTGGGGAGGAAGTGAAGGAAGGTATATTAGTCAACCAAAGGGGTGCTGATGCAAAATACCAGAAATCAGTTGGCTTTTCTAAAGGGTATTTATTTGAAGTAGAAGCTTACATTTACAAGGCCTTAAAGAGTCCAACTCAAGGTACCACAAGGGGTACTTGCTCACCAAATTCTGTTGCCATATGTTGAAGCAAGATGTCTGCAAGGGTTGGAGGATGTTGGTGAGGGTTCAGCTTTTCTCTTTCCTCTTAAGGTTCCCTGGGCCCAGATTCTTCTGATCTCAGCTGTGGGCTGGAGGGTTCATTTGTTTCTGGTCTCAGCTGCTCTGATCTCTTCACAAAGGCAGCTGTAAACTCTCAGGTGATTGGCTCATCTTTCTTCCTGGGGGCCTCAGTATCAAATTTGACAAGTTCTCTCCTCTTCCGTGTCAATGGAAATCTCTCCTTAACTCTGTGAATCTGCTCCTGTCTTCTTGATTGAGTGTCCGTTTATATAGCCCACCAAGGGGGTGGGGACTCAACCCTGCATGCCCTAATGACGTGATTGAATCAAAGCCCTAATCTTGATTTAATCAAGTGAATGAAAAGCCTTTGAATTTAAATCAATCAAAGGGTATCATACCAAAAGGTACAGAACAGTTTACAAACATAATCTCTTTTGGAATTCATAAATAATATCAAACTGCCACAGAAGGGGTCAGCCAAGAGCTTCTCCTACTGGTTTTAAAGGTGCATTTTCTTGATTTGACATTCACCCAGTTACTGTAGCCCTTTAACTATTTTCTGGGGTTTTTAGGAAGATAGCTGTGCCAATTTTTCCTAGTTGTTCAATGGTCCTTGGGGAAATAGCACCCTGGAGCAAGTTACTCTGCCTTCTTAGTAGACTGGAATCCCCTAATTTTAAATTTCTTTGAAGTCCTATTTATTTATTTTTTGTTGACTTTGCTCATGTTTTGGTGTCTTATGTAAGACTACTTGCCAAACCGTATGTGATGGTTAGGCTAATGTGTCAACTCTGTCAGGTAATTGTGTCCAGGTGTTTGGTCCAGCAAGCACTGGGCTAATTGTAATGCAAGAGCATTTATGGACTTCGATCACCAGTGAGTTTACTCTGTGAATGGCTGATTACATCTGCATCAATCAGGGAGATTGCATCATTAACGGGTGATGCTTTCATCCAATCTGTTGAATGCCTTAAAAGGGGAAGTGATTTCAACATTCAGAGAGAATTTCCCAGCTAGTCATTTGACAGCCAACTTCTCCCAGAAACTCATCAAGGACCTTTCATCGAACTTTCATCAGAGCCCCTGGTTTGCAGCCTGCCGGCAGAACCTGGACTTGTGCATACCCACGGTTGCATGAGAGACTCATTTAAAATCTCATATTATTGACAGATATCTCCTGTTGATCCTGTTACCCAAGAGAATCCTGATTAATACACCCTAGGTCATGAAGATTCACCCTATAATTTCTCTAATAGTTTTATAGTTTCAACTCATATTTACCTTTGATCCATTTTGAGTTCTGGTATATGGTGTGTGGCAGAGTCCAATTTCATTATTTTCCATGGTGGAAAATATTTCAGTATTTTCCAATTGAGAGTGATATCAACTGTGGTTTCTCTTAAATGCCATCATGTTGAGGGAATTCCCTTCTATATCTCGATTACTGAGTGTTTTACCGTGATTTATCTACATCAAATGAATTGAGCTTGTGGATGTATTCTTTCATTCTATTAATATGATCTATTACAATAATTGATTTTCTATGTTGATCCACCTTAGTACTGCTAAGATAAATCCCCACTTTGTCATGTTGTATGTTCCTTTAAGGTGTTGCTGGATTTGTTTTCCTACTATTTTGTTGAGAATTTTTCCATCTACATTCATAAAAGAAATTGTTCGGTAGTTTTCGTTATTTGTTGTGTCTTTGTCTCTGGTTTTGGTATCAGGTTAATTCTGGCATCATAGATTGAATTATAAAATGTTTTCTACTCTTTCAATATTTGCAGCACTCTGTGAAGAGTTAGTTTTATTTTTTCTTAAAAGTTTGAGAGAATTTACCTGAGATGTCATCTGGACATGGACTTTTCCTTATTGGGAGGTTTTTGATTATTAATTCAATCTCTTTTCTTGTTATGGGTTTGTTTATATTTTTTATTTCTAACTGATTCAATTTTGGTATGAGAAACACTGAAGCTATTCTCTCTCTCTCTCTCTCTCTCTTTCTGTGTATATATATATATATATATATATATATACAGAGCTTCACTATATTGTCAAAGAAAAAAACAAGAAGAGTCTGCTACCAATTGAGTAAAAATTATATTCTTAAATGTTTATAAATCCATAAGTTACCTCTGAAATAATGTACAAAAATCCTGTAAATATGGTTGCGTCATAGGAGGAAAAATGGATGTCTTCTTCAGGTAAGAAAGTTAATTTATTTTATACTATCTCCTCTTCTTTACCTTTGTATATGGTTCCATTTGCTTGCATTACTTATTAAAAAACCAAAAATAAATAATAATAGAGCTCAGTGAACTCATTTTTACCATTTTATCCCCATCTCTTTTCTAACTGTCTTCCTTGAAATTAGTGGCTGCTCATGAACTGTACTTTGTTCCTAGAACTCCACGCATGACCAAATCTCTCTGCTGAAAATAATTCTTATCTTCTTTTCCACTTTTCCTTGCTATATCTCATCTTTAGTTGTCACCTCCTCCAGGAAAAAGAAAGGGTGCTCTTTTTTCTGACATCTTGATTAGGGACTATTATATACTTTTCTTTCCACTTTATAGTTTTGATCATAGTACTATAATTTCCTGTTTATTTGTTTGTACCCACTATTAGGCTTCTCTGCTTTAGGAGGTTAGGGCCATAAATAACTTGTTCATAGTTATATCCCTTGCTCTTAATATAGGTCTGGAATAGTAATGGACTACTTAAATATTATTTAGTAAGTTGAAATTACTTTATTGGCTTTATTACACTAAAAAGTGTCACAGATATCACTCTATTCCATTCCACAATTTAGTAAACCTGATTGCCAACTGCTAAACTCCTGTGCTTATTATAGGATCTTAACCAATGCAGGATGCCATAGCATGCTCAAATTGATAACACTGGATAAAGCATTTGCTTTTAGTTAAAACTGACTTGGAGGCACAGATGTATACTTGAGGAAATATGAAGTGAGAGTTGGAAATGCAAGTTAAACCCTGTGTGTAGACTGAATCTTCCTCTTTGAAACTATAACTATAGTCACTGAATTATTATATAGATCTTTTCTTATAGTATAATGTAGAATGACTCACTCCCTGTAATCATGGCCTTGATATATGTTAACTTTTAATGTAGCTAGAGACATATATCTGAAACTTATTTCTTTGATTCTAATATTATATTTTATAACTGTATAATCTTTAACTTGTAACCAGCACTCCTCCCATTTGTATTTCCTTATCTTACCACACATGACCCAGCTGGATTTTGTCAATTCTTAACAGCCGCTTGACAGACAGCTCTGTTTAGCTTAGTCTCTGTACTTGTGGCTTCACGTTAATTAAGCAATTTATAACTATTTAGCTTAGCCTCCTTACTTATTATCTTATGCAGATTGAAATTTTTACAACTTTATGTTCTACCCCAGTCAAGCTTGGTTAGTTCCTAGTGGATGTTAATTAAGCAATTTACAACCCAGTTTGTATCCTGTAACTAGATGCCTACCCCAGCCAACCTCTGGTACCTGTGCTTATACACTTCCAATTAGACAAATCAATCAGTATCCTTTCCCCTAACAGACCAGTGTCACTATCTCTACCTTCTTTTTTTTGAATTCATAAAAACCCAAAGTTTCTCCAATTTGGGGAGAATAGATGTGATTTTTTTCTCTACTATTCTCCTGTCTTGCACAATGCAATAAAGACTCTGAAATCTCAGTGTCTCAGGATTGGTTTTTAAGCACATCGTGCAGCTTATCCAGGTGTTTGCCCAACAACACATTCTATCTACAAAAATAAGATGATTATAAGGCTGAGAAAAAGATACTGTATCTCTGCTTTCAGAATTTTTGCATGTTCAATGATGAAAGGTAGGAATTATATTTTGTTCTTTATAGTTCCAGTATTTAGTAAGTGCTTTGTATCATTTATTCCAGAAATATAAATGTTAAAGGTAGCTGTCATCTATTTCCATAAAAGTTAGAGTGCAAAAAGACATTAGATACCAACTTTTTCACTTTGTAAAAGACATTGGGCCCAGGAAGGAGAAGGATCTAGCACAATGTACATAGATTCAGAATATCATTGAAACAGGCAAATCAGAACGTAGTCCTCCTTTTTCCCATGTGATTTTTAAATCACATCTTTGTGGTGTAACCACAATAACTTCTTGGTCCTTGGTTTCTATTATTTTATTTTTCAGGGTGATTAATGAGGTTGAATAGGATTTGGCCTAGCCCAAAGATAGATCTAGCCTTTTTCCTAGGCTCTTTGGGGGAAGGGAGCGACCTCTAAATCTGTGGAATTTCCTAAGTGGTAGGAGTGTCTTTGCTATTCACAGTGAGTCCCTGGTATCACACCTGATAGTTTATGCTAAAGAGGTGATTCATGGTGGGTCCCTAAGGCCATGTGATATCAGCTAACCTCAGGGGAGGAGCGTGACTGGAGATTATGTTCAACCTGTGGCCCATGTTCAATCAATCATGCCTTAGTAAGGAAACTTAAAAAAAAAAAAAAAAAAAGACATTCTGCACACTAAAGCTTGGGTGTGCTTCCTTCACTGGCAGTATTTCTTGTGTATTTTTCCACATAAGAACAGGGAATGTAACACACCCCTGAAGACAATGGAAGCTTCACATTTCAAGTCTCCAAGACTTTACTCTATGGGTCTCTTCCTTTGGCTGCTTCAAATTTGTATTATTTTGCTAAAACAAAATTGTAATCATTAGTATAATGCTATATACAATTCTGTGAGTCATTCTAGTAAATTATCAAACCTGAGGATGGTTATGGAGACTTTCAAATTTGTAGTCAGAACGAGGGATATTCTGGGGACTAGAAACTTGTGGCTAGTGTTTGAAGTGGGAAGTGTTTCATCTGACTTTGTAGCTTGGCTTAATTTGTTAGTTTACCGTAAAATTCCAAAATAGTGAACAACCCCAAAACTATACAGACTACCAGTGTATGTATTTGCTATTTTTCCTTCTGTAAGTACACATATCTTTGTAAGGGCAAAAAAGTTCAGCTTGCTGGACTGTTGTAGCATTAAATAAGGAATTTGCTTCTATTATCTCATGGTTAGAGGCAATAGCAAATCCAACACAATAGAGTCCTGAGTTATCTTTAAGGAGGGAACTGTTTACCAGATAACATCTGCATTACTATTTGGAGTTTCTTGTAAATCTATTGGAAGGGTTAATAATTAGTCAGTTAAAGCTAAGCAGTTAGGAGTTTCATCAAATGGTAGGAAGTAAAGTTGTGACAATAAACAAAAGAACATTGTGAGGGGAAAGTAAGAGAATTTCATAAGAAGTTAATCTGTTGATAGAGAGGACTTTAACAGCATTAGGGACGTAAATTATTAAGTGAGACCCCATAATTAATTCTTCAATTGATTCTAAAAGTTTTGCCATTGCAACAATGAATCTCATCTAAGGGGGGAACCCTTTGGCTATGGTAATGATATTTAATTGCTGGGTATAATATCCTAGAGGTTCCTTATATCTCTAGGTCACTATGCTTTTGTATAAGGAACTTATAGTGTTCTTTCCTTATTCATGGATAAGGAGGAAAAAAGGTTAAGTTGTAATTAGGGTATCCAAGAGCAGAAATGCTGAGCAAGCTATGCTTTATTTCCTTGAAAAATTTTGGACTAGTTTCACCCCAAGTAAAGAGATCAAATAGGAATCCAATTTTTACAATATCCTGGAAGACCTAAAAATCCTCTTATTTAACATTCAGTTTGGGGAGGAAGAAAGGTTAGAATGCTTTGGATTTGGTTAAGGTCTGGGAGAAAGCCCTGGGGGCAGAAATAGATGGGGCAGAATGAATGCAGCCCATATTAGCTGGTGATGTGGACCAGATGGGTTGGAATGGTATCTAAAAGAGACTGGTGTTTAAATTTTATTTCCTTGACAAATAAAACTTGATAAATGCCTAGTAAATTGAAAGGGCATTGGGGGAATTAAAGATGGTCATGGATTTGTGGGAGACTCCCACCATTTGAATTGTATCTGTACTCTGGGGAGGAGAGTTAATGAAGGTGGTGGGATTTAAGACAGAGAAAGTGGCTCTAATATCTGTTAGAGTCAAAATAGCTTCGTCTACGATTATCAGATCTTTTCGTTTAAAGATGGGACATGGACAAGTGTAGAAACCTTTGCTATTTCCCAGGACAGCCCTATAAATTACATTGAAAGGCACTTTGCTTTCTCAGAGGGCAAAGAGCATTAGGCTGTTTTCAGGTAGTTTTGGACAGTCTCTTCTCCAATGTCCAAGTTGTTTATAATATACAAGTATCTGCACCTCTGAACACTGGTGCCTAAAGCTTTCATAGGGGACTTATTTAGTTGCTGTAATTGGAATCATATGGTGTGTTAATTGTATTTGCTCTGTTTTTGCTTCAGGGGGTATTTTTTTTTTTTTTCATACTTTTTAAAGGTACAATCTAGATCTAATTGATCTGTAAGATTTACTAAATCTCTATGTTCCTTTGTGGCCTAATTTAGTTGTTTATTGTTTTAGAGTGGCGCTTAGTTCTTCTGAAAGGTCATTAATAACACTAGCATTAAATAGGGTAGAGGTTTCATAGTTAATATGGTTAAGACCTGAGAATTGTTTAAACATTTAACATTTTTCAAATGTGTTATAACATTCATATGTAGGTTTTGGGGTACATTGTTGACTTTTTTCTCCAATTGAAAATTGGGGGTAAAGCTTCAGATATGAACTTATGCCTTTATGAAATTCCTTAACTAGCATAAATGCGTTAATTTGTCAGTAGTTCTGCATTTTGAAAAGTCATTTAAGGAATTTTTTTTTTAATTAGCTTTGTTTATCCAGATTTTGGCATGACCTTCATTAGAAGTCCTATAAACTAATTGGTAAAGGCCTGAGTGTCCAGGCTGATAAGTGTGAATTATAAAATTGAAATATTTTGTAATACCTACTGGGTTTTCAGGATTTGGGAAATCTCAGCACTATAGAAGGGGAGTTGGGCTTAAGCTAGGGCACAGAGAAGGAGGACAGCAGGGTTAGAACAGTCAAGAGTCAGGAGTTCTGGGTAATTTGTCAAGCTTTAAAATGCACTTAAATAAGTCTTCATTAGTTTTTGTTAATTTAGTATTTGTTTCTTGAAGAAAGGTAATTTTAGAATTATTTATACATCTGGAAGCTTCCAAGTACTAGTTAAAATAAGTGTCTCATGTGGATTGCTTAGTTTTCAAGCCTCTGTTTTCTAGTTGAGCATGAAAATATACCAATTTAGGCACATCAAAAGGTCCCCATTGTGGCCATTAAAATTCAAGATTTTCTCTAGTGTTCCACATCCAGAAGGATCAGATTTTACCTGAGGCAGGATCACAACATTTGTCCAGGAAACCAGTTGGTATGCTAGATGGCAGTGCACCATTAGATTTATTTCAGTCTGATTGTGAACCATCCTAAAACCTAATCCTGAGGGAAACTATCTGGGTTTTGGACAAGCGTGATGTTTTACAGTGTGACTTTCACAGGAGACTTGTTTTACTGGGAAGACAGCCTGTGCTCTTGTTGTCCCATGACCAGGTATCCCTAGTTGCATGGAAATTTCTTGAGGGTGGCCAGTGGCCTGTGCCAATCTAGTCTGTTCTGACCACCTTATCTTTTTATGGGAGTATTGTTCTTCAGAAGCTGAGTCTTCTTATCAAAAGGTGGCAGGTGCTCAGAGAGCATTTAAGTGTCTGTCCCATGCCCACCAAATAACTATTTGATTTGCTCACAGTCAGAACAGAGGTCAGACTGATTGTTAGCGAGGCATCCCTCCACTGGAAAGAGCTCATTACCCAAGTGGGAATTTTTAAAGTCCCATTTTTTAACAAATCAATTTTATTGATATATATTAATACAGCATAAATCCATCCAAAGTGTACAATCAATGGTATGTGATACAATCACATAGTTGTACACTCATCACTTCAATCATTAGAGCATTTTCATTATTCCAATAATAATAATTTTTTTTAAAAACAGACAGACAAAAAAACCTCATCTCTCAATCTCTGTTTCCCTTGCTGTAAATAGCTACTATTCTGATTCCTTCTCTCTAGTTTATTTGTATTTATATTCTGTAAAAATAGTCTTATATATGCAATATAATCCATATTCATATTTCACATGAGGTTTCATTATGTTATACAATTCCATATTACATTTTTTTAGCTTTCCTTTTAGTAATATACAAGCCCTTTCAACCACCGTCATACCCATATAATAGCTCTGCTAGTTACAATCACTATAATTTGCTTTCGCCATTTCCGTTCATTTCCAAAAATTTTCAATCAACGTTTTGAGTACTCACCAAAGAAGAAAATTTCCTTGTATATCAAAAAAAAAAAGAGGCAAACACAAAAGGACTTCTGCTCCAAGCCCAAACTAGAAGAACAAAGGTTCAAATATACAAACAGGACTGCTGTTTGTATATTCAAAAGAATTGAAGTTCAAAATGCCCTTTAGCAGAAGACACCCGAAGACTAGGAGCCTCATCTGAAAAGGGGGAGGTTCAGAGCTAAGAGGACTCACTAAAAGGACCCTAGGACTGTTAGGGAAATGACAGAGCTCAAGGGGCTCTTGACAGTACCATGCTCCAATCCAACGGCTGCTCCCCAGTTAGGTAGGTGGTCACTTTGGATCCTGTTTCTGACATCTTGTAACGTCAACTGAGAAATAGCAAACAAAGCTGCAAGGCAACAATGGTATTTATTTGGGGTCTTAGAATTGCAATTTGGGGAGCACAGATTTAGGTAGCAACCGGAAGTGTCCTGCCTTTGCATTCGCAGGCAAGGGTTTTTAAAGGAAAAGAAGATTAGGCAAGTTGCTTGTGATTGGTGGATATTTGGGGTACTCTAATTGTCCTTCAGGTTAGATAGTTAACTGAGATCCTTATCTTGTGGTTTGTTTTATCATCTGGATGTCTCTGGGATCTTAAGGTACACTGCATAAGGCTTTGCATACTTTTGTAGTTTGTGACATCTGACTGAGACCTGCATAATAGTAACCTCCAGAATGACCTCCCAACTCCATTTCAAATCTCTTAGCCATAGTAACTATTTTATTTTATTTCTTTTAACACACATGGCTATTTCTGTATGTTTTGCCATCTCATTCCTCTCAGGAAAATATTCTGTGGTGCAAGTCACAGTTGAGAATATTTAGGCTGTAATATCAAAGGGACATTTGAAGATAAACACATTAAAAGATCTTAATGGAATCTTTCAAATATAGACTGAGCATCTTGAGGGACAGAATTTTGGTCTTTTCTTATGCAAAGAAGGGAGACTTAGGAAATATATATTTTTAATGAATGAATAATGTACTATTAATTAACAGGACAATAGGTCCTGTTCACATCTCTCCATCTCTGGTACCTCTTTCTTAGTGCAATCTACCAATATTTTTTCTCTTCTAAATGGTGGGTACCTTTACTTTCAGTCTTTCTAATCTATTCATCATAGATCACTACAAATGGTCTTGTTGAAATGTAAATCTTATATGTTATTTCCACTATCCCTGCTTCAAACCCTTGGCCCCCTAAGGAGGAAGGATAGAATAGGGACCTAAGGAGGAAGGAGACAGAAAACCTAATAAGCCTGGTAAGAAAAACTGAGGCATTGGCCTATTTACTAGCATTAGCTTGCTGAGTCACACAGGCAAGTTAGGAAGGGGCAATTTATAGCACAAACACCCTGCAGCTTACGGCACACAGCACACACCCAGTGCCTATGTTATCAGAAGGCAGCCAGCAACATCATTGCATCGTGGGTAAGAAAAAAGGGCAGGGTCACCACCACCCCCACCCACTTTCAGGTTACCTCACACTTCGTGGACAGGGACCAGAGATCAATGCAGAGCTCATGGACATGCCCTTCAGAGCTCATGGACAGCAGCCAGAAGCAAATCACCACCAGACAGCAACCCCTAACCCCCTAAGAGAATCAAATCACCTAGTAGAGTTCTCATGCTTTATCTCAAATATGCCAATCAGCGCAGTCCCTGGAGTCCTGTAACCCCATAAAACAGGGGTCTCCAGAGCAGAACTTTGCATTTCTCTTCCTTGAGAATGCCCACCTTTGTCCCTGAAGGGATATTTTCTTTCTCTTGCTTTACCCACCAATAAATTCTCTGTTTGCCTGATTATTTGTGGCTCATCCTTGAATTCTCACGATGAAGCCAAGAACCTAGCACTTCATATTTTATTCAGAGATGATTTCCCTGACATATCCACTATCATCCTTGCCATATAATCACTTTATAAATACTTAATATACATTGCCTTCATAACATAGATCAGATGTAATTGCACTTATTATTGAATGGGATCTGTCTCCTCTACCCCATCTTAAACTCAGTGAGTACAATGTAGCTGCTTCTTATGACAAGAACTATGCCTGGCACATAATAGTGGTCAGCATATAGAGTTGTTAAAAGAATGGTTGTTCAAAATACTCATAGCTTTACAAGTGTATGAGGTTGACAGAAAAGGATGGCATGCTCATGGATGTTGACTGCTTTTCTTACATGCTCACTCTCTTTTCCTTGCTCTCTATATAAACCATCATATATATAGATGGTAAGCTTTTTGTTAAACCTTTGGAAATATATTAGTAGACATCATATCATGTAATCCTTAAACATTTCCAAGAAAATTGGCATTCTTCAGCAGCACTGTAAGCTAATTTAATAATGTAACATAATATAACATGTCTTATGGAGATTTCCTCAATTATCTCTGAGATTTATGTTTTTAAGATAGGTTTTTAATATAGCTCTGTGACACTGTACTTAACACACTATAAATTGTACATATTTGAATTTTATAATTTGATACACTTTTAAATATGTCAAAACCCTATATGAAATGTTATCATAATTAACTCAGTGAAAATATCCAGCACCCCTAAAAGTATCTTTACCCCTTTTATAATCATTCCTTCCCACTTCCTTGACATCCTATCCTATCCCCAGCTAACTTCTGATTTTTTTTTTCTGTCACTATAGATTAGTTTGACTTTTCTAGAGATTTAAATAAGTGAAATAATACTGTATATACTCTTATGTCTGGCTTCTTCCTCTTAGCACAATTATTTTGAGATTCATCCCTGTTGCATATATTCATAGTTAATTATATATATATTTTAATTTCTGAGTAGTATTCTAATTTATGGATATACAACACTTTGATTATCCATTTACTTCTGATGAGCATTTGGAATATTTCCAGTTTTAGGCTATTGCAAATAAAGTTTCTGTGAAGATTAGGGTGCAAGTCCTGGTATGGGCATATGCTTTCATTTCTCCTGCATAAATAATTAAGAGTGGAGTGATTGGGTCATTTGGTAGGTGTGAGGATCTTTTTTTTTTTTTTTTTTTTTTTTTATGAGATCTTTGGAAAGCTTTTATTCCCCTATCTGCCTCTAGATTTGGTTGAAATAATGTGGAAGTTTATTTCTGGATGATTAATTTCGTTTTACCTTTTGTGCCTCCTATTTCAGAAATCATTTATTAACAATTTACAGCCAAGTTATCAATGAGTAAACTAAGTAAGTTTTACTGGCTTTATTGCCACCATTATTCTTCAATACCACAACTTTCCCTGTCTTCATTTTAATTTCTATTTCTTTTGGTGGAGTACTTCCTCAAGTGATTTTCAGAAATGTTGTACATAGGCTAGTAAATTTTATGAGTGCTTGTACATCTTAAAATATACCTTTCTCTTGTCCTTCATATTAAGGTTAATTTTGCTCGTATAGAATTGTGTAAATGTTGCTCCATTTTCTTCTTGCAAATAGAATGGCAATCTCTCAAATTCTCTTCTTTTCCTGCATGATCTCCTGTTAAGGTGAGAACCATGTATATGACTGTTCAACTTGGTGTCCTCCTTTTTAAGTTGCTGGTTTTCTTCATATGTCTGAGAAATTTTATCTGCTGTAAGTGTGAGTTTTACTTTCAAGAAACTGCCATTTTTCCAAAATGATTGCATCATTTTATATTTCCATCAGCAATGTATGAAGTGCTTTATAATTTTATATATTGTGAACACGTTTCATAATTATTTTTCCTATTCTGAAATAGTAATGAGATAAATCCCATTCAGTCACAATAGGAATTTTTAGATTCATTATGCCAAAGTTGTGTTAAGAATTTTACCATTTTTTTTTCACAAAGGATATTGCTCTGCAAATACCTTTTCTGGTAATATCTGTGTCTTATTTCGTTGTTAGTGTAATACTGGTTTCATATAATGAGTTGGGAAGTATTTCCTCCTCTACCATTTCTTGTTAGAATATATGTAAAATTGTTATTCCTTTCATAAATATTTGATAGATTTTCCTAAAGAAGCTATTTGGACCTGACATTATCTTTATGAGATGGTTGTTAATTATATATTAAATTTAAAAAATTGATATAAGTTTATGCAAGCTACCTATTTCTTCTTGTGTGAACTTTGGTAGTTTTTGCCTTTTATGAAATTTCTCCATCTTATTTAAGTTTTTCAAATTGATTGATATAAATCTGTTCAAATATTCTCTTATTTTCCTTTTATTAGGTGAAGAGCTCTAGATATGTAGCCTCCCTCATCCTGATATTGGTAATCTGGGTTTTCTTTCTTTTTTCCTGTTTGTTTAGGCTTGAAATATATCAATTTTATTGATCTCAAAAATCCAGCTTGAGTATTATTAATATAAGTGAAATAATACTGTATTCACTTAATTTTGGGTTTTCTATTTCATTGGTTTCAGTTCTTACCTGTATTATATATCTTACGTGATGACTTCAGGTTTCACTTGCTCCTCCCTTTCTAGAATCTTTAAGTGGAAGTTAGGTGATTGATTTGAGACCTGTATTCTGGGTTCATATAGATTTTAGTGATATAAAATTCCCTCTAATCCTAGATTTAAATGTGTGACACTAATTTTTACATTTTGTGTTTATATTTTGCTTTCAGTTCAAAATACTTTTGAATATCTCTTATATATATGTGTACTTTTTAATTTTTTTAAAAGATACTTAGATTATAAAAATACTACATAAAAAATATAGGGGAAGGGTGAGGAAAAGGGAAGGAGGTTGGGTATATGGGAGTCTCTAGTATTCTGTGTGTGACTTTGCTGTGACCTAAAACTTCTTTGAAAATTAAATAAAAATTCGGGAAACACTGGGGAGTGAGAGGGGACAGGTGTCACAGTACAGACTGGACATCTGATAATGCAGTGATAAAAGGAAAAATGTTTAAAATTTTTTTAAAAAGTTTTTTTTTTCCCATTTTTTTGAATATCCCGATCCTTTAATTTTATTTTATTTCTAGTGTTTTTTTAAGTTTACATGTATTTTATCTCTTATATTTAAACTTATCTTTATTATTTCATTTTCCTATTAATTGTATTTGGCTGTTATATGGGCTTCATCTTCAAGGAAGGTTTGGATCACAGAAGGGTTACATAGGGGGCAGGAGAGGATCATTGGTGGGGGGTGTCTGGGATGGGGGTTTCATGGGAGGAAATTCATCTGAATATACATGAAAGATATATAAAATTGTTCAAATAATCAAGGGGTGGGGCATGGTCACAGTGGGTGGAGAATCACTCAATAAACGAGAGAATACTGAATTCCCAGCCTGGAGAGCTCTGCCACATTCTCCAAGGGAGCAGCAACAGTCTCCTGAGTGAAGGGGCAGTGTGTGGCAAAGGAGGAGGGTCCACTGATAGGTTCTTGTTATTGATGACTAGCCTTACAAGAGTCTTTGCTCTTGTAATTGAAACTGAGCCTACTGTTATGGGGTGCCTAAGGGTTGCTACCTGAGAGCCTCCTTGTTGTTCAAATGTGGCCTCTTTCTAAGCCAAACTCAGCATATGAATGCATTACCTTCCCCCCAGTGTGGGACATGACTCCCAGGGATGAGCCTCCCTGGCAATGAGGGATTAACTCCAAGAGTCAATTGGCAATATGACTGGAAAAAGACTTTGAATAAAAGGGGGAAAAGGTAAAGACAAATGAGTTCAAGTGGCTAACAGACTTCAGAGAGAGTCGGGAGGTCATCCCAGAGGTAATGCTTATGCACACCTCAGTAGTATCTCATAGAACACCAAAGTGGATATCACCCCACACAGAGGGGCTCCTGAGGGCTCTGGAGACACCCAGGTCCTATATAAGGAGGGATAGTTCCAGAGATTGATGCTTTACCAGTGGGCTCTACTTTGGAATCTGTGCTCCTGAGAGTGACAGAGTTGGACTCAAATAAGTCCTCCCTGCACATGGTCCATTAGTCTCTTCTATTCAAACCTATATGTGGTGCTGGAGTTTGTAGGTGTACTTCCAGAGACTGGAGCCTCTGGCCTGCCCATGTGCCAGCTGTGCCTGGAATCTCAGTGGAGCTGCAGCTCCTACTCTACAGCTCAATGGACTCACCCAAGTCACCTGGTGAAGAGATGATGATGGACAACAGCCATCCCAGGGAATGGAGAGAGCCTGCAGCTGCAGGCAGGATAATCCCATCCACCGCATCCATGGGATATAAACCCCCTCTCACTTGGAGGTGGAGTGGACTTCACCATCCCAAACTCCTCAGGATTGGGGGAAGAGCTATGGACTAGAGTGGACTTAATGGTATTATGTTGTAGACATAATGTGATTCAAGCAATGGAAGAAATTACAACAGTGAGGGTGATCTAGTGGCCACTGGATGCTTTTGGGGAAGGGAAGGGAAAAGCAGTTGTAATACAGGTACTTTTTCAGGACTTGGGAATTATCCTGAGTGACATTACAATGACAAATATAGGTCATTTTACATCAGCATATACCATGCACAACTATGTGGAAGAGAGTGTAGTCTACAATGTGAACTATGGCCCATGCTTAGTGGCAAAGCCCCAGGATGTGTATATCCATTGCAGGTGATGTGCCACACTAATGAAAGATATTTATGTGGGATGTTATGGGAGGTGTGGGAGGTGGGGAACATGGAAATCCCTGTAATTTTTGTGTAACATTTATGTAACCTAAGCATCTTTTAAAATATAAAAAAAAAAAAAGAAAAAAATATATAGGGGATTCCCATATACCCTGCTTCCTATACTTCTCACATTTTCCCACATTAACAACATCCTTCATTAGTGTGGTACATTCGTTACAATTGATGAACACATTTTGGAGCATTTCCACTAAGCATGGATTATAGTTTACACTCTAGTTTACACTCTGTCCTGCACAATTTTGTAAGTTATGACAAGATAAATAATGGCCTGTATCTGTCATTGCAATGTAAATCAGAACAATTCCAAAGTCCCAAAACTGCCCCCATATTACACTTATTTTTCCCTCTCCCTCCCCTCAGAACCTCCAGGGAACCCTGCCTCACATCAATGATAAAAGTCCTTCCATTGCTAGAATCATAATAAGTCTATAGTAGAATAACTGTAAGTCTACTCTAGTCCATCGTTCATTCCCCAGTCGTGAGGATTCTGGGATAGTGAAGCCCACTCTGCCTCTAATTGAGAGGGGGCTTATATCCCATGGGGCAGACACATGGAAATATCCCACTTGCAGGTGTAAACTCCCTCTGTTCCTTGGGATGATCATTGTCCATCATCATCTCCTTGTTAGTTGTCCTGAGTGAGTCCACTGAACTGGACAGTAGGTATTGCAAATCTGTTGAGATTCAGGGTCCAACTGACACAAGGACAGCCCAAAGATTTAAGTCTCTTGGACATACACCTATCAACTCTAATACTAACTATAGGTTCTAGTAGAAGGGGCAGAAGAACCATGTGTGAGGAAAACACAACTGAGTCCAACTCTGTCACACTGGAGGGCATAAATTCGAAAGTAAGGCCTACTGGCAGGGTGCCAAACTCCTGAGCTGTCTGGCCTGCCTATAGTGTCTGGATGTCTCCAGAGCCATCAGGAACCCTGTTATTTGAGGCAATATCTACTTTGGCAGTCAATGAGATCCTGCTGAGATGTGCATAAGCATAACCTCTGGAATGACCTCCTGACTCACTTTGAAGTGTCTAAGCCATATAAACACATTTGTCTTTACCTTTTCTCCCTTTTGGTCAAGGTCTTTTTCCAGTTGCATTGCTAGTTGGTGCTTGTTAGTAATCCCTCAATGCCAGGGAAGGTTATTCCCAGGGATCATGTCCCATGCCAGGGGATGGGGTGTGGGGGGGGCGTGGGGGGAAGGTAATGCATTTATATGCTAGGTTTGCTTAGAGAGAGGCCACATTTGAGCAACAAGGAGGCTCTCAGGAGGTGGCTCTTAGGCACCCTATAATACTAGGCTAAGTTTCAATTTCAAAAGTAAAGGTTTTTCTTTTTTCACCTATTAGCTATTTAGAAATATTTTATTTAGTTTTCAAATATTTGGGCACTTTACAGATATTGTTCTATTGATTTTTTTATTTAACATTAATGGTAAGAGAACATATATTGAATGGCTTGATCTTTTTAAATTATTTAAATCTTGTTTTATGCCCCAGAATATGGTCTATCCCAGTAAACATTCCATGTGAGCTTGAAAAGAATAAGCATTCTGCTGTTTTCAGGTGACCTGTTCTATAAATGTAGATTCAGTTAAGTTGGTTAGTCGTGTTCTTTGAGTGTTCTATATATTTACTGATTTTCTATCACCTGTTTTATTAATAATTGATACAGAGGTACTAAAGTCTCCAATTTTAATTGTGAGTTTGTCTATTTGTCTTTGTTGTTCTGTAAGTTGTTCCTTCATGTACATTGAAGCTCTGCTGTTAGGTACATAAACATTTAGGGCTTATATATCCTATTGATGAATTGGACCCTTTATTATTATGAAATGACCCAATTCACCGCTAATCATACTCTTTGCTCCAATATCTACTTATCTGATATTAATATAGTCACTCCAGCTTTCTTTTCATTAGTGTTAACATGGCATAACTTTTCCTATCCTTTTATTTTAAATTGTATATTTATATTTAATGTATTTCTCTTGTAGGCAGCGTGTATTTGTGTCTTGTTTTTTTATCCAAACAGAGAGTTTCTGCTGTTAAATTTGGGCTATTTACACTATTTACATTAAATGGAACTATTATTTAATATGGTTAGGTGTAAATCTACCAGCTTACTATTTTCTATTTGTCTATCTTTTCTTATTTATTTCCTTTTAATTTTTTTCTGCCTTCTTTTGGATTAGCTTAATATTCTTATGATTCCATTTTGTCTCTTTTGTTGTTTTATTTAATGGTTGGTTTAGGGTATATAGTATACGTCTTTCACACACCTTTTTCAAGTAATATGCCATTTCCTGTATATTGTAAGAAGTTTGAAACATTATACTGCCATCTCTCCACTTCCAATTTTTATTATATTATTGTTATTCATTTTCCTTCTACATTTGTAATAAACCCCACAAAACATAGTTGTTATTAAAGTTTCAGTTTATTATTTTCAAAGAAATTTACATGATTTTAAAATATTTTTTAAAATCCAGTTACCACTTCCCATGCTCTTTGTTACCCTGTGTAGTCTAGTTTTATTTCCTATAATGAGATATGAAAAATAATATGATTTCTGAAGATAAATAGAAGTACAAAACTGATAAGTTGGAGTATTAGGATATTTAGTCTCTAGGACTTATTTGGTTATATCTATCACTTGTGCAAGTTCCTCTCTTTTGGCCTCTTTACCTTGGGTACACAATATGAACAAAGGAATAAACCAGGAATTAATTGTCTGCAAGTAGTTTTGATATCATAAGTTGAGAGGTCAGAATTTTTAATAATCACTGTATATATAAAATATGTAATATATTATATATAATTTCATACCTCCCTTAGTGTAGCAATTTATTTTCAAAACTATAGAACAAAACCAAAAATAGAAATAAAAGGATGTAAAGCTAATATTGGAACATCTTTAAGTATCCTACCTTGGATACTACACAAATAGAACAAGATTAAAATATGTACAAAGAAAAAAATTTGATCTTCTCTGGTTGACCTGGGAGTAAGGAAACATCAGTCTCCACCTGCCACCGACATCCAAATTCAGGTAGTCTCTACAACATCTCCACTGTTTAAGGTTGGAAAACCAATAGAATAAAATACCTCCAACTTCCCTCATCTCTCAGGAATTCTATAATACATTGAATTTTCCAAGATCTTTTCCCCTAAAAGGTTCCAGTAGACAAGAAAGGCAGATGAAGTGCCAAAACAAAGGATACCAGCTAGGCAATGAAAAATTACCCACTGTAGGTACAGTCAATTGGATTCTAATTACTAGGAAATAAAAGATTTAGTATTTGTAATATTGAAGGTAGGTTTGATTATCATGTTTTCTGCATATGTCCAAGATAGTATTATAGTTCTGAAAATAAACCCTGTTCCAGGTGAAGTCAAGGAGAAAAATAAACAACTCATGTCATAAAATAGGTGCAAAGTAGAAGAGATCATTGAAATATTTATCTCAATTATTAAAGATAAGAAATGTTTTCGGTTGAAAAATATTTATTAATGAGACTTGATATGAGTGAATTCTAATGCTTATATCCAACCAGATGATGAGGTTTGTATGCCCTTGCATATTTTCCCATTAAGACAAGACATTCAGACATCACAATGGAAACTCATGCTGGGCAGCCTCTCTACTCCTTAATCTCATAGAAAGAATTATGCTGTCTAGCAAAAATTACTACTGCAACTATAATAGCATATTTTAAGGAATTTAAAATTTCTAAATTCTAATCCCTAATTATTAAAATAAAAAAACAAAACAAAAAAAAACCCCAAAAAACAGACTTAATTATACCTAACTTCCATTTCTGTGAGGATTAAAGGAAATAACAAATGTGTAAAGCCTTACCACAGTTTTTGGTAATAGGATATACTAAATAAATAAGAATACCTCTTCTCCAGTTAAATTAAAAAGTCTTTAAGAAAATTTCAAATAGTCCCTTTTTATATTACCACTTCTTAAAGGGAAAGACTACACGATGAGGCAACAAAGGCAATGGTTTAATAGACCCAAGATAATGTGGTTCATGGACTTTACTTTAATGCTATAACTTAAGATGGAAGTTCAAAAATTTACAAAAGTAGACATTTATATTAAGTGATTTATATCACTTCCTAGCATTCAGGAAAATGAAAAAATCTAAATTGGCCACCACATCTTCTAAAAAGAAAATGAAAACATGTAGATTATTGCATTAGAAATCCTGTAAGATGTATACACATGGACATCATAATTCCCTAAAATGAGAATTCTCACACATGGATTTAGCATGCTGTAGTCCCATTCCTAAAGGCCCAGGACCTGTCTAGAGCCCAGGCTCAGTAGCTATCCTTTCTCTTCTCTAATGAAACCACACTTGTTTGCCAAAAGTATACATTATGACCTGAAAAAGAGCACTTGTAAGAACAGAAGCAGACTTCCCTGGTTTAACCTTAATATATGTTGTTGCTTGTTTAAAACCTGTGGAGTACAACTGGTCTTTGTCTTGTACCTCTTTCTGGGGATCATGACTTTGCTATCCATGCCAATTCTGTGGCTTGGCTAATCCTGATCTGCCCTGGAGACTATACATTGGGGCAGATCCTGGTAAGCTATATCTCAGAGGCTGGCTGACTCTCAGCCAAGTTTTGAATAATTTCTGATCCTATATTCCCTACCTCTTAGCTCACCTCTGGAAAAATAGTGTAGTCTGTCCGTTGTCACTGCTTCCTAGAGCTATAGGTTCTCTAGTGATACTTTCTCCACAATGGGGATCCTCCTGCTGAACTTGATTTCCCTGGAGTGTCTTCATCTAGTGTTATCTCTACTTCCCGTTGCTTTCCCTGTACTGAAACCATGTGGACATAGAATAAATTGTTCCAATCCCTGGTCTCTATTCTTTATCACATCCATGTCTGGCCCTGTCCAAATATTACAGAAAGCCAGGATATTTTGAATCATTTCCATACTAAGGGAAACTTTTTTTTCTGTTGCTTAGTTCTAACTGGAACATTAATAGATGGCATCTTTAACCAAAACTTAATTGAATGCTTTTTTTGTGATCAAGAGAATGTATGAAAATCTTGCCTAATAAAAGAGAATAACAGAAAATTCTGAAACACAGTTCAGACAATTTCCTGCTTTATAATGGTTCCTTCTACTACCAGTCATTTTTGTTTCTTCTGGTGATTTGTGATTATATGAGTTGAAAAGTATGGAAATAATAAAATTGAAAATTAAATAAAAATTAATTAAATTTCATCCATCTAATTAATTTGGATACGACATGCTGCTCTGTAAAAATAGCAATATAAAGAAATCCATAGCAAAACCACCTAGAAAATGGTGATTCCTTATGTAAATATTGAGTTTGTGCCAAAGCTCTTTAAATATGGTGATTGGGTTAATGCCAGTATTGATTTTTTCTGAGATTCTTAATGAGACTTTAACACTTAGGAAAAGCAGATATACAATTATTTTTTCTTACAAACTTCCTTGCAGTAAAACACATCCATTCATATACATCTTGCTGACTGAACCACAGATAGGTAAGTATCCACTGGTATAATACAACCTTGAATTGTACATGTTACAATAAGGCTATAAAAGTCAAAGTGACATTCTAAAATAATAATAATAATGACAACAACAGTAACAATAATAAAACATGAAAAGCATCTGCCATAGTGTGTGAGCATCTGATATACAGATATGTCTTAGTCCTTTTGAAATTATTTGTATATTATAATATTTTATGACAACAAAAAGTGCTCTGTAAATATTTTTGAACTAATGAATAAAAGTATTAGGATCACAAACCCCATTCATAACTTCATTTTCATTTCCACTATCAAGTCTTAGCTACAATCACCTCTTCAGGACAACTGTAATATCCATCTAGGTGATCTGATTACAGCCACATTTTGATTGCTCAAAATTATTTCTATTGAAAATCCACACTTTTGTTAAAATACTCTCCATTTTTCATGGGATTAATACTCTAGTCTTTTAACATTTTAAGAATATCCCTGGTTCCTACATACTTCTTCAGGGTCACCTACTTGATCTAACACTCTGTGCTCCAGCCATATCGATCTCCTTTCAATTTTTGGAACAAACTAAGCCCCTTAAAAAATAGGACCAGTCCCTCCTTCTGCAATTCTGAAGATATTTATTTCCTCTTGAAACCCACTCATCAGTCATATATTGCTTTTTGTCATTATCTGAAATTATTTTATAGAAAAAATACATACCTATACACACTGTCTATCTCTCAATCCTCACATGAATTCATTGCAAATATCAACTCAAAGGGAATTCCAGTCTCTTCTTACATGTATTTCATCAGTCTATTTTCCTGATTTTTCTTTTGCTCACTGTCATGGGCTATTTTGATCATCTGTAATACTTTTTCACTGTTATACTTAGGTCATTTACCCATTATTCCACTAACAAATCTTCTACCCTCCCACCTATGTACTTCCCAAAACATTCGAGCTCTGACCCAATTTTGCCATCTCCTGCCTCTGATAATAAATGTGATATGTACTGCTAGAGAAAATGATATATACAGTCAAAATACAATCAAATATATACAATCAAAATACATTGATGGCATACATCAACAGAAAGAATCATGTGATTTTTCTTCTTCACATTATCAATGTGGTTTATTACGCTAATTGATTTTCTTGTGATGTAACACCTTTGCATACCTGGGATAACACCCACTGGTTTGTGGTATATAATTATTTTAATGTGCTATTGAATTCGGTTTGCAAGCATTTTGTTGAAGATTTTTGCATCTGCATTCATTAGAGATATTGGTCTGTGATTTTCTTTTTTTGTAGTGTCTTTATCTGGTTTTATTATTAGGCAATGTAGCTCATAGAATGAGTTTGGTAGCATTCTTTACTGTTCCACTTTTTTGAAGAGCTTGAGCAAGACTGGTACTAGATTGTCTTTGAATGATTGGTATAATTCACTTGTGAAGCCATCTGGTCCTGGGCTTTTCATCTTTGGGAGGTTTTTGTTTACTGTTTCAATCTCTTCATTTATGATTGTGATCTTCTGTTTCTTCTAGGGTCAGTGTAGGTGGTTTGTATGTTTTCTAGGAATTTGTCCATCTTGTCTACATTGTCTAGTCTTTTGGTATACAGTTGTTCATTGTATCATCTTATGAACTCTCTTATTTCTAAGGGTCAGTGGTCATGTTCCCCTACTCATTTCTGATTTTATTTATTTGCATCTTCTCTATTTTATTCTTTGTTCCTCCAGGTGTGCAGTTGTATCTTCAAACTTAGCTCTTCTTTTTTTTAATGTAAGCATTAAGGGCTATAAATTTCCCTCTCAGCACTGTTATCGCAGTGTTCCATTGTTTTTGATATGTTGTATTCTCATTTCCATTCATCTCAAGATATTTGCTGAATTCTCTTGCAATTTCTACTTTGACCTACTGATTATTTAGAGTGTGTTGTTTAATCTCCATATAGTGATGAATTTTCCCTTTTTCCATCCATTATTGATTTCCAGCTTCATTCCATTATGATCAGAGAAAGTGTTTTGTATAATTTCATTCTTTTCAAATTTATTGAGACTTGTCTTGTGACCCAACATATTTTTTCTTGGAGAAGGATACATGGACCAGCTTGCCTTTCACCAGGAGGCCCCAGGAACCAAACCCTGGACCTCCTATATGGTAGATGGGAGCCCAGTTGCTTGAGTCACATTTGCTCCCTGTTGTTTGTTTTTTTATCTCTCTTTAGGAGGCACCAGAAACCAAACCTGGGACCTCCCATGTAGGAGGCAGGCATTCAACTGCTTGAGCCACATCTGCTCCCACAGCTCTTCTTTGGTGTTTGGTTCAACTTATTCTAAGTCTTTAAAATTGCCCAGCTTAAGTCAAAATTGGGCCGGGGACTCACTAATGGGGCACAGATTTTCTTCCAGGATTTCCAGTACAGAAAAACCCAAAAGAAGTTTTTGTCCATGCAATTTCCAGACTGGCCAGCAGATGGTGTTCGTCAGCACACTATTCCTCGGAGGAGGTTTCTATCTCTGCTTTCCTCCATTTTCATCTGGCCAGAGCCGAGATTCAAAGCAGCCTCTGCTGGCCAAATTCAATGAAGAGAAGCCTCTTGTCTCCCCTACCTTTTCCCTTGTAGCAGCTGACAGGGAAGAAGATATCTCTTCACCTCTCAGTTGGCTGCAGTGAGCCAGGGGTTTTACCCAGGCTTAATATCTTAGGGGTGGATGAGTGGAGCCCTTCCTGTCCACTGCAGGGGTTTGGTAACTGACATTTGTTGTTTTGGGTTCTTTGTCACTCTGCCCTTCAATCTCCTGGGAGTTGTGTAGCACTGTCCTGGATGCTTCCCCCAAAACAGGTCCCTCGGACAACTTTTGGCTCTTTCTCCACTGTTTTTGTGGGAAAGTTGAGCCCTGCCTGCCTACTCCAATGCCATCTTTCCAGATCTCCTCATCCCATAGTTTTTTTTTTTTTTTCTTTTTTCTTTTTTTTATTATGGGTAAAAATCAAAATTCTCACAATACATACAAACATTTGCAAAATGATATATAAATATATATGCATATATGTGTATTTGCTTACAAAAATGTTGTTTATATATATATATATGTATATATATATACATATATTTCAAGAGGTGCTTAGATTACCCAAAATATTACATGGAACCCACTGGGATTCCCATGTTGCCCACCTCCCACACCTCCCATCACATCCCACACAAACATCCCATAGTTTTTGATATGTTGTGTTCTCATTTTCATTCATCTTGAGATATTTACTCATTTCTCTTGCTATTTCTTCTTTGATTCATTGAGTATTTAAGAGTGTTTTGTTTAATCTCCATATATTTATGCATTTTCCCTTTTTCTGCCTTTTGCTGATTTCCAGCTTCATTTCATTATGATAATTAAAAGTGCTTTGTATTATTTTAATCTTTTAAAATTCATTGAGATCTGTTTTTGACCTATCCTGGAGAAATATCCGTAAGCACTTGAGAAGAATGTTTATCCTGCTGTTTTTGCTTACAATAGTTTTGTATATTTCTATTAAATTTAGTTCATTTATCATATTATGCAAGCTCTCTGTTTCTTGATTTATCCTCTGCCCATATGTTCTTACCAATGATGAGAGTGGGAATTGAAGTATCCAACTATTATTGTAGAGACATCTATTTCTCCCTTCAATTTTGCCACTGTTTGTCTGATATATTTGGGGCATCCTTGTTAGGAGCATGTACATTTATGATTGCTATTTCTTCCTGCTGGATTGCCCCTTTTATTAATATATAATATCTCTCTTTGTCTCTAAAAACAGCTTTGCTTTTAAAGTCTATTTTACCTGTTGTAAGTATAAACCAGCTTTTTAAATTTTTTGGTGGCTACATGTGTGGAATATCCTTTTCCAGCATTTCACTTTCAATCTATTGTTATCCTTGGGTCTAAGGTAAGTCTCTTGTAGACAGCATATAGATGGTTCATATTTTTTTATCCATTCCTTTTGTCTGTGTCATTCAATGCTATTACTGTAGGGACTGTTCTTCCTTCATGCATTTTAACCTTTGGGTTTTATCTGTCATATTTTATTTTCACCACTCTTTTTACACTTTTAGCTACCTTTACCGATAATCTTCATTTCTAGACTCTTCCAAGCCTCTCTTTCCTCTCTTTTCTTTTCACACTTTCACACTATAGCACTCCTTTCAGTATTCCCTGTAAGTCTGGTCTCTTGATTACATAGTCTCTTGGTTTCTGTTTTTCTGTGAATGTTCTAAACTCACCCCCATTTTTTAATAAGAGGTACCAGGGATTGAATCCAGGACCTTGTACGTGTGAAGCAGGTGCTCAACCATTGTGCTACATCTGCTCCCCCACCCTCATTTTTGAAAGTCAATCTTGCTGTATATAAGATTCTTGACTGGCAATTTTTCTCTTTCAGTATCTTAAATATATTATACCACTGCAGTTAAGAGGTAGAAATCTTTGGTTATATATGTTACTAGAATAAAATTAAAAGATAAAACATAGTACTGAATTACACAGTGAACCCTAGTGTAGACAATGGACTATTGTTAATAGTACAAGTATAAGAATGTTCTTTCATGAATTATAAAAATGTACTACACTTATACAAGGTGCTAATAATAGTATGGTGTATTAGTGGAAAAATACACCTAATGTAATCTATGGACCATAGTTAATAGTACAACTTAATGTTCTTTCATCAATTCTAACAAAGGTACCACACTAATGCAGTGTCAACAATAGGGAGGTATAAGGGAATGCTGCATTTTTTACCTGATTGTTCTGTAAAATTACAACTTATCTAAATTAAAAAAAAAAAAAAAGCATTATGCTACGTAAAAGAAACCAGACTCAGAAGGTCACATCATTTATATTCACATGACACTCTGGAAAAGGTAAAACTATAGAAACAGAAAACATCAATGTTTACCAGAGTCGAGGATTGGGAGGAGAAGATGACTCCAAAGGAACATGAGGGAAGATTTTTTGGGGGTGGTTATGGAACTGGTATATATTTTGATTATTCAGGTGGCTGTATGAGTTAAGTGTTCTTCAAAACTGATAGAACTGTTTACCAAAAAATGCATTTTGTTATATGTTAATTATGCCTCAGTTTTTAAGAAAATATACTGTATGTAATCTTACCCAATTTACTTTTTTACTCAATATAATTTTCCTAAGGTCATAAAAAATCAGTTGGTCATAGGTGTAAGGGTTTATTTGAAAAAAAAGTTATCCCCATCCTGAAATTTCTATAATCTAATTTATCTGTCAAATATTATTTTTGTTTGGATAAATATACAGGAAATTTAAATGTTATCGTGACCCTGTTTGTTTTTCACAATTCCAGACTTTGCCTCTGACTTTCTTTTATCTTCCTTTATTGTGATAATACATTTCTAGAGGACCTTATATTAGCCCATTGCATGCTAACAAGGATATCAGAATGGGGAAGGGTCTGATTACATGAGGAAACCTCTGTCTGCCCACATAAGTTTGATATTAAGATTTGTCAGAGTTGTTTTCTGCTAGACTCTTGATCTTGTTGACAAAATATCTGATTCAGAGATAGGTCCTATTCATTAACAAGAACTTTCTTCTGTAGTGCAGAGGCTCTTTTCCTTCAGCTAACCTCTATGCCCCTCACTATACCTCTTTTTCTGTAGAGAGCTAGGTGGGCATGTCTCTTTCTTCTTCCTCTATAACACAGTACTCATATGTCCGACTGATGTGGGGCAATACAACAAGCCTCCCCTATTCAGAAGTCTCCTGGCAAGAAGTGATCACCCATACTTAGATTCATGTGCTGTCTAGAATTTTATTGGTACCTGTCTTAGTCTGCCAAAGGGCTGCCAATGCAAAGTACCAGAAATCTGTTGGATTTTATAAAGGAGATTTATTTGGGGTAAAAGTTTACAGTCTAAGGCTGTGAAAAGTCCAACTCAAGGCACCATAAGAAGTGCTTTCTCACCAAAGTCAGCTGCCATGTGTTGGCGCAAGATGGCTGGTGATATCTGCCTCCTCTCTCCTTCCCCTCTGGGCTTTCTCTCTGTGGCTCAGCTGCCCCGCTTTCTTCCAGCTATAAGCTATCAGGCAAATGGCTCATCTCTCCCCATCTTGGGATAGGCTTTCCTTTCTGTCACATAGCAGGATAAAAAAATGATAGAGCTCTCTCTTCCTGTGTCTGTCCCTCCGTGTGAGTCCATTTTTATCAGACCCAGCAAGGGGGTGGGTTCTCAACCTGATTCATAGTTGAATCAAAAGCCCTAAAGCAATCTTAACAGGTAATCTAATCAAAATCCCCTCAAATGAATTTAATGTAATTAAAGGGTATCACACCCAGAGGAATAGATTAGTTTACAAAAATAATCTTTCTCTTCTTGGGATTCATAAAATAATCTCAAACTACATCAGTACCCTATTCAACACCCACCTCCCTTCCCATGAGAATGGATTTGTGCAATATAGTCTAATCTCCAGAAACACTATTCCACTAAGAATCATCCCTGTCCCCACTCCAGGTGTTTTTTTTGTTGTTGTTGTTGTTTGTTTGTTTGTTTCCTGGTGTAAATCACCAAATCACGTTGGCCTCTTTTGAGACATGAAGCAGATTGGAAGACGTCAGTCACTTTTGAAAATTTAGTAAATTTAGACATCTCTAATTCTGTTTTAAACAGTATGTGACTTCCAAAAAAAAAAAAAAATTGTACTATACAGTAACCTGGGGAAAGGTCCAGTATGAATCTTAGTTGGTATTTTACACATTTAGATTAAATCTAGGTAGATCATCCCTGTTACTCTCCAGCATGGTGAGTTACTAATAGCTAGAAAATGTGCTTATTAAAATTTCTTCACTTAAGCAGCTCTGAAAACTCTAAAACTAACTGAATTGGTTTTCTATTAATCTAATTTTAGAAGTTTACTCTTTGCACTTAGTTCCTTAAAGGATATTAACCAGACTGCCTCAGTTTTGCTTACAGGAATAAGATAATGTTTCAAAGCCACACAAAACAGAATGGAGTCAAGAGCACCTTATGACCCAGTAAATCTATAACTTTTCTCAGAGACAAAAAGCCTTATATCCTTTAGTTGCTGGCTGAAAAAGTAGCCATGAAGATCTTGCACTTCTACAACAATATCTAAAGTGTGGTTTATTAGCTGCTGAAACCAAGCACAAGTTTGTCATGCTTACGACACACAGGACTGACAAGTTGCACATACCCTCCTCACAAGACCGCTGGTATCACTTCTTTTTCTTCTCCCCTATCCCTCTCCTTTGCCTATAAAACCCTAGCTCACTTTCTTACTTTGAACTGGTTTGGGGAAGATGCCCCCAGTTCCTTGCTTGTGCACTTGCAATAAATTACCTTCTCACTCAGAGAGACATGTTTCTCCTTTGTGGTGCAGGATACAAAGATTGGGCAGACCCTTCTATTGGAAATAGCTGTGCTAATGGTAAAATTACTTTGCCCACAACTACTTGAGTCATTTCCACTCTCCTAAACATTTTAAAATATTAAAATAAACCAATGAGATAAAAATTATTATACTCATATTTAAAATAAGGAAACTGTGGATTACAAGGTCTAAACTTTGAGTCAAGGTTACTAAGTGGTAAATTAGCTTTGAATCTTGTCTATCAACTGTCAGCCACTATCTAATGAGTCAGAATTTGATGCAGATTAGTAAATTATAGAGAAGATAACTCTGAACCAATATTTCTCTTCCTTAAAAAGTTTCCAGTCTCCCATTCACCTATGAAATAAAGATGAAATTACTTAATGTTTAATTTAGGGCATTGCTCCATGTGGCCTCAATTTAACTACCCACAGTTCTCTCTCCTAGCTCAGAAATTTACATCCTATGTTCTGGCCTAAGAGACCCCAAGGCTGGCTGGTCCAAACTCACCTGGGAATTTTTAAACCTACCAGTGCTCAGGCCTCATTTATGAATGATTGTTTCATAATCTTGGTGGTGGGACTGGGCATTAGTAAAAAGGTCTCCAAGTGATGTCAACTCCTGGTTATGACACTGTACTATAGTAGTAAAGTTTTGTAAGATGTTACCAGTCAAGAAACTGGCTAAAGGGTACATAGAATCTTTGTACATTATATCTTACGACTTGTGTAAATGTACAATTGTCTCAAAATAAAAGTATAACAAAAAAAGATCTCCAATTGGGTATAATATGCTACCAGTGTCAAAAACTACAGAGGTTCAAGGAACATATCCAGTTATAGTTCACAAAACTCATTCTTTTTGCTGTGATTCTCTTGTCCTTTCCAAATCACTTGCTTGGAAAGCTTTTACATATCTTCTCTAGTTTAGGATCTCTAACCACTTTTCTTCCCACCTCATATTTCTGGGTTTATCAGATCAAATTTTCCCCAAACCTTCTGCTGAGGGAAAATCTATAGAGAATTCTTTGTGAGGTACCTCTTGTGACCTACTTTATAGCCTGCAGGGAGGACATAGAATACCTCTGTGTCTTACTTGCCCCAGGCCATCTGGGGCAACTACCTTATCAAGCTCCTCACTCACACTTTAATAAAGGAGACTCAGCTGGGTGGAGGTGGCTAAGGAGAAAAGGAAGACAAGATAGCTAGGATCTCCAGAGCTGCTGACCTCATTCTCCACTCTCTCTCTCTCTGTAGGTATTTTATGTTAGGCCAAACTAGGGAGGTAGCCCTGGTGTGTAGCATTGCTGTGAGAACTGCTCCAGAGTGGTCCTTCCTGAAATACATGTTTCTATTTTCTAAGGAAACAATGAGATTCTAAAGTACATGTTTCCTTAAATGCAGCCAGGCTCCTTTTGACCTGACCAAAAGGGTTGGGAGTAATCAGCTACTTCTTATGTGTGCAATAGTACTTTTTCTGGACTTTCTCTCACATCTCTAGGCTATCTCCTGTTTGTTCGCATATTATGTCTTTTTAAATCATAGGGTTGGGGAAGAAGAGAGGGGATCATCCACCTTAATTAGGAATCTAGACAGTTGGAGGAGTCCCTTTACTAGTAAGAAAATTTCCATGCATGTGTCTTGGATTCAATTTGCCTGACCTTTGAAAAATTTTTTTTAAATTTCCCTTGTTCCATGAGTCCAAAACCATTTAAAGTATTTCTTCCACAGACTTGATAAAATGCCTTGCTTCTCAACATGGATCAAAGCTATTTTTGTCTCTATCTTGGTATTTTCTCTTAATTCTGGTGAGTAAACTCTCCTTTCGTGAGTGAAACAATTTGCATATCCTAGAAAATGCAGGAAATAATTGTAACTTACTATAGAGGGGCTTGTTTCATTGGGTTGATAATCCTTAAACTGGTAAAAATGAAAAACAGGGCAAGATACAAATTCCTTTTTACTTTTATGAAATTACATCAGTGGATTGCTTTTTCTTATTTCCCAAATTAGAAAAGTAGACACAAAGTGGTATGTTAGAAAAGACAGTAGACCTTAGCTCTATGGTTATCTAAAACTAAAGATTTTACCTCAATTCTTTTTTTTCTCTTGGAAGTCAAATTCCTTAGCTTTTAAATGTAATGGATGGGGAAGAATGATTTCTTCTAGATTTGGTATTCCTTGGCAATATGATTTGTAGCTTGCCAGCTCTGATTCCTTCAGAATCAAGATTTTGTGTAAAAAGGAAACTCATTCATTTCTTGGGGACAAGCTATCTTCTTTCTTTTTTTTTTTTTTTTTCATGTTTCCTTTTGTGAAGTTATGATTTATTGTTTTCATATAGACGAACCATTATAAATAATTTAATGAAGAACTGAATGGACATTTCTCCCCAAGCTGGTTCATCTTTGTTTTTCACTTTTATACTAATATTATTTATGAAAAGTTTAAATTGTGTATGTGTGTGTATCACACCTTCTGTTTTCTTTCACCTTCTTTTCCTTCTCACCCATGGTGATTGTCTCATTGTCTCCATTCTTTTTTTTTTTTTTTTTTTAACAATTAAAATCAGTTTTATTTTTTTAAATAAATACAGATTGTGACACAATTTTGTGAATCCCAGACAAAGATTTTGTTCTTAATCTATTCCTGTGAGTGTGGGGCCATATTTTTGTTGTTGTTGTTTTTTAAGATACTTAGATTATACAAATGTCACATAAAAAATATAGATTTCCATATTCCCTGCTCCCCACACCTCCCACATTTTCCCACATTAACAACATCCTTCATTAGTGAGGTACATTCATTGCAATTGATGAACACATTTTGGAGCATTGTCACTAAGCATGGATTATAGTTTACATTGTAATTTACTCTCTCTCCCACTCGATTCTGTAGATTATGGCAAGATATATAATGGCCTGTATCTGTTATTGTAATGTCATTCAGGATGATTTCCAAGTCCTGAAAATGCCCCCGTATTACACCTGTTTTACCTTCTCTTTACCCTCAGAACCTCCAGTGGCCACTGCCTCCATATCAATGACATTTCTTCCATTGCTACAATCACAATAAGTCTATAGTAGAATACTAGTAAGTCCACTTTAGTCCATAGTTCATTCCCCAGTCCTGACGATTGTGGGATGGTGATGCCCACCCCACCTATAATTGAGAGGGGGCTGTGATCCCATGGCACCGATGGATGGGACTCTCTGGCTTGCAGTTGTAGACTCTATCGGTTCCTTGGTATGGTGGTTGTCCATCAAGCTACCTTCTTTAAAGCTCAATATGGTCCATGAATTTAAGATTAAATAAATGTGAAGCATTGGACAGAGGCAGGCAATTAGAGCAGAATACTGATGAATTAAATACTGATTAATATCCTCATCTTTAAGTGACTTCATGTGAGGCATTGTCTTCTCTGAATTGGATATCATCTCTAAAAATGAAAAAACAGTGGTATCTTTTTCAAAGCAGGATATTGGAAAGAGTGCTAAAAATAATACATAAATTATTTTTCACAGACTGACAGCAATTTGAAAATTTTAAAATATTTTATTTTGTTCTACTTTGTGAATTTAGGCTTTGCTACTGCCATTAATGGTTCATCACATTACCTGTAGCTTTTGCTTAAGCATTTTATATAGAATTATGTTACTAAGAAATGTGGTCACTTCCTACCAGAGATGATGCTTTATTTTATTTTGAATTTTTAAAATGTTTTCATCTGTGTGTTTTTTGCAGAAACTGCCTTTCACTTAGTGCCAATTTACCTACTCAAGGTAAGGTAATAATGATTTTTTCAGGAAGTTGAAAAGGTAAATTACTAACCTCTTTTGTGTTGTAAATTTCAGCAGCAAAATTCACCAAGAATATACACAGCAACATGATCCTTTTAAAAGTAAAAATAGGTATTATCATTACATTAAACTTAAAGTTTTTTATAAGATTTTTACAGTTTATACAAATCATTTGACATTATCCTGACAAGGTGAAAATATCTTCTTATCCAAAATTCCATTCTTGGGCAAAAATCTTATTGCATGCAAACATCTGAGACAGGTTAATGGTTAATGGAGGTTTACATTGAAAATGTTCATCCTAGCAAATCAAATAGGGAAAAAAACAACCTAATTATCCATTTAAGCATGAATTAAAATGCTAGTTGTTATATAGTCACATGTGAAATAGTACATACAGATCAAAAGAAATGACGATAGCTCTAAACACCAAAATAGATTAATGGTCAAGGAAAGTTAAAAAAGTAAGTCATGTACAAATACATAAAGTATTTTTTATGTATGTAAATTATCAAAACTGTGAAAACTAACCAGATTACATATATGTATACATATGTGTGTGTGTGTACATATATATAATATAAAGTAATATATATTACACGGGTAAACATCTGTGAGAGAATATATAAAGTTGGCAGAGATGGCTGGCAGAAGAATGACTATATCTATATAGTGAAATTATGGAGAAAGACAAGGGAATGAAAAAGAGAAAATTCCGTTTCAAGATTTGTTCTATTAAGATGGAAAGATGGAGATGAGATCAGAAATTAAGAGAATTTGGGAGGGTGGGGAGGTTGGAAAATCTTTCAAAGTGCACGACCTTTAAAAAATATTAGTCTTGTAAAAATAAAGTTAATGACATCTTAAATTTTAAGTGAGTTGTGGTTACATTGCTGTTTGTCATTAAACTTACATATAAAACTATATTTCTCCAATTTTAATGAATGGCATTTCATATTAGGATTGAAGAAAATTTTATTCCAATATTGATTATTTGATAAATTTCATATTGTCACTCTATACTTTATAGCAAGGATGTCATTGGTACTCACGTCCAATATTTGTTTGCACCAGTGAAAATGATCCAGTCTGTGGAACCAATGGCCAAACTTATACAAATCTATGTATCTTCTGCAGAGATAAGTGGTAAGAACATGAAAGTATTTTTTTCTTACAAAGCAATGAAGAAACTATCACAAAATGTTAGGACAATTCTTGTGGCTGATAGCCTGGGCACAGCATATACCAAGAATTACTATAATACCTGTGTAAAAGGTATACGAAACACCTTTGTATATTTTTCTGAAGTTCTCTTTTCCGAAAGTAGTTTTGTATTTGAGCTTTCCACATAACCATGCTGGAAGTTCTGCAAATATATAAGTTGATTATTTTAAATTTATTTTATCATGAATTACTAGTGGAAGACTAGCGACCAATATAATGTAATTTCCAAAGCCTTCATGCTGAGCTGTAGATCTCTATGACGTCATGAGAATGAGTCTTGCAGTTCTCTATTTGCTGGGAGTATAAGTGAGTGAGGAATTCTAATGAAGGCTGCAATCTGGAATCTATCGCAATGGATCCATTCATGCTACAAAGGGACGCATTCTGATTAATGACTTTATCACCTGAACTCCACAACTGCCTTCCAAATCTTGAGGGCACAGGGCACTTCCATCCAATCCCCCGTTCCTCTTTCTTTCACTCTGAAGGAGTTTGGTCTGGGTTCTGCCAGCTTTCCCTGCCAACCTTGGTCTATCATGGTATTTCCTCTTATAAAATCTTTTACTTATACCCCCAAATTGCCATGTCCTTTTCAAGGACCTCTAAATCAATCTTTTTTTTCTTTTTTTTTCTTTTTTCTTTTTTAACTTTATTTTGTACATTTAATAATTGAAAACATAAACAATTAAAAACTAAAAAGTAAACACAGATGAATAAATATATACATTTCTCAATTAAATGTAATGGATACATGTAATTTTTTTTTGTTTTGCTTTGTTTTTGTTTGTTTGTTTGTTTGTTTTTGTGTGTGTGAATCAAACAATATATTACACAATATATTTGGTTCATAGTAATGCATTCATACAGTATTTGTCCTTTTGTGTCTGACTTGCTTCACTCAACATAATGTCCTCCAGGTTCATCCATGTTGCCATATGCTTTATGACTTCATTTCTTCTTACAGCTGCATAATATTCCATCGTGTGAATAGACCACAGTTTGTTTATCCATTCATCTGTTGATGGAAACCAGGGTTGTTCCCAACTTTTGGCAATGGTGAATAATGTGGCTATGAACATCGGTGTGCAGATGTCTGTTCATGTCACTGCTCTCAGGTCTTCTGGGTATATACCCAGTAGTGGTATTGCAGGGTCACATGGCAAGTCTATATTTAACTTCTTTAGGAACTGCCAAACAGTCCTCCATAGTGGTTGTACCATCCTGCATTCCCACCAACAGTGAAGAAGTGTTCCTATCTCTCCACATCCTCTCCAACACTTGTAGTTCTCTGTCTTTTTAATAGGGGCCATTCCGATAGGTGTGAAATGATATCTCATTGTAGTTTTGATTTGCATTTCCCAAATCATGAATGATGTTGAGCATTTCTTCATGTGTTTTTTTGCCATTTGTATTTCTTCTTCGGAGAAATGTCTATTCAAGTCTTTGGCCCATTTTTTAATTGGGTCGTTTGTCTTTTTATTGTTGAGTTGTAACATCTCTTTATATATCCTGGATATTAAACCCTTATCAGATATGTGATTTCCAAATATTTTTTCCCATTGAATGGGCTGCCTTTTCACCCTTCTGACAAAGTCCTGTGAGGTGCAAAAGTGTTGAATTTTGAGAAGGTCCCATTTATCTACTTTTCTTTTGTTGCACGTGCTTTGGGTGTGAGGTCCAAGAAACCACCACCTACTACAAGGTCTTGAAGATGTTTCCCTACATTTTCTTCTAGTAGTTTTATAGTCCTGGCTTTTATATTTAGATCTTTGATCCATTTTGAGTTGATTCTTGTATAGGGGGTGAGATAACAGTCCTCTTTCATTCTTTTGGTTATAGATATCCAGTTCTCCCAACACCATTTGTTGAAGAAACCGTTTTTTCCCATCAGCGTGGGCTTGGTAGGTTTGTCAAAAACCATTTAACTATATAGGTGAGGGTATATTTCTGGATTCTCAATTCTATTCCACTGATCGATATGTCTATCTTTATGCCAGTACCATGCTGTTTTGACCACTGTAGCTTTGTAATATGTTTCAAGGTCAGGCAGTGAAATTCCTCCCACATTGCTCTTTTTTTTCAGAATGCTTTTGGCTATTCGGGTGCACTTACCCTTCCAGATGAATTTGGTAATTGCCTTCCCTAATTCTGTAAAATAAGCTGTTGGGATTTTGATTGGTATTGCATTGAATTTATAAATCAGTTGGGCAAGATTGACATCTTCACGATATTTATTCTTCCAGTCCATGAACACGGAATGTCTTTCCATTTGTTTAGGTCTTTTTAAATTTCTTTTAGCATTGTTTTGTAGTTTTCTGCATATAGGTCCTGTACTTCCTTGGTTAAATTAACTCCTAGATTTTTTTTTTTTTTAAACGACTTTTTTTTTTTTTCTTACCGGGAGGTCCCAGGAATCGAACCCAGGTCCCTCCATATGGGAGACAGACGCCTGACCATTTGAGCCACATCCACCCCCAACTCCTAGGTATTTGAGTCTTTTCGTTGCTATTGAAAATGGAATTTTCCTCCTGATTTCCTCCTCAGATTGTTCAGTACTAGTGTACAAAAACATTACTGATTTTTGCGTGTTGATCTTATATCCTGCCACTTTGCTGAACTCATTTATTAGTTCAAGTAGCTTTGTTATGGACACTTCAGGATTTTCTAAATACAGGATCATGTCATCCACAAACAGTGAGAGTTTTACTTCTTCTTTTCCTATTTGGACGCCTTTAATTTTTTTGTCTTGTCTAATTGCCCTAGCTAGAACTTCTAGTACAATGTTGAATAACAACGGTGACAGTGGGCATTCTTGTCTTGTTCCTGATCTTAGGGGGAAAGCTTTCAACCTTTCCCCATTGAGTATGATGTTGGCTGTGGGTTTTTCATATATGCCTTTTATCATATTGAGGAATTTTCCTTTTATTCCTCTTTTGAAGTATTTTGATCAAAAAAGGATGTTGGATTTTGTCGAATGCCTTTTCTGCATCTATTGAGATGATCAGGTGGTTTTTTTCCTTCAATTTGTTAATGTGGTGTATTACATTGATTGATTTTCTTATGTTGAACCAGCCTTGCATACCAGGAATAAATCCCACTTGGTTGTGATGTATAAGTCTTTTGATATGCTGTTGGATTCGATTTGCAAGTATTTTGTTGAGAATTTTGAATTTATGTTCATGAGAGAGATTGGTCTGTAATTTTCTTTTCTTGTGGAATCTTTATCTGGCTTTGGTATTAGGGTGATGTTGGCTTCATAAAATGTGTTGGGTAATTTTCCATCCTCTTCAATTTTTTGGAAGAGTTTAAACAGGATTGATATTAATTCTTTTTGAAATGCTTGGTAGAACTCACCTGTGAAGCCATCTAGTCCTGGACTTTTCATTGATGGGAGATTTTTTACTACGTATTCAATGTCCTTAATTGTGATTGGTTTGTTAAGTTCTTATATTTCTTGTTGTGTCAGTGTAGGTTGGTTATGAGTTTCTAGAAATTTGTCCATTTCATCCAGGTTGTCTGGTTTGTTGGCATATAGTTTCTCATAATATCCTCTTATGATTCTTTTTATTTTTGTGTGCTCATTTGTAATTTCCCCCCTTTCATTTCTGATTGTATTTATTTGCATCTTCTCCCTTTTTTTCTTTGTTAGTCTAGCGAGGGGTTTGTCAATTTTATTGATCTTCTCAAAGAATCAGCTTTTGGTTTTGTTGATTTTCTCTATTGCTTTTCTGTTCTCATTTTCATTTATTTCTGCTCTAATCTTTATTATTTCTTTCCTTCTTTTTGCTTTGGTATTGGTTTGCTGTTCTTTTTTCTAGTTTCTCAAGTTGTTCAGTTAAATCTTTGAGTTTAGCTCTTTCTTGTTTTTTACTATAGGCATTTAGGGCTATAAATTTCCCTCTCAAGACTGCCTTTGCTGTATCCCATAAGTTTTGATATGTTGTGTTCTCATTTTCATTTGTTTCAATATATTTACTGATTTCACTTGCAATTTCTTCTTTGACCCACAGAATATTTAGGAGTGTGTTGTTCAGTCTCCACACATTTGCAAATTTACTTTTTTCCTGTCTCTTATTGATTTCTAGTTTCATTCCATTATGATCTGAGAAGGTGCTTTGTATAATTCCAAACTTTTTATATTTATTGAGAGCTGTGTTGTGACCTAATATGTGGTCTATCCTGGAGAAAGATCCATGGGCACTTGAGAAGAATGTATAATCCGCTGAGTTTGGATGCAGTGTTCTGTAAAGTCTGTTAGGTCTAACTTGTTTATCATATTGTTCAAGTTCTCTGTTTCCTTGTTGATCTTCTGTCTAATTGTTCTATCTAATAATGCGAGAGGGGTGTTGAAGTGTCCAGCGATTATTGTAGAAATGTCTATCTCTCCCTTCAGTTTTGCCAGAGTTTGTCTCATATATTTTGGGGCACCCTGGTTAGGTGCGTAGGTATTTTTGACTGTTATATCTTCCTGGAGGATCATCACTTTTATTAATATATAATGGCCTTCTGCATCTCTTATCACTTTTTTACATTTGAAGTCTGTTTTGTCTGATATTAGTATAGCTAACCCTGTTCTTTTCTGTTTACTATTCACATGGAGTATCTTTTTCCAACCTTTTACTTTCAGCCGGCTTGTATCCTTGGGTCTGAGGTGAGTTTATTTTAAGCAGCTTATGGAAGGCTCATTTTTTTTTTATCCATTCTGTCAGCCTGTATCTTTTGATTGGGGAATTTAATCCATTCACATTTATTGATATTAGTGAAAATGCACTATTTATTTCCTCCGTTTTATTCTTTGGTTTTCATATGTCATCTTATTTTTGTCTCTCTTTTTACTCTTTTGGTTATCCTTTCTGCTTTTCTTTCTTCTATACTCTCCTCCAAGCCTCTCTCTCCTGTCGTTTTCTTTCAGGTTCTAAGGTTTTCTTTAATATTTCCAGCAAAGGTGGATTCTTTTTTGCAAACTCTCTTAGTTTCTGTTTGTTTGTGAATACTTTATATTCACCTTCATATTTGAAGGACAATTTTGCTGGATAAAGAATTCTCGGCTGGCAGTTTTTCTCTTTCAGTTTCCTAATTGTATCATACCACTGTCTTCTCGCCTCCTTGGTTTCTGAAGAGAAATCTGCACTAAGTCATACTGGATGTCCTTTGTACATGATCGTTTGCTTCTCTCTTGCTGCTCTAAGAATTTTCTCTTTATCTTTTACATTTGACATTCTGAATAATATGTGTCTTGGCGTAGGTCTATTTGGATTTATTCTTATTGGGATACGGTGTGCTTCTTGGACATGTAAGTTCATTTCTTTCGTGAGAGTTGGGAAATTTTCAGCTATTATTTCCTCAAATACTCTTTCTGCCCCTTTTCCTTTCTCTTCTCCTTCTGGAACTCCCACGACACATATGTTCTTGCGTTTTGTGTTGTCATTCAACTCTCTGAGCCCCTGCTCAATTTTTTTCCATTCTTTTCTCTCTCTGTTCTTTTCTCTCTTCAATTAGCTGCTCTGTCTTCACTATCACTTATTCTTTCTTCTATCATTTCGAGTCTGCTGTTGTTAGCCTCAAATGTATTTTTTACTACACCTATTGTGTTTTTCATTCCCATGAACTCCGTTACTTTTCTGTTCATGATTTCAAATTCTTCTTTGCGTTCGCTCAATGACTTCTTGATGTCATTTATCTCTTTAACTATATTCTCTTTCATCTCATTAATTTGATTTTGGAAATGTGTGCTCATCTCACTGATTAGTTCTCTCAAATTCTGCATCACTTCTGGGACTTTGCTGTATTCCTTTTCTTGGGCCATGTCTTCTATTTTCTTAGTATGGCTCGTAATTTTTTGCTGATGCTTAGGCATCTGGTTAGTTTGTATTTTACTTAGATGCTCTATCTCTTTCTCTTTTATGGGGTTTTAGTGGCAGGAGGCTGTGAGTTGCCACAGCTCTTTGATTTTTGGCTCAACCTTGATTGTTAGGATTGTTCTGCTGGTTGCTCAAAACTGGGCACTGGAACCAGTAATTGGTTGTAGAGTCGTTTCCTAGGGCCTTGGGCAAGGAGGCTATAGAGGCCAGGAAAAGCCTCTCTTACTTATTAATTTTCTTATGTGCACTTCATTGGTCTGCCAGGAGATGGCGCTTGTTGGCAGCTCTCAATTCAATGCCTGATCGGAGTGTATTTGTTGTGACACAGACCATATCAATGTGATAGAGCTTCCTGTCTGGGGGCTAAGAGCCCTGTGATTCAAACTTTCTGAGACAGTTCCTCAGACTTCTCTCATAGCGCCCCCCTTTTCCCAGCTAGGAAATATTTCCACTCCCTTCTGAATCCTCAACAATCAGTCCCTGTTAGTAGAGGAGGAGATTGGGAGGTTTGTATATCTTTAGCCCCCTGCAGACTCCAATGCAAACAATGGCGCAGCCCCACCCAGCCTGGAAGGGCTCTCGGGACAGGGCTGACCAAGTAGGGTCAGCCCCACGCTCTCTCTCCCCTCTCCCGTGGAGTCCTCAACAATTAGTCCAGGCTAGAAGAGAGGGAGGTTGCCAGGGTCGGATTTCTCCAGTCCTTTCTAGGCTCCCAGTGCAAACCGCCGTGTGGAAGGGTCCGTGGGGCTCTGCAGCCCAAATTTCAGGTCAGAACCTGAGTCAGCCTAAGGCTGTGTCCCTCTCTCTCCCCTTTCCGGGAGTGGCAGATCCCTGAAGCCCCCTTTGTCTGTGTTTGCAAGGCCAGAGGCCCAAGAATTCTGAAGAGTGTAGGGGAGGGTGCCGGCAGCAGCAGAAGCTGCTACTTGCAACTCACAGGTCTGTAGTTGCAATTTCCCTTTTCTGTCCCTCTCTCCTCTGGGTGGTTTGCAGCCTTCACCTGCTGTCCTAAACCCTAGAAGATCTTTTTCGGGGCTGTTTCAGCTTGTCCTCTAGCTATTTTTCTAGAGAAGTGATTCCCGTGTCTTACTAGTCCGCCATCTTCCCGGAAGTCCTAAATCAATCTTTAATCCTCTCCTTTCTCAGGTATGGAAGGGTTCCAAGACTAAGTCAGGACTGAGTAAGTAGGAAGGGTCAAGTGGCCCCACAGTAGGAAGAAGATATGTGCAGGGCCAGGAGTAAGTAGGGTCCAGCTACTTGTAGAAGAGGAGCCCAACCTCTCCATTGTGTTCTGAATGAAATCCTCCTCAATGAAAAACACTTTATGCCCAGCCCCGAAAGTTAAATGTGACCTTTAATTCTTTCATTTTTTTGTGTGTCTTACTTTCTCTATAGGATTTTCCGGAATAAATTTGAATTTGATCATTTTGGTGAATGCTGAATTTTGATGGAAGTACACATCCATATGGCATTTATTCTGAGCCCATTTTGTGGTGGATTTTGCAATGAAATTTTTCTCAGGGCCTTATTCCTAGAAGACCAGGTAAACCTTCCCATGGAACACAAGTTGGCATATAGAATGTTCAAGGTTCTTTCCAACTCTAAGATCCTGTGATTTCAGGATTTTGATTCTCTATGTTCACTTATTCATTCCAATTCAGTTTCTTAATTAAATGTTTGACAATCTAAAATCTAATGCAATTTAAAATACTAAATATTTACTGTAAAATGTTAAATGATTTTTATCTTTATTCAAATATCCTTTCTTTCTTATAATTAAAGAGATATTTTCCATTAGAATGTAAAAATTTATTCACCCAGTTGCATGGCCTTTTTTCTTTTTAGAGGACTATTATAAAAATTCTTCAGTGAGCATGGTAAATTCATATGTACATTCTTTTTCATTTTTACTCAACATATTACATAACAACCTACTATGTGTCAGGCATTTTGTCAAATGACATCTATCAGATGGTAAGCAATAACAGGAAATTTAGTGCACTCTTTGAAATTATCTGTTAGAAAATGGGAACTCTTCTTCATGGGGTGACTACTATCTACAAAAGGTCTTCAGGCAGCCTGCCTCAGGTATCAAACTTAGTTCTTGTAAGAATCTTATTAGAAATATATCAGTTCCATGCTTTAATCATAATGAAACTGGGACACAAGAAATTTAATGATATTTGAAATCTGAGATTCTAGTAATGAAAATGCAGTTTTAATAGAAAACTTGGTATTTTATTCTTTTTTTCTATACAACATCATTATGGTATTTACATGCAATAAAGTTCATGGTTTTTATGGTATAATTCAATGATTTTATTAAATATACAGAGATACACAACTATCACCAGAATCCTATTTTAGACCATTTACATTACCTCTCAAAAGGTTTAGTTCCTTACTTTGTAATGATGAATGATATTCCATTTTGTGTAAATAAACCACATAGTGCTTATTTATTCACCAGTTATAGAACATCTATAAAAATAGTGGATTGTTTCTACTTTTTGGCTATTATAAATATTGCTGCTATGAACATTAGTAGAAGTGTATTTGTTTGGAAATATATTTTCATTTCTCTTGGGTAGTAATAAGGGAAAAATGAAGAGTTCCAGCAATAGGTGTATGTTGAACCTTATAAGAACCTGCCAAACTGTTTTCCAAAGTGGCTATATTTTTTACATTCCCACCAGCTATGCATGAGGGTTCCAGTTTTTCCACATCCTCATGAATATTTTTATTACCCACCTTTTTTTAACAGCCATTCTAGTGGGTACATTTATTCTTTTTATAATCACAAAAGGCACTTTAATCAGCATATAAAATCTGCCTATATATGCTATGATCATAATTAAGGGGAAAAGATCAACTATTAACAGTTGAACTATTAATACACCAAAATGGTAAAATTGGTTACTTCTGAATGATGGAGTTAAGGTTTTCATCTTTCTACACTTCTGTACATTGGTTTAAACAAGGAACCTGTATTTTCTATCATAATCTAAGAAATATCTTTAATAAAAATATTTAGGAGTTTTATTGCTCACACTGTCTAATTTTACCTATCTTAACACTTCCCAACAGTGACATTATATACCAAAGTTTCCCTCCAGTCTCCAGATTGTTATGCAGAGTAACAATTGGCTTAACTAAGCTCCAGGGAAGAAATGAAAAGAATCCTACACAATCTGTTAAGTCAGACAGGATGTTAGAATGCATAGCCATTACTGCCATCCATGTCACAATGTTTTCTGAGCTGGTATGTGGACACACAGAAATTAGCTTTTCTGAAACATTGTGTTCCTTTATAAGCATCCTGTTGGTGATGTAGCTCCCTGACTCCCATATATTAGGGCTATTAAGCCAAACTCATCAAGGCACACAATATTCAACTAGTTTTGTGTTTTGCATATGGTTGCAAAAACCACCTCACCATAGATAATTGTAAATGAAACTTAGTATATAAACTGGGAATTTTGCTCCACATAATATTTCTCAGTCATAATACAATATTAATCATGTACACCTGAGATTATGGAGTATCAGTTGAATATAGAACCCAGAGGCCCAGGGAAAAGAACATGGCTTAAGACAAATATTTAGTGGTCAATACCAAGGAAGGGCCCTCCTTTTCCCTGTGCATAGCTTCCACAACAAATGGATCTGCACTGCTCTTTTCTCTGAGTCATCACCAAGTATCCTTTTGCCTCCAGTTACTCTCCACACACACACACACACACACACACACACAAGCAGACACCCTGAATCAAACCAATGCCTTAGAAAACCATCATTCCAAATTCAGTTAGACAAGGGCACTTTAAGTCAAATCATATTGTACAAAATATCTAACATGTGCCAAACAGAGTTTTATTTATTCTATACCATGATATACATTATTTTAAGGTAATAACAGTCCATAAATATTCATTTGACCACCAATGTATGTCATCATTTTATGTTAAAAATTATGCTAGTTAAATAAAATAGAAAAACAAAGCAAAACAAAAGATTATGCTAAACAGGAGAGAAAAAATTGGAAGAGAGTGTAAGAACAACTAAAAAGACAAAAAGAAAAATAAAAACAAAATATGACATTTTATTACCCAAAGAAAATATGGCTAACGTAAGTAATTCCTTGAAAGTAATAACACTGAAGGTTAATGGATTAAACTCATCATTCAAGAGACACAGATTAGCAGAATGGAAAAGGAACTATGACCCATCTATATGTTGTCTACAAGAAACCCACCTTAAATCCAGGGATTCAATGAGGCTGAAAGTGAATGGCTGGAAAAAAATCTTTTAAGCAAACAATAACCAAAAAAGGGGGGACTAGCTAAATAGCTATACTAATAACAAACAAAATAGACTTTAAATGCAAAACTATTGTAAGAGACAAAGTCAGACACTATATATTAGTGAAAGGAGTAATCTTTCAAGAAAAAAGAACAATCATAAACATTTATGCACCTTACAGGGGTGTCTCAAAATATGTGAGCAAACACTGGAAAAACTAAGTGGAGAAATAGATGCCTCTACAATTATAGTGAGGGACTTTAATACACCATTATCACCATTAGACAGAACATCTCAAAAAAGAATCAATAAATAAACAAAGACTTTGATTAATACATTAGAGGATCTGTATCTAATAGACATATACAGAACACTACACCCAACTACAGTGGGATATTCATTCTTCTCAAGTGCACATGGATCACACTCCAAGATAGACCACATGCTAGGCTACAGAAAAAATCTCAATGAATTCAGAAAGATTGGGATTATACCATGTAATTTCTCTGAACACAATGGAATGAAATTGGAAATCAGTAAGGGCCAGAGAACCAGATTAGGCACAAAGATATGGAAGTTAAATAACACACTATTAGACAAAGAGTGGGTCAAGGAGGAAATCTCAAAAGAAATCATTAACTACCTTGAAATGAATGAAAATGATAACACAACATAACAAAACCTATGGGATGCAGCAAAAGTGGTACTGAGAGAGAAATTCATAGCCATAAATGCATATATTAAAAAAGAAGAAAGAGCTAAAATTGAAGGCCTAACTGCACACCTGGAGGAATTAGAAAAAGAACAACAAACTAATCCCCAAAGGAAGTAGAAAGAAGGAAACAACAAAGATTAGAGCAGGACTAAAGGAAATAAAAATAAGAAAGTACTAGAAAAAATAAACAAAGCCAAAAGCTGGTTCTTCGAGAAGATTAATAAAACTGACAAACCCTTAGCTAACCTAACAGAGAAGAAAAGAGAGGAGATGCAAATACACAAAATAAGAAATGAGAAAGGGGATATCACCACTGACCCCACAGAAATAAAGAGTATCATGAGAGGATATTTCGAAAAATTATATGCCAAAAAGAAGGATAATTCAGAGGAAATGGACAAATTCCTAGAAACTCACAAGTAGCCTACATTGATGAAAGAAGAAATTGATGAAGTCAGTGAACCAATTACAAGTAAAGAGATAGAATAGTCATCAAAAACTTCCCAACTAAAGAGCCCCAGACTAGACAGCTTCACAGGTGAATTCTACCAACATTCCAGAAAGAACTAACACCTATCCTGCTTAAACTCTTCCAAATATAGAAGTAGAAGGAACATTGCCTAACTCATTCTATGAGGCCAGCATTACCTTAATACCAAGCCAAACAAAGATGCCACAAGAAAGGAAAATTACAAACCAATATCTCTAATGAGCCTAGATGCTAAAATCCTCAAACAAACAAACAAACAAAGAAACTTGCTAATGGTATTCAACAACACAACAGATGAATTATACACCATGACAAGTGGGTTTCATCCTAGGTATGCAAGGATGGTTCAACATAAGAAAATTAATCAATGTAATACACGACATTAACAGATTGAAAGAAAAAAAATCACGTGATTATCTCTATAGATGCAGAAAAAGCATTCAACAAAATACATCAACCTTTCCTGATAAAAACACTGCAAAAGATAGGAATAGAAGGAAACTTTCTGAACATGATAAACGGTGTATATGAAAAACCTACAGCTAACATAGTATACAATGGTAAAATACTAAAAGCTTTCCCTCTAAGACCGGGAACAAGACAAGAATGCCCACTATTACTGCTCCTACTTAACATTGTCTTAGAAGTACTTGCTTGAGCACTGAGGCAAGAAAAAGATATAAAAGGTATCAAAATTGGAAAGGAGGAAGTAAAATTTTCACTATTTGCATATGAATGACCCTATATATAGAAAGCCTGAGAAATCTACAACAAACCTTCTAGAATTTATAAATGAGTTCAGTGAAGTCACAGGCTATAAGATCAATGCTCAAAAATCATTAGCATTTGTGTATACCGATAATGAGCAATCTGAGGAAGAAATCCAGAAAAAAATACCATTTACAATAATAACTAAAAGAATCAAATACCTAGGAATAAATATAACTAAACATATAAAGGACTTCTACACAGAATACACAACACTGTTAAAAGAAATCAAAGAAGACTTAAATAAATGGAAGAATATTCCCTGTTCATGGATAGGGAAACATCATTAAGATGTCTATCCTACCCAAACTAATCTACAGATTTAATGCAATCCCAATAAAAATCAACACAGCATTTTTTACTGAATTGGAAAAATTAACTACAAAATTTATCTGGAAGGGTAAGAGGTCCTAAATAGCCAAAGACATATTTAAAAAGAAAAATGAAATTGGAAGAATCACACTACCTGACTTTAAAACAAACTACAGGGGCTGAAGTCTAATCCTTCAGACCCCCTCCATTGGGAGAGTTTCTCAATAAATTTCCTGCCTTCAAAAAACAAATAAACAAACAAAAAAAACATGCTATAAAGCTACAGTGGTCAAAACTGCATGGTATTGACATAAGGATAGACATACCGAACAATGGAACCTAACTGAGAGTTTTGATATAGATCTTCACATATACAGCCGTCTGATATTTGACAGGGCTGCCAAGCCACTCACCTGGGAGAGAATGGCCTCGTCAACAAATGGTGCTTGGATAACTAGATATCCATATCCAAAAGAATGAGAGAGGAACATCATCTCACACCTTATAGAAAGATCAATTCAAGATTAATCAAAGATTTAATATAAGACCCAAGATCATAAAGACCTTGTAAGGTAATGTAGGGAAGCATCTACAAGAGCTTGTAACAGGAAATGTTTTCATGAACTTCACAACCAAAGCATGAGCAGTGAAAAGAAAAATAGATAAATGTGATCTCCTCAAAATTAAAAACCTTTGCACCTTAAAGAAGGTTATCAAGAAGGTAAAAAGACAGCCTACCCAATAGGAGAAAATATTTGGCAACCATATATCTGATAGGAGCTTAGTATCCAACATATATAAAGAAATCCTACACTTTGAAAATAAAGACAAACAACCCATTTAAAAATGGGCAAGCAACTTGAAAAGACACTTCTCTAAGGAAGAAATACAAATGGCTAAAAAGCCCATGGAAAGATGCTCAACATCACTAGCTAGTAGGGAAATGCAAATCAAAACAACACAAGGTACCACCTTACACCCATTAGACTGGTGGCTATTGAAAAAACAGAGGACTATAAGTGTTGGAGAGGATGTGGAGGAATAGGAACCCTCATCCACTGCTTGAGGGAATGTAGAATAGTCTAGCCATTGTGGAGGATAGTTATTAGTTCCTCAAAAAACTAACTTTAGAACTGCCATATGTTCCAGCAATTCCACTGCTGTTTATATACCCAGAAGAACTGAAAGCAAGGACACAAACAGATATATACACACCAATGTTCATAATGGCATTATTCACTATTGCCAAAAGTTTGAATTGACCCAAATGCCCCTCAACAGATGAACTGATAAACAAAATGTGGTACACACATACAATAGAATATTACTCAGCTGTAAGAAGAAACACAGTGCTAACCCATGGGATAACATTGATGAAGCTTGAGGAACTTGTGTTGAGTGAAGCAAGACAGGCATTGAAGAATGAACATTACATGACCTCACTGATATGAATTAAGCAAATTGAGCAGACTCAGAGTTATTGTCTGGAAGATAGATTTACAGAAAATAGAAAGGGGGAAGAAGGTTGTGAGCCAACACCCACATGGACATAATCTATGGTAAGGTGAAAGTGTAAAGTTGCACGTTGAAGGGATATGACAGGAAGGTAATGATATTATTGGGTTGGGTGGTGCAGGTTTGACAGGTGGATAGATTGGAGAGGGTAGGTTGGAAGGTTCAGGGAAGTGGGGGGAGGGTTGGGAGAGGGACGAGGTGAACACTGGGGATTGGCAAGTATGTGGTTGAAAGTACAAAGTTGGGAACTATTATGGCAATATGACAAGGAAGGGTTACTGGTTTAGGGTATTGGATGGGGGTGGGGGTGGTATTAATCAGCCAAGGGGGTGCTGATGCAAAATACCAGAAATAGGTTGGTCTTTATAAAGGGTATTTATTTGGGGTAGAAGTTCACAGTTACCAGGCCATAACGCATAAATTTATTCCCTCACTAAAGTCCATTGCCACATGTTGGAGCAAGACAGCAGCTGACGTTTGCCAGGGTTCAGGCTTCTTGGGTTCCTCTCTTCCTGGGGCTGTGTTTCTCTCCAGGCTTAGCTCCTCTGTTTCCTCCACAAGATCAGCTATAGACTATGAGGCTCTCGAGGCTTTGCTTCGCTCCACAAGGCCAGCTGTGAACTCTCAGGTGAACAGCTCCTCTCTATCCTGGGGCCTTCTCTCCTTCTCACCAGAACTCCAACATCAAAACTGCTTCCACTCTTGTTCTTTGCCATGCCTTTTATATTTGATTCCCACCCCACCAAGGGGTAGGGCTCAATGCCCAAGTGATGTGGCCCAGTTAATGCCCTAATCATAACTTAATCATGCCCAGATTAGCAGACCAGTTTACAAGCATGATCCAATGTCTATTTTTGGAGTTCATAATTACATCAAACTGCCAAACTGCTACGGGGGTGGGGGTGGGGAGCATTCAGGAAAGGGAACTCCTGGAGCAGGCTTCTAGGGAGTGTGTGAGTGATCATTTTGTCATAATATGTTGTATCAGTGGGTGGAGATCCACTTAATGAGTAGGAAGAAGTTGGATTCCCAGCCTGGGGAGGACCAATTTGTTCACAAACAAAGGGGTGGGAGTCTCTCAAGAACATGGACAGTTCCTAATAAGGGAGGACAAATCAGTGTGTCAAGACTTCAGTGTTGTTGCATGTAACTGAATCTTCTCATCCATGGGCCCCGAGGGGTGGGGGAGGGAGGAATAGAATAGATGGAACAGGGGGTATTTAGTGGGCAATGGAAGTGTTCTACATGCTCATGCAATGATGGGCACAGGTCATGTTAAATATCTTCAAAATTTATAAAAATGTATGGTCTAAAATGTAAACCATAATGTAAACCATTGACCATGGGTAGTAGCTATGTTTCACTATTTGTATATCAGTTGTAACAAAGGTACCATCTACATTTAAAAAGGTATTAATATGGGAGGGGGGAAAGTGGGAGGATGTTGGGTATATGAGAGTCCCCTGTATTCTGTATGTGACTTTACTATGGCTAAAATTTCTTTGAAAACAAAAAATGAAAAAAAAAATAACACACTGGGGAATAAATGGAAGAAAAGCCACTGTACAGACAGGACACTAGATGCTACAGTGATGAAAAGCAAAATGTCAAAACAAATTTTAAAAAATATTTTTCATTATTTTTAAATATCCTGATCTTTTAATTTTCTTTATTTTTAGTTTTTTAAAAATTTTTATATATTTTATTTCTTATATTTAAATCTATCATTATTATTTCATTTTCCTATTAAATGTACTTGGCTACTTTAATGGCTTCATTTTTGAAGAAGCTTTGGATCACAGAAGGGTTACATCTGGGTCAGGGGTGGATCATTGTTCTGGAGTGTCAGTGATGGTGGATACATGGGAGAAAGTTCACCTGGGCATACATATAAGGTATATAAATACGTTCAAATGTTCACAGGGCATTGTCACAGTGGGTGGAGACTCACACAATAACCAAGAGAATATTGAATTTCCATCCTGGAGAGCTCTACCACATTCTCTAATGGAGCAGCAACAGTCCCCCAAGAGCAGGGGCAGTGACAGGCGAAGGAGGATGAACTATTGATAGGCCCTTGATATTGACAACTATGCTTATGAGCCTTTGCTCTTGAAATTGAAACTTAGCCTAGTGTTGTGGGGTGCCTAAGAGTTGCCTCCTGACAGCCTCCTTGTTGCTTAAACGTAGTCTCTCTCTAAGCCAAACTCAGCATATAAGTGCATTACCTTCCCCCCCAGCATGGGACATGACTCCCGGGGATGAGCCTCCCTGCCACCGAGGTGATTACTACCAAGCAACAACTAGAATGCAAATGGAAAAAGGCCTTGAATAAAAGGAATAAAAGTAAAGACAAATGTGTTTATATGGCTAAGAGACTTCAAAGTGAGTCGGAAAGTCATCCCAGAGGTAACACTTATGCACATCTCAGCAGGATCTCTTAGACTGCCAAAGTGGATACTACCCCAAATAGTGGGGCTTCTGAAAACTCTGGAGACACCCAGGTCCTATGTCCAGGGCAGATAGCTCCAGAGTTTGGTGCCTTGCCAGTGGGCCCTACTTTGGAGTTTGTGCTCCTGAGAGTGACAGAGTTGGACTAAATTATGTCTTCCCTACACATGGCTCATCTGTCCTTTCTATTTTAACCTATATTTGGTGCTGCAGTTTGTAGGTGTAGGTCCAACAGACTTGAGTCTTTGGGCTGTCCATTTGCCAGCTGGGCCCAGAACCTCAGCAGAGTTGCAACACCTACTTTCCAGTTCATTGGTCTCATCCAAGACCACTAACAAGGAGATGAGGATTGACAACCACCATACCAAGGAAACAAGAGTGCTGACAACTGCAAGCAAGAGAGTCCCATCCATTGGCTGTATGGGATCTAAGCCTCCACTCAGTTAGAGGTGGAGGGGACATCACCATCCCGGAATCCTCAGGATTGGAGAATGAACTATGGACTAGAGTGGATTTAATGATGTTCTACAATGGACTTGTTGTGATTCCAGCAGTGGAAGAAATTAGAACATTGATGTGGAGGCAGTGACCACTGGAGGTTCTGGGGACAGGGAGAGGGAAACAGTTGTAAAATGGGGGCTTTTTCTGGGTTGGGGAATCGTTTTGAATGACATTACGACAGATATAGGCCATTTTATATCATCCCATAACATGCAGAATTGTGTGGCAGAGAGTATTGACTACAATGCGAACTATGGTCCATGCTCAGGGGCAAAGCCCCAGGATACATTTATCAGTTGAAACAAATGTGCCACAGTAATGAAGGATGTTCATGTGGGAGGGTGTGGAAGGTGGGGGAGTGGGGCATATGGGAATCCCTATATTTTTTGTGTAATGTTTATGTAATACAAGTATATTTAAAAAAATAAAAAAAATTATTATAAAAAAAAAGATTATGCTAAAGTATTTTCTAAACGATTTTAACATCAAAAACCCTGTCAAAACTGTCCAATACAGGATTCTGTGTTATTTGTATGATAAATAATTTTCATTCAATGGTAAGAGTCATTAATCCACAAAATGTGAATTAGAAATTATCAAAAGACCAAAATAATAAAGAACATTCTACTTAAAAAGGAGGGGGTGCAAGGTTGGGACTTAATCTTCATTTGAGGACTTGGAAAACATTTGGAAACATTTTAAAATTGAGAAGAATGATCACTACTCTGGATTGTCACATCTACTTTACATTATTTACTAAAACCCAGAAGCACTCATATTTACTATTCTCACTGTTCTAAGCTAAAAAAAAAAAAATGTTCTTTAACAGTAAATATAGGTAAACACAGTCAGAACTAGTTATGGGAAATATGCCTATTAAAGAGTTAGCACAATATTATTTTAATTGTTTCCGGTTGATTAAAGTATAATTTACACAAGCTAAAATCAAAATTTTATCAAAACAAATTTGATAAACTTATACAATCATGGAAGCAGCATCCATGATAATAGAATTTTTACATCACTCCCAAAAATTCCCTTGTGCCACTTTGCAGTTAATTCTTTCCACACCCCCCAGTCTCTGTAAGTAGTGATATAATTTCTATACCTAGAGTATTTTTTTAACTTACATATATTGAATTGAATTTTGACTCCCAAGAAGTTGCATAAATAATACAATGAGTTCCTATGTAGTCTTTAACCAGCTTCATTCAACAGTAATAACTTACTCAACACTTGTACAATATGAAAACCAGAAAATTGACATCGTGCACAACTATTAACTAAATTAAGGATCATATTTGAATTTCAGCATTTTTCAAATGCAGTATATTTTTGTTTTTGGTGTAGAGTTCTATGAAATTTTATCACACATACAGACTTGGGCACCCACCACTACAATCAGGATGTAGAAGTATTCCATTGCCACAGATAAACTTCTTCCTTTATAGTCACATTCTCTCCAACCATAAGCCTTTACTGATCAACTGTCAGAGCACCTACTATCTACTCTTCATCGTTAGAATTTCATCATTTTAAGAATGTCATAAAATTGGTTCATTAAGTAAGATTTTGAGATTGGCTTCATTAAACTCAGCATAGAGTCCTTGAAAGCCATCCAATTTTTCATGTATCAATAATTTATTATTCTTTATTACTGGGAAACACTTCATTGTATGGATGTATAATATTGATCCAGGCTTTCACAAAGCAAAGTTTTTCAATTTGATGAAGTCCAATTTATGGATTTTTTAAAAAAATACATCATGTAGTTGTGTGTCACACCTAAGAACTCTTTGCATAACCCTAGTTCATGAAGAATTTATCCTGTGTTCTCTTCTAAAAATGTTACAGTTTTGCTTTGTATATTTAAATATATGATATTTTCTGAGTTGTTAAAAAAGTGTGACATTTACAATCCCAAAAGCAATATATAAGAGTTCCAGTTTCTCTACCTCCTCCTCAACAACTGGTTTTGTCTTTCTTTTTTATTATATTAGTCATCCTAGTGGGTGGAAGTGGTATCTCATGATTTTGATTGGCACTTCACTAATTAATAATGTTTTTTATCATACATTCATGTGGTTATTGCCGTTTTTAATGTCTTCCTTGGAGAAATGGCTATTCAAACACATTGTGTATTTTTAAACTGTGGTATTTTTCTTTTTATTGCAAGTTTTAAAAGTTCTTATATTTTCTAGATCCAATTCCCTTATTAGATATATGATTTGACAATGTTCCCTCTCATTCTGTGGGTGTTATTTTTTTTTTTTTCACTTTCTTGATGTTGTCCTTTGAAGCATAAAATTGTAATTTTGATGAAGTTCAATTTATCTATTTTTTCTTTTGTTTGTGCTATTGGTGTCATATAAGTGATTGAATAGTACAAGGCTAGAAAGATTTACTTCTATATTTTCCTCTAAGTGCTTTATAGTTTTATCTCTTACATTTAAATCTACGATCCATTGATTAAATATTTGTTTATAGTGTAAAGAATGTGTCCAACTTCATTCTTTTGCATTTGGATACCTGATTGTCCCAGAACCATTTGTTGAAAAGACTTCTGTTTCCCAATTGAATTGTCTTGGCACCCTTGTCAAAAAATAATTGATAACAAATGTAAAGGCTTATTTCTGGGCTCTCAATGGATCTCTACATCTATTCTTATGCCAGTACCACATTGTACTTGTACTTACTGAAGATCACTGTAGATTTTCAGTAAGTTTTGAAAGTAGGAAGTATGTGTCCTCAAATTTTGTTATTTTTCAAGATTGTTTTGGCTATTCAGGATCCCTTGCAATTCCATATGAATTTTAGGATCAACTCGTAAATTTCTCCAAAAAGGGAGTTCAGATTTTTATTTTTATAGAGAAGGTGTTGGATTTGTAGATAAGTTTGGGAATATTACCATCTTAACAATGTTAACTTTTCCGATCCATGTGTATGGGATGTATTTTCCTTTATGTAGTTCTTTAATTTCTTTCAACACTATTTTGTCACTACCAGTGTACAAAGTGTTGCACCTCTTTTTAAAATTTATTCCTAAATATTTTTATACTTTTCATGCTATTGTAAATGGAACTGGTTTATTAATTTCATTTTAAATTGTTCATTATTAATGTATAGAAAAGCATTCAAATTTGGATATTGATCTTTTATCCTGCAAGCTGGCTGAAAGTGATTTTTAGTTATAGTTTTTTGGTAGATTCCTTGGGATTTTCTATGTACAAGATCATGTTTTCTGTGAGTAAAGCTGATTATCATTCTCCCTTTTGGTTAAAAAAATTTTTTTTTTCTTATCTGATTGCCTTATTGTGTTATAACCTTCACTGCAATGTTAGAAAGAAGTAGCAAGGGTACCTCTTCCTGTTACTCATCTTAAGGCGGAAACATTCAGTTTTTCACCATTATGATGTTATTTTTGGCTTTTATCAGGAGAATGAGGGTCTCTTCCATTTTTTATTCGTTGAACATTTTTAAGTGTGAAAGAAGATTGGATTTTGTCTCATGCTTTTTCTGTGTCTTTAAGGTGTTCATGTGGTTTTATCCTATATTCTGCTAATATGGTTATACCACTTATTGAGGCTCATATGTTAAAACAGCCTTACAATCCTAGGATAAATCCTATTTGGTCATGGGGTATAATCTTTTTTTATAGACTATTAGATTTCCTTTGCTATTATCTTATGGATTTTTGCATGCATATTGGAAAAGGATATTTGTAGTTTTCTTTTCTTGTGATGTCTTTGATTTTCACCTTTTAGAAGGAAATTGGGAACTGTTCCTTTCTCTCATAGTTTTAGATAGATAGAGTTTGTGGAGATAGGTATAAATTCCTTCAATGTATGGTAGAAATCACCAGTGAATCTTGATTCAGTTTTGGTAGTGTGTGTCTTTCTATGAATTTGTCTATTTCATTTGCTATCTAATTTATTGCTGTACAATATTCCCTTATTTTTTCTTTATTTTGGTATGGTCAGTTGTCCTCTCTTTCATTCCTGATATCAATAATTTGAGTCTTCTGTTTTTCTTGGTCAGTCAAGCTAAAGACATATCACATTTGTTGATCTATTTAAAAAAACAACTTACGGCTTTATAAGATTTTTCTAATTTTTCCATTCTCTGATTTATTCCTGCTCTAACCTCTGTTATTCATTTCTTATGCTTTGGGCTTAGTTAGCTTGTTTTTTTGAGTTGCCTATGGTGGAAGTATAGGTTATTAATTTGAGATCTTTCTTTTTTATTGTACATGTTTACATATATGAATTTACTTATAATCACTACTTAAGATGCATCTCATAAGTTTCTGTATGCTGTATTTTTGCTCTCATTTACCTCAAAGTATTTTATTGTTTTCCTTGTGGTTTCTTCTTTGACCCATTAGTTATTTAAGAATGTTATTTAATTTCTATGTATTTGTGAATTTCTCAAATTACCTTCTGTACAGATTTATAAATTTCATTCCATTGTAGTCATTGAACCTACTCTGATGATTACTCTTTTGAAAATTATTGAGGTTTCTTTATGGCTTAACATGTGGTATGTCTTGGAAAATGTTCAAGTGCACTAGAAAAGAATTTGTAATCAATTATTTTGGGTGGAGTTTTCTATAGATGTCTGTTAGGTCTAGATTGTTCATGGTATTGTTCAAATCTTTTATGTCCTATTGATCTTCTGACTAGTTTTTCTATACATTATTGAATGTAGGAGATTGAATTCTGTAAATATTATTGTTGAATTGTCTATTTCTCCCCTCAATTCTGTCAGTTTTTTCCTTTGTGTTTTGAGGATCTCTTATTAGATTGCCACCTATGATTTTTATGTCTTCTTGATGTACTGACCCTTTTATAATTAAAAATGCACTTCTTTTTCTAAGTAACAATTTTGTCTTAAATTTGTCTGATAGTATAATTAATCCAGCTGCCCTATTTTTTCTATTTGCATAGTATATATTTTCCATGCATTTATTCTCACACTATCTGTCCTGGAATCTAAAGTGTCTCTTATATTCACCATATAGTTAGACCATGTTTTTTTTCATTTAATATATTTTGAAAACCTCTGCCTTTTGATTGGAGTTTTTAGTTCATTGAAAGTTAATGGAATTACTGTTAAATTAGGACTTATGCTTGCTATTTTACAATTTTTTGTCTATATATCTATTTTCCTCCATTAGTGCTTTTGTTTGTAATAGTACATATTATCTAGGATAGCTAGTATAGCATTCAAATTCCTTTGCTGTTTGTTTACAATATATTTTAGAGTTGTTTTTCTAGTGATTACCCTGGGGATTATAATTATCATTTAATTAAAACAATATGATTTGGATTAATGTCAACTTATTTTCATTAGTGTACAAAAACTTTGATTTTCTATAACTCCATACCATACCCTTCTCCCCTTCTTTGTGACATTATCTTACAAATCATATATTTGTATTATTATAATGTATTATTATAATTAGTGTATTTTTTTAGTTTGATGTTTTTCAGTTTTTTTTTTAAATAAGATAGAAGAAGAGAAGTGACAGGTAAAAATATTTTATACTGTTTTTATATGTAAATAGATACCTCTATTTGTATTCATTATTTCTTCATATGAACTTGAATTACTCTCTGTGTCTTTTCATTGCAGCCTAAGGACTCCTTTAATTTTTCTTATAAATAATTTTCTAGTGATAAATTCTCTCCGTTTTTGTTTATTAGTGGATGTCATAGTTTTCCTTGATTTTTGAAGGATTGTTTTGTGGCATGTAGAATTCTTGGTTGACAGTCTTTATCTTTCAGCACTTTGACTATGTCATCTCACTGCCTTCTGGTCGCCATGCCGTGGTCTGATATCAGATGTTACTGTTATTGAAGATCCCTTTTACATGATGAATTGCTTTCTCTTGCTGCTTTCACGATTCTCTTTGTCTTTGGATTTTGGCAGTTCCATGTTGATGTGTCCAGTGTGAATCTCTTTGGAAGTATTATATGGGGATTTCACTGAGGTTCTTGAGTACAGTTTAATGATTTTCAACAAATGTGGAATTATTTTGCCATTATTTTTTCAAATACCATTTTTCCCCCATTTCTCTATTTCTCTTTCTTCGGGGAGTCTCACCATTACATATGCTGTCACACTTGATGATGTCCCTCAGTCCTCTGCTCATTTTTCTTTATGCAATTTTTATTCTTTCTCAGACTAGATAATCTAAATTGCCCTATCTTCATGGTCACTATTTATTTTGTCTGCTCAAATCTGCTGTTGAGCCCCTCTAGTAAGTTTTCATTTCATGTATTGTAACTATGAACTCTACAACTATTATTTGCTTCTTTTTATAATTTTTATTTCTATATTGAGATTCTCTATTTGGCAGTACATGGCTCTCATATTCTTCTTTAATTCTTTAGACAAGCTTTCCTTTAATTATTTGAACATATTTACAATAGCTGATTTAAAGTTTTTGACTGGTTAAGTCCATTGCCTGAATTTCCTCAGGGACAGATTATATTGACTGCTTATTTTTCCCTGCATGTAGGTTATACTTACCTGTTTCTTTGCATGTCTCCTATTTTTTTGTTGAAAACTGGACATTTGAAATACTATAACGTGGCAAATCTGGAAATCAGATGACTCCTTCCATAGAATTGTTTTGTTGTTATTGTTTGTGCTGGTTGTTTTGTGACTTTCTGGATTAATTCTACAAAGTCTGTATTCTTTGTTGAGTGGTATCACGGACATCACCATGCAGTTAGTTTAGTGTTCACCTTATAACTTGACAGAGATTTAGTTATATGCCTTTGAAAAATAAGTATCCCATTTTTGCAGAGGAGCACAGTGTTTATTTGAGGCATGCCTTCAAGTTCTAACAGGCAGTTTAAAACTGCTTGAAACTCCACTTCGTGTTTGCACAAGTTCAAGCACAGGTGAGTTTTTAAGACATTGTCAGGCCTATTCTGTAAATGTGTTTGGTCTTCTTGATTCACAGGGATTTGTCAGAGCTTCTCAAAGCCCTCTGAGAACATTCCCTTCTCCAGTGTTTCCTTTTAACTTATTTGGTCAATATCTTTAATTAACACTCCTCATATTTTCATAAGCCTTTGGTTAATACAGAGTTCTGAAAGATGTGATTTTTATATTTTTTTTCAAGTGGTCTTGTTTTTAAGGAGGAATGAATGTCCAATGTTTCTTATTTTGCTATTCTGAAAGTGCTTTTCCTTCATGTAAATTTCAGATAAGTTTATCTATATCTACATAAAAACATTGGGATTTTTATAGGAATATCATTGGTGCTACAGATCACTTTTAGGAAAACGACAACTTTATATTAAGCTTTCCAATCCATGAAACATAATATGTATTTTCTTTGATTTAGATTTTCTTTGATATCTTTCATAAGTATTTTGTAGTTTTCAGCACACCAATCTTTCTCTTTTGATTTGTTGTGTTTTGACAATTTATATTGAAAGCAATTATTGATATATTAAGATCATGTCTGCATTTTATAATTTTTTTGTTTATTCTGTTTTTCATTCTTCAGTTTCCTTTATCCTACCTTTATGTGGTTTACTTCAACATTTTTTTGTTTTAATTTACTTATAATGTTTTTTAGTATATCTCCTTTTCTATTTTTTAATGGTTACTCTAAGGATTAAAATATATATACATAGGGAGCAGATGTAGTGCAAGTGGTTGAGTGCCTGCTTACTATGTATGAGGTACCGGGTTCGATCCCCAGTACCTCATAAAATATACATATGTGTGTGTGTGTCTAATTTATCACAGTCGACTAGTTTTAATAGGTTATCCAAAACTTTACCACAATTTAGTTACCTTTACTCTCCCTCCTTAGTGATAAATTTTCCTTAAATATTGCCTCTAGTATCTTTAAAATAATATTAGAAAATGTTATAAATTTTGCTTTCAACTATCAGACAAAATATGAAAACTCAAGAGAAGAAAGAATAACTATCATATTTATACAGAGATTTACCCATTCTGTTGTTCTTTCTCAAACTTGGTGCTCTAAATTGCCTTCTGTGTTTCCTTCCTATCGCTATGAAAACTTTTTTTTTTTCTTAATGCAAGGAGGTCTGCTGGCAATTAATTCTCCAAGTTCTCCTTCTCTGAGAATGTCTTCATTAAATCTTCATTTCTAAAGGATATTTTTGCTGGGTGTACAATATTGGGGTGACAGTTATTCTTTTTTACACCACTTTAATATGTACTGTACCAATTCTTTTGGGTTCAGTTTCTCAGTTTGAGTCTTTCTAATGAGAAATACACTGCCATTTGAATTATTGTTTCTATATAAGTTGTGGGTCATTTCTCTATGGCTGCTTTTAAGATTTTTTTCTTGGTCTTTTTCCAAAGAATTTGATCATGATGTGCCTGGGAGTAGATATATTTTTTAAAAATCTTTTATGGGGTTTGCTTAGCTTCTTGATCCTGTAGGCTTTTGTCTTTTATCAAATCTGGGAAGTTTTATGTCATTGTTTCCTCAAAAATTTTGTTTTATCCTTATTCTTTTTCTCTTCTCCTCCTGAAGCTATGATGACACAAATGATAGATCTTTTGTCATAGTTCCACAGTTTTCTGATTCATTACAAAATGTGATAATTTTCTAAAGAGTCAAAGAAATTCTAATAATTATTTTCATAGTTTTTAATGGAAATCAACAAGTCTAGTTCAAAACATATATAAACTCTAACACCCAAGAATATTCACATTTCTCTTGAGGGAGCAGGGGGATAGATTTTTCTACCTGATAGAAAGATAAATATAATTTATCTTATTATAAAATTGTAAATACTAACAGAGTTTGGTATACATGGATGGACAAGAGAAAGGCAAAACAATAAAAAGCTCAGGTTGTTCATAAATAAAATCACATGACTGCATAAGAAAATGAATAATTAAAAAACTTAAGACAAATATATGGATATTTCAGTAAAGAGGACCCACCAATGCCACACTATATATGAAAATATGCTCAAACTTATTATGAATGAGAAAAATACAACGTATAATCACAATGATATATATTATGTCACTTACTAGATAGTAAAAAATAAAAACACTAACAAATCAAGTGTTTGCAAGTAAATAACTTAACAAGAACACTCATATATTGCTGATAAGATTGCAAATTGCTATAATCAGGTTTTACATCAATATGGCATTATCTAGAAAAGGTTTACATATGAATTTACTATAACACAGTAATTCTATTTCCCCTAATATTATTCCTTTTTGTATTTAAACATTTATTATAGATAATCGAATGTTTGAACAGTATTTTTCATACTTGAAAGTAGGGAAACAAAGAAATAACAACAACAAAAATAAAACCTAGAAGTGATTTAAATAATCCATCGGAAAATTTAAAAATAATTTTTGTATATTCATAGAATATAAAATGATGCAGAGCTTATGGAAGGCAGACAGGCCCCACTAAAGCTGTCCATATGCTAAACTCTGAAAATTCTGAATATATGTTACATGGCAAAAGGGACATTATAGAGGCAATTACAATTATTGACCTTAAGATACATATATTATCCTGAATTACCTGGGTGGGCTCAATCTGATTACTTGGGCCCTTTCAAGTCTGAGGATGATTTGACATTTTATTGTTGGTTCTGATAGGTAGGAGAGCATGTGCACGGACCACAGAGAGGCCTATAGGATCTAAGGGTGGCCCAAGGCTCCAGCCTGTAGGGAAATAGTTAACCCCAGCCTAAAACTTCAAGGAATTAAATTCTGCCATTACCTGATTGAGCAAAAAAGAATTCTTCCCTAGAGCATCCAGAAAGGAAATTAGCTCTGCCTACAACACCTTGAATTTGATCTCCTGAGACCTGGAGTAGAGGAATCAGCTGAGACATGCCATGCCCAGATTTAAGACCTACAGAAACTCTGAGATGATAGATGGGTGTTTATATAAGCTACTAAGTGTATAGTATTTGTTACAGGAGCAATGGAAATCTAATACAGCGATGAAAAATGATTGAACTTCAGTTCTACACATCAATGTGGATGAATCTAAGAAGAGAAAATAAACAATAGTTTTGTATATACATTTTAAAAACATTCAAAAATGCATAATATGCAACTTTAGAAATAAATACAAATGGGGTAAAGTTATTAAGAAAAGCAAGAAAAAGTTAATAGAACATTGGGTTTCATAGTTACATTGGTAAGGGTGTGAGAGGGTGGAATTTTAGGGAAATCCTTGATGTGGAGAGCTAAAAAGGTTTAATTTTCTTTTTCTTTTCTTTTTTTTTTTTTTTTTTTTTGTTTGCTTGTGAGGCAGCAGACTAATTTAGGGAATGGAAAGACTAATCTGGGACCTGGCAGAAAACCACGGCCGTGAAACATATGGCCATGGAATTCCACTGTAACCCCAGCGAGAATTTTCCTTGATTGTCCAGGATCAAGGAAAAGATCTAGATATTCTCAAGAGGCCTTAAGATTGGGCCCTCTGGGGGAATTGATGTGTGGGTAATCAATCAAAATAGCAGACAACTGGGACCCCTCCCCGGAACATTAGCAAGTGGGAGGAATAATTAATGGTTTAAAAAGCAAGTGCAGAGGCAAAATCATCCCTTTTTCCCTCTCTCTACCTGGACAAGCATGCAGGTATACCTGCGAGCCTGTAATATGTTGTTCTCTTTCTCTTCTTTCATTTCCTTAATAAACTACTAGCCTAACTAAACCGGAATGTTCTTAAATTCATTTATGTAACATAGCTAAGAACCTAGAGGAAATCGGCAACACTTATGCTTACATTAACGTTTGTTTGTAATTGGTCTTTAACCTAAAGATATTAATAATTTTCCTCTTTAGCTTATGGCATGTTATAATAATATATTAAGAATGTGCTTTTCAAATTTACTTTGATTGTTTCTGTGTTGTCTCTCTGAGTTTGGTGATTACCTCTGGGATATGAGAGAGATATGGAAGAAAGCACCTGGAGGGGAGGGCTACAAAGGTTTTGCAATTTAAAAAAATTATTTGGTTTGTGCTACACATATGTTTGTTTTGTTCTTATGTTCTTGGCTTTTGGCTATGTCTTAGGGTCCAAGACAGATAGTAGTCCATTTCTCAAAACCTCGTGTCCAATGAGAATTAAGCTTTAAGTAGAAGACAAAACACTGATTCAAATTTTTGTTTTACAGCAGAAGTGTAGAAATATCATTGGAAGAAAAGCATTGTGCTATAATTACCATACCAAGCTCATGCCATTACACCATAAATATTTGTATGAATTGAAAAGTGTTCAATGTAATTACTGTCCATTTATTTATTTAACATCTCCAGTATGTATTCCTTATTTTTGGGTGTCCATTAAAATGCAAACTTGCCTAGTGCAAGTTAATTCACATGCTTCTGCCCAGTGTTTGTCTTTTCTTTCATAGAGAGTTTATACAAGAAATGCTTTAGTGGTATATTCACACATGTATTCATTCACATTTTCCAGTTCACGTGTTTATTAAATAACTACTATATGTCAGGATCTATGCAGTATGCTAGCAGTAAGATGGTAAGTGAGGAAAGATATAAAATCTGTTATCAAGGCATAGGCAGTGTACTGGTAAAAGTTATTTTCCAATAGTAAATGGAAACTTAAACCCTCAAGCAAATACTCAACACCAATAGCTCTGCTAGATAGTTTCACAGATGTCATCTCACTTAGTTTTCATAAGACTCTGTTATGTGGCCATATGTAAGCCCATCTGTAACCTCAATTTGAGTGAGATATATAGAGATTAATAGAACTGAATACAGGCTATTTCTAACTGAAGGAATGTTTAATAGAAGCTCTGTGATTGCCTTCAGGCTAAGATGATTCTTCCTCTGGGTTGACGTAGAGAAAATTACCTTTCATCTGACTGGGCAATTTGCTTTAAGGCATATAGTCTTGTGCTCAGTATAAGACACAATATCCCCCAGAGAGTACCACTGTCTGATTTTTCAGAGCAGAGTAATATTTTAAACTTTAGTAAGATGGATAATGACATATGTCTTTCAACATGAGATATTCTTAGCATTTCTGTCTTTCTTATTCAGGGCAACGTTGCATGGACTAGTGGATCAGTTGTCCTTGTAAGAAGTTTATAATCTCTTTACTTGTTACAGGTCTATTCAGATTTTCTAGTTCTTGTAAAGTCAATCTGGTAATTTGGGTCTTTTTATAATTTGTCCATTTCATTTATCTAATTAAAAAAATTTTTTTTTCTAAAAGATAGTTATATTACATAAAATGTTCATAAAAAAAATATAAGGGATTCCCACATGCCCCACTCCCCACACCTCCCACTTTTCCCCACATTAACATAAGTTTTCTAATTTTTAACATTTATTATATTTCCCTATAATCCTTCTCATTTCTGGAAGGTTGATAGTGATGTCACATCTATCATTCCTCATGTTAGTAATCTGAGTCTTCTCTATTTTTCTTATCTAGCTAGCTAAGGGTTTGATAATTGTGATGATCTTTTCAAAAACAACTCTTGGGTTTGTTGATGTTCTCTATTGTTTTACCATTCCCCATTTCATTCATTTCTTTCTAATCTAGAGTATTTCTTTTCTCATGCTATCTGTGGGTTTATTTTTCTAGGTTTTTTTTTTTTAAGTTGAAAAGTGAGGTATATAAGTTTGAGATCTTCCTTTCTTTAATATAGGCATGTAAGTTATAAATGTCACAATAAGTGCTGTTTTATCTGTATTGTATTAGTTTTAATATGTTACGTTTTAGTTTTCAATCTTCTTAAGATATTTTCTAAATTGTCTTGTGGTTTATTCTTGAGCCATTAGTTAGTTGGAGTATATGTTTTATTTCCTCTTATTTGTGATATCTCCAAATTTCCTTCTGTTATTGACTTTTAATTTAATTACACTGCGGTCATAGAACTTCCTCTGTTTTATTTCATACCTTTGAAATTTATTATGGTTTGTTTTATGGGCTAGCATATGATTTATTCTGTAGAATGTTCCATGTGTGCTTGAGAAGAATGCATATTCTGATATTGTTGGATGGAGTGTGATATTGATATTTGTTAAGTTAAATTAGTTTATAGCATATATAGCATATATATATTTGTTCTCTCCATTTTTGAAAGTGAGGTATTGCAAAATGCAACAATGATTGTTGAATTATCAATTTTTTCCTTTCAATTCTGTGTTTGCTTGATGTCTTTTGGGGCTCTATTGTACATATTTATATAATTATTATATCTTTCTGATGAATTGACCTTTTGATCATTATAAAATATCTCTTCATCTCTAGTAGCAGTTTTTGTCTTAGAGTCTATGAATTCTACCAGCAGAGCCACTCCAACTCTCTTTTGGTTGTCATTTGCATGGTATATCTTGTTCCAACCTTTTGCTTTCAATCTATTTGTCACTTTGAACCTAAAGTGCATCTCCTATATACAGCATAAAATTGAATCTTGTTTATTTTCATTCATTTTGACCATCTCTGCCATTTGACTGGATTGATGAATTCATTCACATTGAACATTTTTATTGATATGGTTGGATTTTCACCTGCCATTTTGATTTTTGTTTTCAATATATCTTTAAAAGAATTTTTTTTGTTCCTTTATTACCTTCTTTTTTTACTAAGTAGATATTTTTTGAGTGAAATATTTAAAATCCTTTAATATTATTTTAACTATACCTTTGAATTATCTTCTTAATAGTTGTCATAGGTTGACAATATATATTTTACCTTATCAGAATGTACTTCAGATTTATACAAACAGTTCCAAGGAGATATAAAAATTTAATTCTATATAGTTCTATTCCCTCTACTGATTTATAGTGTTTTACTATTAACATATATCTATATATGTTACAAACCCAATCATTATTATTTTATATAATATTTTATATACTATTATTGTTATATATAATATTTTATATTATATTTTAAAATATTATATTTTAAAGAAGCTTCCAGAAGAATGGAAAGTATGTATTTTTTGAGTTTGTTAGAATAATTGCCTTGCCATTTCTAGTTCTCTTAATTTCTTCTGAATTCCAGTTTTCAAGTGGGATCATTTCCTTGCTCCAATATGCCCTTACTCCCACCCACTCCTTTTGTGCTGTTATTGTTAAATATATTTTTGGCCCCAAAGTATCATTACATAGTATTATTTTAGTAATTTCATTTGTCTCATAAATTTTTTTTGGAAACCAGCATTTTAATACTATTTTATTACATCTCTGGATACTAATTTCCTTCAATCCCATCCCTGGGCTTTATGTAGTTTTTTGTTTTGGCCTTATTTCTTTGTTTAATACATGGCTACTTCCCCTGAAATGTGCAGTAACTGATGTTTCTGTTCAATTTTTTCCCTATTTTTATCATTAAGTCTGGCCTCCTAGCAGTTGCCCATGTGTCAGCACTATTTATAGGTCAGCCACTTATTGATCAGAGGTAGTACTTAAGCTCCCTGAACCACTAAAGATTATGTCTTTTACCATTGGATTTGTGTGTGTGTTAAAGACCATTTTCACTGTTCTGGGACTGAATGAGTTTGCCCCATGTTCAGCCAAGTGCTTGTAGTTCAGAGGTTCCCTCCCAGATCAGTCCTCAGAGAGCGAAGCTTTGGGCATACAGGGAATTTTGTAAGACTAGAGATAATTGTGGGATTTTTTCCCCCTAAATTCTCTTTTATTGTCTATTTCTTTGATCTTCCCTTTCAGCATCTGCCTTGTTTGCTTGATTGGTATCATACCCATCTATTGGCCTCCAGTAATTGCTAATTGATTTCTCTATTGTTACTGAAAATGCCCCAAAGCATAAATAACATCAAAATTCTAATTCAAATAGCCCTTGCTGTTTGAGAGGGGTAGTGTGTTGCCAGTCTTCATTGCTTATCTGTGTAGGACATCTGGTCTATGAAGCAGGAGCTGGGGATAGGGAACTTGGGGAAACAGACACTGGAGAATTAATTCTTCACTGATTATCCAACTCCATTCTACACTGCAGAGCAAGAGCTGTGTGTGTAGAGCAGTGGAAGTGGAAATTGGCGCAACCACCAAGTGGACACCTTTGGCCAGTTTAGATCTTCTCTAGCCCAGGGAGAGCAAGGAACATGGGCTCTGTTATAGCTCACCAACTGCCAAGCCCGTCTGAACAGCTCTTCTACAGCACAAAGCTGTGGAGGATGAGTACAGCCCTGGGCAATAAGCCATGCCCTCCTGTTCTTACTGAGTTTCCATAGATTTTGTTGAATAAATGCTTCTCAATTTGTTGGAAGCCCTTCGATCAATCTCCAGGGACTTTAAATGATTATCTTTACTAATTTTGACAGGTTTATTGTCTCTCTTTGGGAGAAGTTTCCCTGAGCAGCTTACAGTGTTGTTTTGAAAGTCTCAACCCCCATATCTATCACTTCTTTTAAAATAACCTCTTCATGAATTGAATTATTCAATTTTAATAGAGTCCAGTTTATCGTTTAACATGCTTTATAGCTATGCCATGTCTGTTGTATTTAAGAGAATTTTGGAAACCCTAAAATAATGAATATATTTATTTCTTTTCTTTTAGAAATTGATTGTTTTACTTTCATATTTAGGTCTGCAATCAACCTAAAATTGACTTTTGGTTTGGTTTGCGGTTTGTATTTTTAAAATCAATATCTAATTGCTCTGGTATCATTTATTGGGGAAAAACTTTCTCTACAGGATTACACGGGATTCTTTGTTATAAATGAATATTATGAATGTGTGTGGGTCAATTTCTGGACTCTATTTTATTCTTATTCTTTTGGTCTATTCTTAAATTTTTGCACTAATACTTCACCTTTTAAAAAATTGTGGTTTATGTAAGACTTCAAATTCTTTAGTGCAAGAAACAGAATGACATTACCATTTAACTTTTAATTTTTTGGAATTGTTGTTCATCTTTTTAGTAAACTTTTAAAAGACATTAGAACAGTTTTAGATTTACAAAAAAAAATTGGGAGATATACAGAGAGTTCCCATATACTTGGCACCCAGTTTTTCCCATTACCATCTTACATTAATATGGTACATTTAGTAAAATTAATGAACAATATTGATACATTATTAGCAACTAAAATTCCTACTTTATTCAACTTTCCTTAGTTTTTGCCTAATGTCCTTTTCTGTTCCTGGAACCCAGCCGTGGTACCAATTATGTTTGTCCTCATTCCCTCCTAGGCTCCTTTGGCTCTGACAGTTTTGCAAGCTTTCCTTTGCTTTTGATTACCTTGACAGGAATACTGATCAGTTCCTCCAAGATGACATTTGTCTGTTGTTTTTATCATGATTAAAATGGAATTATGGATAATTTGTGAAAAATATAAAAAATTGGCATGGCTTTATAATTCTTAACCTGATATTTCACTTCTCTGGGCCTTAATTTCTTTATCTGTGAAATAGAAGGAACTGTTCCTTAAGTTCCTTTGTAGAAATATTCATTTGGTTGTAGTCCATTGCACATCAATTATGAGAAGGATGTTTGACAGCCCAAATGAATGAATTTTGTTTCCTTAATCTTCTTCCCCAACTCCCACACCAGGGTCCCCATGTATACATTATGCACTTTATGAAATCTTGTGGATATTTTTTAAATTTTCACACTGTTGTCTATTTTATTTTGCAAATATTAAGTTATTTTTCTACTCCTTGGTATAAGATGAGTTTCTTGTAGACAACATATAGATAGGTCATATTTCCTTATTCATTCTGCCAATCTGTGTCTTTTGATTGGAGAGTTTAATCTTTTAACATTCAATGTTATCACTGTAAAGGCAGTACTTTCTTCAGCAATTTTTACTCTAAGCTCATATATTTATTATTTTATTTCTTTTTTTATCCTTTTAGTTACTTTTAGCAATAATCCTCCTTTCTACACTCTCCTTCAACCCTCTCTCTCCTGTTTTTTCTTTCAACCTGCAGAACTCCTTTTGGTATTTCTTGAAGATCAGGACTCTTGACATATTCTCTCAATTTCTGTTTATCTGTGACTACTTTGAACTCTCCCTCATTTCTGAATGACAATTTTGCTGGATACAGAATTCTTGGCTGGCAGTTTTTTTTGTTTTTGTTTTTGTTTTTGTTTTTTAGCACCTTAACTATGTCATACCACTGCCTTCTCACCGAAATTATTTTTATTTTATTTAGTACCTCTTCTCAGTTTGGGGTTTTTTTTCTTTCCTTCCATGTCTGCTATTGTAAATACTTTTATTTTCAGCTCAAATTTCTTCCACATACGAGTAATACTGGATTCCCCCATGTATCTGCCCTAGATCGTTTTGACCTTCACTCTGTACTCTATTCCTGATGATCTCACAATTGCTGTAGTCCTGGTGACTACAGCAATTTCAACTACTCCTCCATAAAAACAATACTCACACAATTTTATCTGTACCATATATTCACCTACATATAATATCTCCACTTAGATGATTCAAAGGCACTTTAAATTCAAAATGTCAAAGCTTAATTTATATTATTTGCCTGCTCTGCTAGTTGGTGGTAAATTTCACATGTCAATATGGCAATTTATGATGTCCAGTTATTGGGGCAAGCAAATACTGGTCTGATTGTTACTGTGTGGGTATGTCATGGATTTAAATTATTAGTCAGTTGATTTAATCTCTGGCTGATTACACCTACAATCAACAAAGGAGATTGCCTGCAGCAATGAGAGAAGTCTCCTCATCTAGTCAGTTGAAGGACTTAAAGGAAGAACTGATGATTTCAGCAGTCAGAAAGAATTTTTATCTCTACTTCAGCCAGCCAGATACTCCTGGCAAATTTGTCACCTTCATTGGAATTCACAATTTATAGTTTAACCTTTGAAATTCAACATCACCTTCAAGTTTCCAGTTGCAGACTGCCCTATAGAATTTGGACTCACCAATTCCCACAGTCACATGAACCCACTCCTATAACAAATATCCTAATATATATTAGGATATTTATTACATATATAAGGATATATATGTATATATATACATATATATATACATATATATCCTGTCAGTTCTTCTTCTCTGAAAAACCCTGGCTAATACTAATACAGCACCCATTTGTTCCACTTCCAGTATATAATCTTCTGGTTATTTCACAACCATGCATTTGGTTACACCGTTCAGAAGTTACAGAGTCTCCTTAATCTCTTATTCAATCAACCAATAAGGTATTTTTACACACCTTTCATGTGCATTCATTTCTTTTATCTTTACTATTAGCACCATTGTACAGGTTATTACACTGTCTCAGATGGAATATTGCAATGATCTCCTATTTTACATGCATTTATCCAGACTTGTTTTCTTCCAATATGTTCTGAGCACACTAACCAGAGTTCTACTTTTAATGGCAAATCTTTACTGTATCACCTACTTGCTTAAAACACTTAAAATATATCTCTGGGCTCATGACAAACAAAGGAAACTCTTATCATGGCATTCAAAATCTACATGAATTTTCTTTACCTCTTGACTTGTACTTTGTTTCATGTGCATCTTTACTTTGTGTTCTGGAATTATCTTGACAATTCTTTATTCCCAAGCCATGCTTTTGGCCAACACTGATCTCATGAGCAGGCTATTCCTCTCCTGTAAAGCTCTCTTGACCTTTCTAGTTTCCTGCCTGTAGATGTAATCTGATCACCTTAAAGAGGTGAATTTGTTAGATGGTTTGGCAGTTCCTCCAAGTAAGCTAACTATAGAATTGCCATATGATCCAGCAATCCCACTGCTGATTACATACCCAGAAGAATTGAAAGCAGGGACATGAACAGATATATGCACACTGATGTTCATAGTGGCATTATTCACTTTTGCCAAAAGTTGGAAGCAACTCAAGTGTCCATCAACAGATGACTGGATAAGGAAAATGTGATAAATACATACAATGGAATATTACTCAGCTGTAAGAAGGAATGACGTATTGACACATGCAACAACGTGGATGAATCTTGAAGACCTTATGTTGAGTGAAGTAAGCCAGTCACTAAAGGTCAAATATTGCATAATCTCACTGATGTGACCTAAGCATACTGAGCTGACTCACAGCTCTAGAGTCTGGAAGACAGGGTATAGGAGATAGAAAGGGAGTAGAGTATGGTAAGCCAATGCTCAATCTTGGCAGAGCCTATCATAAGGTGGAAAGGGATAGTTTGGCAGTGGATGAGGGTGATGCCACATCCTGCAGGAATGTGAATGGGGTCGATGGTGCTAGAATGTGAGGGTGAGCAGGGTGGGGGTGTTGGGTTGGACTATGCATGGAACTGGGGGGAGGGCTGGAGGAAGGAACAGGTGAACTCTGGGATTTATTGGTCTGTGGTGGAAACTACAATTATGGGAATATTCTTTTGGCGTATATGGCAGGAGAGGGTCACTGGTACAGGTTGTCGGTGGTAGGGGGATATGTGGGAAAGGGTGCACCTGGGACATTCTTCTATAAAATATGAATGTGTTAATCTTGTCATAGGATGTTATCTCAGTGGGTGGAGACCCACATAATAAACAAGAAAATAGTAAAATTCCATCCTAGGGAGTCCTACTACATTCTTAAACAAGGGGCAAGAACCTCTCAAGTACATAAGCAGTGCCTAATAAAAGAAAACAGGCCAGTATGTCAAGCTCTCAAAATGAGTGCATATAAATACGAAACTTACTCTTAAAAAATTGAAACTTAGAGGTTACCATAGTTACCAAGGGGAAGGGGAGGGAACAATAGGAGGAACATAGGGCATTTTTAGGGCATTGGAATTATTCTGCATGATTTTGCAATCACGGATATAGGCCATTATACATTTTATCAAAACCTATAAAATTGTACAGTGTAAAGTGTAAACTATAACATAAACCACTGACCATGGGTGGTAGCAATGATTCAATATTTGTTCATCAATTGTAATAAATGTACCACACTCGTGTAAGATGTTATTAATATGGGAAAATGTGAAAGAGGGAGGATCGGGGTTATATGGGAATCCCTTATATTTTCTATGTGACTTTTCTGTAACTGGAAGCTTCTTTGAAAATAAAGTGTGAAAACATAAGACACTGGGGGAACATACAGAAGAAATTCTGAATATACCTAAAAGATAGATCTTATGGTGATAAAAGGCACAATGCAAGAAATTATTTTTGGCTTTGTTTGGGGGAGGTTTTGGATTACAGAAAAATTAATCTATGGCAGGTTAGGATCACTGTTGCAGGGGGTCAGTGGTGGGGGGATGTGTGGGGAAGGATGCAACCAGAGCATGCCTCCATGGAATATGAATGTATTCATGTGTTTATGAGGTACTATCTCAGTGACTGGAGACCCTCACAATAACCAACAAAATATTAAGTCCCATCCTGGGGATTCCTGGTACATTCTCTAATAGAGTGGCAAGAATCTCTAAAGTACATAGGCAGTGCCTAATAAAAGAAAACAGAACAATATGCCAAGCCCTTAATCTTAATGCTTTTACTTATGAACTTTATTCTTGTAAAATTGAAACTTTAGCCTAGTAATATATATTGCCTAAGAGGTAACTACTGAAAACCTCCTTCTTACTCAAATATGGCCTCTCTCTAAGCCACATTCAGCATATAATCTCACTACCTTCCACCTGGCATGGGACATGACTCTGGGGAATGGATCTCCCTGACTTGGAGAGTTTATTACCAAGTGCCAACTAGGTATGCACTTGGAAAAAGGCCTTGACCAAAAGGGAGAAATATTAAATACAAATAAGTTTTTATGGCTAAGAGATTTCAAAGTGAATCAGGAGGTCCCTCTGGAGGCTATGTTTATGCACATTTCAGGAGGATCTCACTGACTGCCACAGTAAACAATGACTCAAGCAGGGGTGCTCCCACAGGCTCAAGAGACATCCGGACACTATCAGCAGGGCAGACAACTCCAGGAAATCAGCACTCTGTAGGTGGGCCTTACCTTGGAATATATGTTAAACTATCTCCCTAATTAACAGAGTTAGACTCATTTATAATTTCCCTGCATATGATTCTTCTGCCTCTTTTATTTGAACCTATAATTAGCACTATACCTGTTAAATATATGTCCCAGAGACTTAAATATTCGAACTGTTCATGTGCCTGTTGAACCCTGAATCTCAGCAGAGTTGCAGCCAACACCTACTCTCCAGTTCATCGGACTCACCCAGGACAACTAACAAAATGACGGATGATGGACCATGCCCATTCCAAAAACCAGAGAGTATCTACAACTGCAAGCAAGACAATTCCATCCATCTGTCCCATGGGATATAAGCTCCTCAAGATTGAGGAATGAACAAATATAAGGGGGCATGCAATTATGGACAAAAGTAGACTTATTATTATTCTAGAAATGGAAGAACTTGTAACACTGATATACAGGCAGTGGTCACCAGGGGTTCTGAGGGGAGGGAAAGGGAAAAATAGGTGTAACATGGGGCATTTTGGGGACATTGGAATTGTTCTGCAAGATATTGCAGTGATGGATACAGGCCATTATACATTTTGTCAAAACCTATATAAAGGCACGGTGCAAAGTGTAAACCATAATATAAACTATAGGCCATGGTTAGTAGCAATGCTTCAATATTTGTTCATCAATTGTAACAAATGTACCACATTAATAAAAGATGTTATTAACAGAGGAAAATGTGAGAGGGATAGGGGGTGGGATATATGGGAATCCTTTATATTTTTCATGTAACATTTATATAATATAAAACTTATTTTAAAATAAAGAAAAAACTTTATGAAACCAGGAAAGACAGTCAATTTTTCTAAATTATCTTTCGCATAACTGCTATATCTCCCTTTTATGATTTTTTGTTATTTAATTAATTTACTTATCTGTCCCTAGATCATATGCTAATGATGTCCAATTGATGTTTTATTGGAAATGAGTAAGGAGATAGCTTCCCACAAGAAATAAAATAGTCTTTCCACATGGCTAAATGATGACTCAAAAGTTAAGTTTCTAATTTTTATTAGCTGTCTTAACAATCTATATGATTATACTTATGCATCTTTAATAATTTCTGACTGGAGCTATATTTTGGGATTAAAACATCCTATTCGTTTTTTTACCAGTTGGATGTAGATCCTCTGGTCACTACCCTATAAATGAGGATGTTTGTCTTATAGCCGATCTTCAAGGAAGACACTTATGATGCCATTTCCTGATTTGAAAATAAAACTTGGACCCCAAGAAAGATCCAAAGAGTTGTTCACCTCTAACGCATAATTTCAGTAGTTTAGATTTTGAGTTTTGTAAAACAACATGTAATAACACCATAATTGTAACAATTGTGTTATAAACAATATATGCTCATCTATGTGAATAATTAAAAATATGAAAAGTGAACTTTTTGCATCTTTCTAAGAACAAACATTATGTTTAGTTTTGATGTTTCTTAAATAATTTCCCAGACATAACTTTTGTGATCCAATTCAGCTAGTATATATTTTTATGTTTTATTTGGGTACAAATCAATAGAAATTGTTTATTTGGATAAATATCAATATAAATCCAAACTCAATGACTGTCATCAACTTTGTTATTTTTCACAGAATGGAGCTTTCGTATTAGTCTTCCTTCGTCCTCCTTTTTTGTGAGCATAAATTCCCAGAAGCCTTTATCTCTGTTGCTTGCTAAATATAGGGATAACAAGATGGAAAAGGAGTCTGATAAAATGAGTAATTTTTGTCTATTTGTGTAAGCTTAATATAATACTGGGTCATGGTGCTTTTCTACTGGAATGGAATTTTGAATCTGATGACAGAGCCTTATTAACTGGTTCAGAGATAGTTCCCGTTAACCTAAAAGAGGCTCCCTCAGCAGGACAGAGTTCCTTCCTCTCTGTTACACTCTGTGTCCATTTTCCATCTTTTTCTGTAGAGAGCTAGAAAGGCATATCTCTTTACTCTCAGTTTCATAAAGCCATCCATGCCCTGATGGTGTGAAGCATTCTAAAAACCTCCTCTGTTCAGAAATCTCCCAAGAATTATACAGGATTTATATACTTGTGCTACCTGAAAATTTATTGGTTTCCTATTCAATGTTCACCTCCCTTCCCATGAGAATGGGTCTGAGCATCACACTCTGACTTCCAGAAACATACTTCTACTAAGAACTTTCCAAACTACAGTTCAGCATAGTAAATGTCATCATATCACTTCAGTCTCTTTGAAAAGCAAGCATATTAGAAGAATTTACCTCTCTTAAATGTTTAGTAAGTTTGCGTAAATTTTGACTTCTGAAATTCTGTTTTCAAGAGTATGTGATATTCAAAAAGAAAAGAAAGTGACAAAATATTTGTGCTATTTATTAATGAGGAAGTAGAGGTGGGAGGATGAGGGCCCACTGGTATTTCAGTTCATGTTTTACTTGCATAGATAATTCCAGGTAGCTCATCCTTGTTACTACCCAGAATGATGTTTTTCCTTAACCACAACTTATTGGGGCAGTGATATTAGAAGGTTGGAGAATGCACTTGGTTCCCAATCTTTCTCTTTTAATATCTCTATCTTCTCAAGGCCATCAATCTTTGCCTACATACCTTACCCATGAAGCAAGTTGAATAATATATGCATATTTTTTCTTCATGAAGCCATATGAAATAATCCATACTTCTGATTTCCCCTTTCTGGTAATTTTCAGACATTTGTAGCCTGCTGTGAGTCATAAGTAGTCTCTTCTACTCTTAACCTCTGTTGATGAATATGTGTAAGAGGCGAACTCTACTGTGGGGATTCTAAAGGGCTTCCTAGAAACTTCATCTCTAGGCTGGGTTCATTTTTTCCTCAAATGTCATGAATCAGAAGGATTTGTCTGCCACAGACATTTGTGCAGATATCTCAGTTTGCTACTGAGAAATGGGCTTGCTGCCTGATGTACACAGAATTTAATGCCATCACACCAGGATTTTGAGAAAAGAAAGAGATTTATTACAAAGTTGATTTGGCGAGGCTCAAGTCTGTCTTTGTGGGGTCAAGGAGTTTTTTTGTGTGTTTTGGATAGATGAGGAAAGGCTTATGATGCAGGCATGATGATAGGAGCATGCAGAGGTGTCACGTGTTAGATAATGTGTCACATGTTAATAAAATGGTGTCTTAGGCAGGTCTATGAAGGAAGGGTTTGAAGAAGGATTACTTAAGGTTATAATCGGTAGCAAATGTGCATGTTTCTGGCTGGGGAATTTTACAGGCCAGTTCTTGTCTGTATTGGGTAGTTTGTGGTAAGGAGCAGAGAAAGAGATTATGATAACAGGCCCATGGTTTCAGGTTAATAATTCAAAGATCTGTTTAATAGGTATAATATTCACTTTACTGCAATAAAGTAGTTTTGTTTTTTGTTTTTTGTTTTTTTTTTCTTCTTCATTTGTCAAGTTTGGGTGTTTTAATTAAATCAGCATGGAACATTAGTTCTATCAAGAGTTTCTTTCTAAATCTTGGGTTTCTTCACTGCAAAAAAATGAGGGTTAAATCGGGTGACAAACATAGGTCTAGCACTCCAAACTAAGAGCAGACAGTTTAAATATTTTATCCCTAACTGTATTAGTCAGCCAAAGGGGTGCTAATGTGAAATACCAAAAATGGGTTGGTCTTTATAAAGGGTATTTATTTGGGGTATAAGTCCACAGATACCAGGCCATAAAGCATTAAGTTTCTTCTCTCACCACAGTCCATTGCCATGTGTTAGAGCAAGACAGCTGCCGGCATTTGCCAGGATTCAGGCTTCTGGGGTTCCTCTCTTCCCCGGGCTGCGTTTCTCTCCGGGCTTAGCTCCTGTTTCCTCCACGAGGTCAGCTGCAGACGATCAGGCGAACGGCTTGCTTCTCTTCCCCTGGGGCCTTCTTTCCAACATCAAAACTGCTTCGCAAAAGACTACCTCAACTGTCCTTTGCCTTGCCTTTAATATTCAATTCCCCACCCACCAAGCGGTGGGGCTCAACGCCCTAATCCTAACCTAATCATGCCCAGATTAACAGATCAGTTTACAAGCATGATCCAATTATATTTTTGGAATTCATAATTACATCAAATTCCCCAACGGTTACACTAACATTGACCACAAATTTATAAGACAAGAATTATAAAACTCATATTTGTAGTAAGGAAACTGGATTAGAAAGTCTAAAGAGTGAGTCAAGGCTACTCAATAGTGGGTGGGATTCGAACTCAGGTCCTTCAACTGCCAAAACTCTTTTCACTGAGTTGTACTGATTGGTAAATTAGGAAGAATAACTGCGATAAATCTCTTCTTTCATCCAAAAGCCTCCCGTGTCTCTGAAGTATCTCAAGGGGAAAGATGAAATAATTTAACAAATAATTTTGGCCATTACCCATTTCATTTCAATTTTAGTCTCCTGTCTTCTGCCATCTCTTCTAATATTCACATTATATTATCTAATCTGTGCTCCACAAAGTTGGCTGCACCGGAGACTTATCTGGGCACTTTTAAAACACACCACTGTCTTGGTAGTGGGATGGTACCTCCATATGCTTCTGTAGGTCTCCTGGTGATTCTAATAGGCATCTAGTTTTTAAAACTGCTAGGGGCTTAAACCTGTGTCTAATTACCATACCTAAACTCTCTTCTTTTTTCCTGCTTGATTTGCTTGTCCTTTTTCAATTGCCTTGCTTGAAAAGCTTTCACATATATTCTCTCCCTTAGGATCTATAACCATTCTTATTACCTTCTCCGTTTTGTATACCTTTGAGTTAATGAGATCAAGTTTTCCCCAGACCTCTTGCTGAGAGGCTATCTGTAGAAAATTCTTTGTAGTGTACTTCTCATGACAAACTTTAGAGACTTCAAGCACAACCAGAATATCTCTGTACCTTATCTGTCCCGGACCATTTGTCTTACACTTGTCAATTAGCTCACTCAGGCATTAATGAAGGCTGGGTGGATGTGGCTGAGGGGGAAAGAACAGGACAGCTGCCATTCCCAGAGCTGTTGACATCTTTCTCCACTATCTGTGAAGGTAGACAAATCCAGGTAGGTGGCCCTGATTTGCAGCATTGCTGTGGGGACTGCTTCAAACTGGTCCTTCCAGAAATTATTCTTCCTATTTTTTTTTAAAGAAAACACTGAGCTTCCAATGTACATGTTTTAAAGTCAGCCAGCTTCCTCTGGGCAGACTAAAAGGTGGGAAGGTAATCAACTGCTTCTCATGTGTTCACAGAAAACTTTCTTGAACTTTTTCTCACATCTCTGGGGGCGGGAGGTCTTCCACTGGCATATTAAGTCTTGTTGACTCATAGGATTGGAGGGTGGTAAAAGGGCACAAACTTCCTTAAATAGGAATCAGGGGTTTGGAACAGTTTCATTACCTGTAAGGGACTTCTGAGTGTCTAGAACTGGGCCCTGGAGTCTCTTCTTTTGTCCATTGAAAACAGGAAATTTGCTTCTATGTCATGTGTCTTAAACATTCCAAGAGTTTCTTCCAAAGATTGGATAAAGTGCCTTTTTAAATCATGGATAAAAACTACTTTCATCAGTTTTTGCATTTCATCCTTGAATTGGAGAGTAAATTTTCCAGTCCTAGGTAAAAGTCTTCGCAGATCCCAGAAAATACAGGAAACTGCTGTAACTTAGGAATGGAGGGGTTCGCTTTGTTGGCTTTATAATCCTTAAAATAGTAAAATGTAAACAGGGTCTATTACAAATGTCTTTTTTAAAATTACACCCAGGGATTTTTTTTTTTTTCTCATTTTCCATTTTAAAGAAATAAGGGTAATGGATTAGAATAGGCAATAGACCTTAGCTCTTCTTCTGAAGTAAAAAAGTTTACCTCAATCCTTTTTCCTTTGGGGATGTCAGAATCCATTGTTAAATGCAAAGTGTTAGAGGAATGATCTCTTCTAAATCTGCTATTACTTGACAATCTGAATTGTTATTTTCCAGCTCTGAGTCCCCTAAAGCCAAGACCTGGTATAAGGGGACGATTAATTGATCCCTCTGGGGTCAGTTCTTTAAAGCTCATGTTGGTCCAAGAATTTCAAAATAATTTAGCAGTGAGGTGTTATGTAGACCCTTAAGATGAAAACAGAGTCCTGATTATTCTTTAATATTTAAGTGAATACATACAAAGCATTGTTTTTCCTCAGACTAGGCTATCTCATTAAAAATTATTTTAAAATGCAGCTTAAGGGGTATCTAAAAATATGACACTATCTTTTACAGCTGGTTAATTTGGTTATTAACAATATTTGAAGACTTGGATATATTTTGATAACTTATATTTTTACTACTGTCAACCAAGAAATAACAAACTAAGCTGCAAGGCAACAAAGGCATTTATTTGGGGTCTTAGAATTGCAATTTGGAGGGCACAGATTCAAGTAGCAATCCAAATTATGACATGTCTTGGCATTTCCAGGCAAAGTTTTTTAAAGGAAAAGAAGATTAGACAAGGTATTTGTGGTTGGTGGATATTTGGACTACTCTAATTGACCTTGTTAGATCGTTTACTGAGTTTTTATCTTGTGGTTTGTTTATTGTTGTAATTCACCCGTGGAGGTAGACGGTGCCGGGAATGATCCAAAGAAAGATTGGGACCAGGGGACCTCACTCCATGTGGAATGCAGGCAAGTTTATTTAGGCTGAAGCTGCTTTTTATACTACAAAGCTGATAACAAAAGTAGGGCGTCCTTCACTAGTTCCTCAGCTTGGTACCTGAGGGCGCTGCCTGCTTCTGTGTTCCCAGACAATCTTTCTTGGGAATTCAGACAATAACATCTTAGTGGTGTGTTCATTCCTGTGGCTGTTGGGGAATTTGATGTAATTATGAATTCCAAAAATATAATTGGATCATGCTTGTCAACTAATCTGTTAATCTAGGCATGATTAGGTTAGGATTAGGACATTGAGCCCCACCCCTTGGTGGGTGGGGTATCGAATATAAAAGGCAAGGCAAGGGACAGTTGAAGCAGTCTTTTGAGAAGCAGTTTTGATGTTGGAAAGAAGGTGCCAGGAGAAAAGAACCAAGCTGTTCGCCTGATCGTCTACAGCTAACCTTGTGGAGGAAACAGGAGCTAAGCCCAGAGAGAAACGCAGCCCCGGGAAGAGAGGAACCCAGAAGCCTGAACCCTGGCAAATGCCTGCAGCTGTCTTGCTCTAACACGTGGCAATGAACTGTGGTGAGAGAAGAAACTTAACGTTTTATGGCTGGTATCTGTGAACTTCTACCCCAAATAAATACCCTTTATAAAGACCAACCCATTTTTGGTATTTCACATTAGCACCCCTTTGGCTGACTAATACAATTCCTCTCTGCCTCCTCCCACTGATGTCTGCAGTATGCAGTGTCCTTGGAGACCTTTACTAATGTTTCTCTGCCAGCAAGCATGCTTTTTAAATGCTTAACCCTTTATGCTCTGGCTCTCAGCATCTTTCCCAACAGTTTATGGTGTCCACTTGTCCTTAGGGTTTTGAGAACATTGTGGTTTGATGTTTTGTATACTTTTGCAGTTTGTGATATATGGAGATTTACAAAGGAGTAATTTCCAAAATAACCCTGACTTTATTTTAATATCTTACCCATAGTAACTCTATTTGTTTTATTTCTTTTTACACCACTGCCACAAAATTATCATTCATTATTTACAAGCTCTGAGTAGATGATATGAATCAAATCTGTACTGTTAAATGTAGGGACTTCCTACTAGCAAATCTGTTCCTTTTTTTCTTAAAATTTTCAACTCTGCTTTGGTTTTAGACTTGTTCAAATAATCAATTTACAAATATCTAGTAAGTCTTCTATTTGGAAATTTTAAAGTAAAATTTTAACCTTTTTAAAATTTAGAATTAAGATGTTTTACCAAACAAAATGAGTCTTCAAAAGTAAAAATATGTAAAAAACTGTAAACTTATTTGCAGAAAGGTGTGCAAAGTAGTTTTTGTTTTATAATTTACTCTAATTTTTTGTGTGTCAGTGGCTGTTTCCTCTTGGATTTTGATATATTATTTATATCTACTTCTTTTCTATTCTGTTTTTATTTTTATTATCTGCTTTGTACTGTCTGGTTTAAGTTTTTGTTTTTTTCCTAGCTTTATAGATTAAGGATTTAATTCATTTGTTTCCATTTTTTCAGTTTGGTTGATATTCTTGTTCTTAGCCCATTTGACCTGTCATGTATTGAGAGTATGACTTATAGTCCCCTATTCTATTATATTTGTTTCTCTTTGTGTGAATGTAATGTCTTAGTTATTTTTCATGATTAATGATATTGGCTTCAATTCTACTTCATTGTATGGAGAGAGCACAGCTCATGGTTTCTATTATTTTGTCCTTTTTTTTTTTTTATATATTTCTGACTTTTGATCAAGATCTTTCTCCAAAAGCATTGTCAATCAACATTTGGTTTTAATCCCTCAGTGCCATGGAGGCTCATCCCTTGGGAGTCATGTCCTATATAGGTGGAAATGTAATGAGTTTTTTTGCAGAATTTGGCTTAGAGAGGGCCACATTTGAGCAACAAGGAGGTTTTCAGGGGGTGAATCTTAAGCATTAATTATAATTAGACTTAGTTTCATTATTACATAAATAAGTTTCATAAATGCAGGCTTCAAGATCAAGGGCTTGGTGCATGTAATAGTTTGAGACTGGTATGTGCCCCAGAAAATCATGTTCTTGAAACTGGTCTATTCTTGTAGGTGTGACCCTGTTGTAGGTGGGACCATTTAATTAGATTACTTTAGTAAGGTGTGATCCAAGGTGGGTCTTAAACCTCTTACTGGAGCCCTTTTATAAATGGGATGAAGACAGGGAGAAAAAAGACACAGGAACAAAGAAGAACCCACAGAAGCTGAGAGAGAAAGCCATAGACAGAGCAGCCAGAAGCTGAAAGCAATGGAGTCTGGAGGAGAAGGCAGAGACCAGCAAATACTGCCATGTGTAGAGGAGTCCAGGATCACCTGCAGCCATCTTTGGGGAGACAGCTTCTACTGATGTCATGATTTGGACATTTTTCTCAGCCTCAGAACTGTAAGCTCATAAGTTAATAAATCCCCATTGTAAAAGACACCTATTTTTGGCATATTGCCTTGGCAGCCTTTAGCAAACTAAAACAGATTTCAGTACCAGAAGAGTGAGGTACTGCAATTGTGAATACTAAAAATGTTGGAATGGTTTTATAAATAAGTAGGGGGAATATTCAGGAAGGATTGTGAGATGCTTGTTAGAAAAGGCCTAGATTGCTTTGAAGAGACTGTTGATAAAAATATGGACACTAAAGATACTTCCAATGAGGCCTTAGACAGAAATTATGAAAGTGTTATTTCAAACTGGAAGAAAGGCAACCCTTGTTTTAAAGTGGAAGAGGACTTGGCAGTATTGTGTTTTGATGTTAGATGGAAGGCAGAATTTGAAAGTGACAAGCTTGGATATTTAGAGTTTTAGGTTCTCAGTAAGAATGGATTTCCAGGTAGGTCTGGGAGCTTTCTTTAAAGAGAAATATGAATTCAAGAATAACAACCTTCTAACTTAGCTGCACATGGGTTAGTCAAGGGTTTCTGATAGGGGGAGCTGATGTGGCTCTAGCAGTTGGGTGCTTGCTTCCCACATGGGAAGTCCTGTGTTTAGTCCCTCGTGACTCCCAAGGGCAAAAAACAAACAACAACAAGCAAACAAGTGAAAAGCCAATTCAGGGGAGCCAATTCGGCTCAGTGGTTGAGCGCTAGCTCCCACATATAAGGTTCTTGGTTCAATCCCCGGCTCCAGTACCTCAAAAAAATTTTTTTAAAGTTCCTGATAGGACCCCTTCCAGCAAGGGTGGAGTGCATCTTTATGGAGGTGTCGTTTCCAATATACAAAGTTATCAGGCTGAATATTGTGGTTTTGAATATCTTCATCTTCCAGGAGTGTGCTCTAAAAGGATTGTTCTACCAGCATTTTCTTTTCCTTTAAGGTTTAGATTAGTTCCTGACAATAGGTTAGCATATCTCCTTTTATGACATAGGGCTCAGAAATTTCAGAGTTTTTTTGCTTGTTTCCTTGTTATAATTTCAATTGGGATAACAAGTTTTCTAAAAGAAGTGGATCTTAGATTTAATAAGACTATAGGTAAAGCCGTGGTAGATGGAAGGATTCCATGAATTTAGATGAGCTTTTCTTTTTTTCTTTTGAGGTACTGGGGCCAGGGATTGAACCTAGAACCTCATATGTGGGAAGCTGACATTCAACCACTGAGCCACATAGGCTTCCCTCAGTTGGTCTTATTACTTGTTTTGCTTGTTGTGTTATTTTTATTTTTTCAGGAGGCACAGGGAACAGAAACTGTGACCTTCCATGTGAGAGACAGGAGCTCAACTGCTCGAGCCACATCCGCTCCTGAGTTATAGTTATATCATTTATTCTTTCTATTAAGCCGGAGGATAGGGGTGATAGTACAATGAAAATATTGCAAAATTGACCATATTTTGCATATTGTTTTCATAATAATGTGTCCTGTAAAGTGGATTCCTTGGTCACTGTAAAATTTTGAGGGAATTCCTCAATTTGAAATTATTATTTCTAATAATACCTTTGCAATAGTAGCAGCAATAGTTTGTCTACAAGGAAAGGCTTTAGCCCAATGGAAGTACACACAAATTATTATTAAAATATATTTATAGACTTGGGATGGAAGTAACTAAATAAAGTCCAATTGCCAAATTTCAAAAGGTCGAGTTGTTAAGGGAAAATATGCTTAAGAGGTATAGAAAGGTTTTCCTGGATTATACTTGGGATAAATTAAACAATTGTGATATATTTTTATAGGTATGTTAAGGGAAGGTTTCCAGAAATATTGTTTTTCCCCAGCTTACTATTTGTACTAGTTTGAGTCTTGTGGACCCCAGGAAACTATTTTCTTAAGCTAACCCATTCCTGCACATGTAAGCCTATGTATGTAGGACCTTTTGGTTAGATTCAGTTAAGGGACCTTTTTATTAGATCACTTTTGATTAGATTGCTTTAGTTAAGGGCATTTGATTAGATTGCATGGCTCAGGGTGAATCCTAAATCCTGTCACTGGAGTCTTAGATAAACTGAGGACTGAAAGCAGAGACAAAGAGAAAGAGAGCTATCATTTACCCTGCCATCTGAAAGAGGACTCCAGGATTGCCTATAGCTACAAAAAGACAGAGAAACCACAAAAGGCTGAGAAAGAGGCCAGAGGCTGGAATCAGCAGAGTACCCTGAGGCTGAAGAGATGAGGCCCAGGGAGAGACTACATATATGCCCACAGCTGAGCTCAAGGAGAGAATGAGCCTGGAGGAGAAAGCAGAGACTGGCTGCCATTTTGATTTGCCACGTGGGTGGTTTACCATAAGGCCAGCATTTTTCCACTTTTTTCTATCTCCCAGGATGGGGTGGGGGATCATTTTGTTTAGTATAAGGGAATTTTTTTTTTATGTTTTCATAGTTATTTGGTTCAAAAAGTCATTATATAAACAGGAATAAGATTAAAATTTATAGCTTCATTTTTTGCAGCTGTATCTGCCATGTCATTGCCAGTGCTCAGTGCTTTCTTCCATATTTGCCTGAGAATGACCAGGGATTTTAATTATAGCCAAAGTTTCTGATAACAGTATAACATCTAGAAATTCTGTAACATAAGAGCTTTATATTGTTTTTCCTCCATTGGAGGTTAAAAACCTCTTTATTTCCATAACATATCCAAATCATGAACCCCCAAAGGCATCAATGTATATATTTGCTGTTTTTCCATCATCAAATATACAGGCTCTTGTGAGGGCAAAAAAAAAGTTCAGCTTACTGGACTGACTTAGAATTAGGTAAGGAAATTGCTTCTCTTATCTCATGATTAGGCATAATATCATATTCAATAGGGTAGACCTGGGTTATCTTTAAGGTGGGAACCATCTATATACCAGGTAACATCTATATTATCAATTAGGGTTTCTTGTAAATCTATTCAAGGGGTTAACAATTGGTTAGTTAAAGCTAGGCAGGCATGAGGGAGTTTCATTAGAAATAGTAGGAAGTAATGTAACAAGATTAAAGTTCTGGCAATGAAAAACCAGATATTGGGAGGGGAAAATAATAGAATTTTGTAAGAAGTTAATCTGTTGGTAGAGAGATGGTGAGTGTGATAAGAATTAAGAAGGGCTTCAACAGAATAAGGGACATAAATAGTTAAGGGACATCTCATAATCAATTCTTCAATTGAGTCTAAAGTTTTGCTGTTGCAGCAATGGACCTCATACAAGGGGAGAGTCCCTTTGCTATGGTTTCCAATTCTTGGCTACAATATCTAGAGGTCTATGGTGGTCTCCATTCTTTTGTATAAGGAAACTTAAGACATTCTCTTCTCATTCATTGACAAGGAAGAAAAAGGGTGATTTGTAATTATAGTGTCCCAGAGTAGGAATGCCCGCAAATTGTTTTATTTCCTTGAAGGAATGTTGACTAGTTTCATCCCAAATAAGGGCTCAATTTGTTTAGCTTTACACATGGTATATAAAGGTTGAGCCACCAAAGGAAAATTAGAAATCCTAAAATTAGGAGGCCTAAAAATCTTAATTGAAGTTTGGTCTTAGGAAAAGGGAAAGTTAGAATGCTTTGATTCAGTCAAGGCCTAGGAGGAGGCTCTGGGCGCAGGAAGAAGAAAGTCCATATCAGTAGGCAAATTGAATCATAAATGGATTGGAATAGTAGTCAAAAAAGTGTGGTATTTAAATTTTATTTCTTTGACTAAAAGGACTGGAATATATATGTATGGGACTTAATTCCTTATCCTGATCTGATGAATCTGGTTCTAAGAGTTCCAAATTAATTTCCTCCTTTTGGGCAAAAGATATGTGTGCTAGGAATAACCTAGGAAATCCCTTCCGAGAAGTTGAATTGGCACAGAAGAGACAAAGGAAAATTGATGGGTGCAGAAAAGACCTAGATGGCAACAGAGTAGAAAGCTCTAACAATCAGCTTGTCCCACAGGGCAACTAATAATCAGCCAGGATCTGCCCAGATCAACTGTTTGGAGGACTCTGGAGACCAGAAAATCACCGTGGGCCATCCAGGGAACAGGAAGAGGAGACTGACCATCTGCTGTGAAGATTTGTGACTAGATTCTTCCACTTTGCAGAGGTGGTTGTCCAACCCCTACTGGAAAGGCAGGCCACCTCCCAACCCACTCCCTGGCTGGAAGCAGAAGCTTTCTTTTCTATAAGCAGGAGAGGAGAAGTAAACTGGCACCAACTACAGCTGTTGAATGGCAAATTTGGCTACTTGGATTGAGCACAGTTGAGGTTTAAACCTACTCATCCTGCCAAGAAGCCAGGAGAATTTATGCTGTCCCCACCCCAGGCAGGAGTGGAAATAGGGATGACTGAAAAACACACAGGTCCCCCCAGAGCAGTAGGAATCAGATCCAGCATGCCCAGTTTGGAAAGCCAGTGCTTAGGCTCTAACACCCAGCAGGAGTGGAAATTGGGTGCCGTTTGAACACTTTCTTGGGGCAGAGCAGGCAGATTCATGCTGGGACCAAACACCCCTAGGAAGGAAGGGAAGCATGTACTCTCTCCCAGGCAGTGCAGGAAGATTCACCCAGGATACCTTGAAGAGCTGCTGCATACAGGGCCCCAAAGCAACCCTGGACAGAGAAGAATCATGTGCACTCTCTAGCAGGCAGATTCACCTTGCCCACCTGGAAGGACTGCTGCACTCTTGACCCCAATATACCCCTGGACAGAGAGGAAGTACATACTCTGTTGGGCAGTAGAGGAAGGTTTACCATGCCCACCTTGAAGAGCTGCTGCATACTCAGAGACCATGGACAGAGAGGAAGCATGCACTTTCTCAGTCAGGGTGGGCAGATTTACCCCACCTACCTTAAAAGGGCTCCTGTACGCTAGGCTCCAATGTCCCCTGGAAGGAGGGGAAACATGCACTCTCTGTTGACAGTGCAGGCAGTTTCACCCTGCCCAACTTGAACAGCTTCTGCACTCACATCCCCAATGTGCCCCAGGAAGGAGAAGAACCAAGAGCCATCTGATCACTCTCAAGAAGACAGTGCAGGAAACTTCTGGGAAAATGGTGGACTAGTAAGACACGGGAATCTCTTCTCCAGAAAAATAACTAGAGGACAAGCTGAAACAGCCCTGAAAAAGATCTTCTAGAGTTTAGGACAGCAGGTGAAGGCTGCACACCATGCAGAGGAGAGAGGGACAGAAGAGGGAAATCGTGATGACAGAACCGTGAGTTGGAAGTAGCAGCTTTGCTGCTGCCGGCACCCTCCCCGACACTCTTCAGAATTCTCGGGCCTCTGGGCTTGCGACCACAGACAAAGGGGGCTCCAGGGTTCTACCACTCCCAGAAATGGGAGAGAGAGGGACACAGCCTTAGGCTGACTCAGGTTCTGACCTGTAAGTTTGGGCTGTGGAGCTCCACGGACCCTTCCACATGGTGGTTTGCTCTGGGAGCTTAGGAAGGACTGGAGAAATCTAACCCTCCCAACCTCCCTCTCTTCTAGCCTGGACTAATTGTTGAGGACTCCACAGGAGAGAGGAGAGAGAACCTGGGGCTGACCCTGCTTTTGACTCCCAGGTTTGGTCGGCCCTCTCCCAAGAGCCCTTCCAGGCCAGGTGGGGCTGTGCCATTGTTTGCCTTGGAGCCTGCAAGGGGCTAAAGATACATAAACCACCCAATCTCCTCCTCTATTAACAGGGACTGATTGTTGAGGATTCAAAGGGGAGTGGAAATATTTCCTAGCTGGGAAAAGGGGGGCGCTATGAGAGAAGTCTGGAGAACTGTCTCAGAAAGATTGAATCACAGGGCTCTTAGCCCCCAGACAAGAAGCTCTATCACATTGATCCGGCCTGTGTAACAACAAATAGGCTCCGACCAGGCATTGAATTGAGAGCTGCCAACAAGTGCTATCTCCTGGCAGACCAAGGAAGTGCACATAAGAAAATTAATAAGTAAGAGAAACTTTTCCTGGCCTCTATAGCCTCCTTGCCCAAGGCCCTAGTAAACGACTCTATAACCAATTACTGGGTCCAGTGCCCAGTTTTGAGCAACCAGCAGAACAATCCTAACAAATCAAGGTTGAGCCAAAAATCAAAGAGCTCTGGTAACTCACAGCCTCCCGCCACTAAAACCCCATAAAAGAGGAAGAGAGAGAGCATCTAAGTAAAATACAAACTAACCAGATGCTTAAGCACCAGCAAAAAAATACGAGCCATACTAAGAAAATAGAAGACATGGCCCAAGAAAAGGAACAAAGTCCCAGAAGAGATGCAGAATTTGAGAGAACTAATCAGTGAGATGAGCACAAATTTCCAAAATCAAATTAATGAGATGAAAGAGAACATAGTTAGAGACAAATGACATCAAGAAGTCATTGAGCAAATGCAAAGAAGAATTTGAAATCCTGAACAGAAAAGTAATGGAGTTCATGGGAATGAAAGACACAATAGGTGAAGTAAAAAATACATTTTAGGCATACAACAGCAGACTCGAAATGATAGAAAAAGAATAAGTGATACCGAAGACAGAGCAGCTAAAATTGAAGAGAGAAAAGAATGGAAAAAAATTGAGCAGGGGCTCAGAGAGTTGAATGACAACACAAAACCCAAGAACATACGTGTGACACAAAGCAAATAGACACAGCAAGCAGAAGCAGCAAGTGTGTGGGGGGGAATAAATAAAAATAAATCTTAAAATAAAAAAAGAACATACATGTCATGGGAGTTCCAGAAGGGGAAGAGAAAGGAAAAGGGGCAGAAAGAGTATTTGAGGAAATAATAGCTGAAAATTTCCCAACTCTCACGAAAGAAATGAACTTACATGTCCAAGAAGTACACCATACCCCAATGAGAATAAATCCAAATAGACCTATACCAAGTCACATATTATTCAGAATGTCAAATGTAAAAGATAAAGAGAAAATTCTCAGAGCAGCCAGAGAGAAGCAAACGAACACGTACAAAGGACGTCCAGTAAGACTTAATGCAGATTTCTCTTCAGAAACCATGGAGGCGAGAAGACAGTGGTATGATACAATTAGGAAACTGAAAGAGAAAAACTGCCAGCCAAGAATTCTTTATCCAGCAAAACTGTCCTTCAAATATGAAGGTGAATATAAAGTATTCACAAACAAACAGAAACTAAGAGAGTTTGCAAAAAAGAATCCATCTTTGCAGGAAATATTAAAGCCTTAGAACCTGAAAGAAAAAGACAGGAGAGAGAGGCTTGGAGGAGAGTATAGAAGAAAGAAAAGCAGAAAGGATAACCAAAAGAGTAAAAAGAGAGACAAAAATAAGATGACATATGAAAACCAAAGAATAAAATGGAGGAAATAAATAGTGCATTTTCACTAATATCATTGAATGTGAATGGATTAAATTCCCCAATCAAAAGATACAAGCTGACAGAATGGATAAAGAAACATGAACCATCCATATGCTACTTACAAGAAACTCACCTCAGACCCAAGGATACAAGCTGGCTGAAACTAAAAGGTTGGAAAAAGATACTCCACGCTAATAGTAAACAGAAAAGAGCAGGGGTAGCTATACTAATATCAGACAAAACAGACTTCAAATGCAAAAAAGTGATAAGAGATGCAGAAAGCCATTATATATTAATAAAAGGGACGATCCTCCAGGAAGATATAACAGTCATAAATATCTACGAACCTAACCAGGGTGTCCCAAAATATATGAGACAAACTCTGGCAAAACTGAAGGGAGAACTACACATTTCTATAATTATCGTTGGAGACTTCAACACTCCTCTCACATCATTAGATAGAACAACTAGACAGAAGATCAACAAGGAAACAGAGACTTGAACAATATGATAAACAAGTTAGACCTAACAGACATATACAGAACACTGCATCCAAACTCAGCGGGTTATACATTCTTCTTAAGTGCCCATGGATCTTTCTCCAGGATAGACCACATGTTAGGTCACAATACAGCTCTCAATAAATATAAAAAGATTGAAATTATACAAAGCACCTTCTCAGATCATAATGGAATGAAACTAGAAATCAATAACAGACCAGAAAAAAGTAAATTTGCAAATGTGTGGAGACTGAACAACACACTCCTAAATATTCTGTGGGTCAAAGAAGAAATTGCAAGTGAAATCAGTAAATATATTGAGACAATTGAAAATGAGAACACAATGTATCAAAACTTATGGGATACAGTGAAGGCAGTCTTGAGAGGGAAATTTATAGCCCTAAATGCCTATAGTAAAAAACAAGAAAGAGCTAAACTCAAAGATTTAGCTGAACAACTTGAGAAACTAGAAAAAGAACAGCAAACCAAATCCAAAGCAAAAAGAAGGAAAGAAAGAATAAAGATTAGAGCAGAAAGAAATGAAAATGAGAACAGAAAAACAATAGAGAAAATCAACAAAACCAAAAGCTGATTCTTTGAGAAGATCAATAAAATTGACAAACCCCTCACTAGACAAACAAAGAAAAAAAGAGAAAAGATGCAAATAAATACAATCAGAAATTAAAGGGGGTAATTACAAATGACATCATAGAAATAAAAAGAATCATAAGAGGATATTATGAGAAACTATCTGCCAACAAACTAGACAACCTGGATGAAATGGACAAATTTCTAGAAACTCATAATGAACCTACACTGACACAACAAGAAATACAAGAACTTAACAAACCAATCACAATTAAGGAGATGGAATCCGTAATAAAAAATCTCCCATCAAAGAAAAGTCCAGGACCAGATGGCTTCACAGGTGAGTTCTACCAAGCATTACAAAAAGAATTAACACCAATCCTGTTTAAACTCTTCCAAAAAATTGAAGAGGACGGAAAATTACCCAACACATTTTATGAAGCCAACATCACCCTAATACCAAAGCCAGATAAAAATTCCACAAGAAAAGAAAATTACAGACCAATCTCTCTAATGAACATAGATGCAAAAATTCTCAATAAAATACTTGCAAATCGAATCCAACAGCATATCAAAAGACTTATACATCACGACCAAGTGGGATTTATTCCTGGTATGCAAAGCTGGTTCAACATAAGAAAATCAATCAATGTTATATACCACATTAACAAATTGAAAGAAAAAAATCCACCTGATCATCTCAATAGATGCAGAAAAGGCATTCAACAAAATCCAACATCCTTTTTTGATAAAAATATTTCAAAAGATAGGAATAAAAGGAAAATTCCTCAATGTGATAAAAGGCATATATGAAAAACCCACAGCCAACATCATACTCAATGGGGAAAGGTTGAAAGCTTTCCCCCTAAGATCAGGAACAAGACAAGGATGCCCAATGTCACCATCGTTATTCAACATTGTACTAGAAGTTCTAGCTAAGGCAATTAGACAAGACAAAAAAATTAAAGGCGCCCAAATAGGAAAAGAGGAAGTAAAACTCTCCCTGTTTGCGGATGACATGATTTTGTATTTAGAAAATCCTGAAGTATCCACAGCAAAGCTACTTGAACTAATAAATGAATTCAGCAAAGTGGCAGGTTACAAGATCAACACGCAAAAATCAGTAATGTTTTCGTACATTAGTACTGAACAATCTGAGGAGGAAATCAGGAGGAAAATTCCATTTTCAATAGCAACAAAAAGACTCAAATATCTAGGAGTTAATTTAACCAAGGAAGTACAGGACCTATATGCAGAAAACTACAAAACAATGCTAAAAGAAATTTAAAAAGATCTAAACAAATGGAAAGACATTCCGTGTTCATGGACTGGAAGAATAAATATCGTGAAGATGTCAATCTTGCCCAAACTGATTTATAGATTCAATGCAATACCAATCAAAATCCCAACAGCTTACTTTACAGAATTAGAGAAGACAATTACCAAATTCATCTGGAAGGGTAAGTGCACCCGAATAGCCAAAAGTATTCTAAAAAAGAAGAGCAATGTGGGAGGAATTTCACTGCCTGACCTTGAAACATATTACAAAGCTACAGTGGTCAAATCAGCATGGTACTGGCATAAAGATAGACATATTGATCAGTGGAATAGTATTGAGAATCCAGAAATATACCCTCACCTATACAGTCAACTGGTTTTTGACAAACCTACCAAGCCCACACTAATGGGAAAAAACAGTCTCTTCAACAAATGGTGTTGGGAGAACTGGATATCTATAACCAAAAGAATGAAAGAGGACCCCTATCTCACCCCTTATACAAGAATCAACTCAAAATGGATCAAAGATTTAAATATAAAAGCCAGGGCATTTTCTTCCCTACTAGAAGAAAATGTAGGGAAACATCTTCAAGACCTTGTAGTAGGTGGTGGTTTCTTGTGCCTTACACCCAAAGCATGTGCAGCAAAAGAAAAAGTAGATATATGGGACCTCCTCAAAATTCAACACTTTTGCACCTCACAGGACTTTGTCAGAAGGGTGAAAAGGCATCCAACTCAATGGAAAAAAATATTTGGAAATCACATATCTGATAAGGGTTTAATATCTAGGATATATAAAGAGATGCTACAACTCAACCATAAAAAGACAAATGACCCAATTAAAAAATGGGCCAAAGACTTGAATAGACATTTCTCCGAAGAAGAAATACAAATGGCAAAAAAACACATGAAGAAATGCTCAACATCACTCATGAGTAGGGAAAGAGATATCATATCACACCTATCAGAATGGCCACTATTAAAAAGACAGAGAACTACAAGTGTTGGAGAGGATGTGGAGAGATAGGAACACTTCTTCACTGTTGGTGGGAATACAGGATGGTACAACCACTATGGAATACTGTTTGGCAGTTCCTAAGGAAATTGAATATAAACTTGCTACGTGACCCTGCAATACCACTACTGGGTATATACCCAGAAGAACTGAGAGCAGTGACACGAACAGACATCTGCACACCAATGTTCATAGCCACATTATTCACCATTGCCAAAAGTTGGAAACAATCCAGGTGTCCATCAACAGATGAATGGATAAACAAACTGTGGTCTATTCACACGATGGAATATTATGCCGCTGTAAGGAAAAATGAAGTTGTAAAGCATATGGCAACATGGATGAACCTGGAGGACATTATGTTGATTGAAGCAAGCCAGACACAAAAGGACAAATACTGTATGAATGCGTACTATGAACCAAATATATTGTGTAATATATTGTTTGATTCAAAAAAAAAAAAATTATATGTATCCATTACATTTGAGAAATGTATATATTTATTTATCTGTGTTTCCTTTTTAGTTTTTAATTGTTTATATTTTCAATTATTAAATGTACAAAATAAAGTTAAAAAAAAAAAAGAAGACAGTGCAGGCAGAGTCTCCTCACCCACTTGGAGGCAGGAGTGCAGAACAGGGGGTGGCAGTTGATTAGAAAACTCAGATTTCAGGGGCTGGGAGCTGTGCAATAGTTTCATCATGGGTAGGCTGACAACCTCAGTCTCAACCATGCCCCCACCAGGACCTAAGTCAGTTAGGAATTAAAGATACAGAATAACCTTAGGGTAGCAAGGAACAACTGGATGAAGAGTGCTACCTGCTGGGTACTTTAGGAAAGCTTAGATTGAGGGGAGACATCAAAGAGAAGGTTGGAGGCCTTCAGGGTTTCTTCTCCAGAGCACGTTGGAATCAATCTACACACACTTCTTAGATCCCCTGAGTCTATAACAAAAAGGGCAAAAAGACAGATAATAGTAAGATAGGTCAATGTAAAGTCAAAAGACATAATGGACAAAGTAAGTAATACCTTTACAGTAATAATGTTAAATGTTAGTGGATTGAACTCTCCAATCAAAAGACACAAACTGGCAGAACAAATAAAAAATATCAGCCTTCTATAGGCGCTCAACAAGAGACTCACCTTACGTGGAAGGACACAGACTGAAAGTAAAAGATTGGAAAAAGATATTCCATGCAAACAGTAATCAGAAAAGCTGGAGTAGTGATATATATAAGAGAAAATAGTCTTTAAATACAAAACTGCCATAAGAAATGAAGAACATTATTAATAAAAGGAGCAATTCACTAAGAAGAAATAACAATAATGAATATTTATGCACCTAACCAGGGTTCCCCAAAATAAATAAGGCACATACTTGCAAAACATAAGAGAGAAATAGTTGTCTCTACAATAATAGTTGGAGATTTCAATACAACACTCTCATCTTTGGCCAGAACAACTAGATAAAGGATCAATAAAGAAACACTATGATATAGCAAGTAGACCTCACAGACATATATAAAACATTGTACACCAAAATAGCTGGCTATACATTCTTCTCAAGTGCTCATGGATCTTTCTCCAGGATAGACCATATATTGGATCACAAAACAAGACTCAATAAATTAAAAAAGATTGAAATTATACAAAGCACTATCTCTGATCATAATGGAATGAAGCTGGAAATCAACAACTGATAAAGAGAAAACTCAAAACTATATGGAGGTTAAACAACACACTCTTGAATAATCAGTGGGTCAAAGAAGAAATCAGTAAATATCTCAAGATGAATGAAAACAAGAACACAACATATCAAAACCTATGGGAGGGAAGCAGATGTAGCTCAAGTGGTTGAGCACCTGCTTCCCATGTACAAGGTCCCAGGTTTGATGCTCAGTACCTCCTAAAAACAAGATTAACAAATGAAAAAATGAAATAACTTGGGGGAGCTAGTGTAGCTCAGTAGTTGAGTGCCGGCTTCCTATATACAAGGTTCTGGGTTCAATACCCAGCTGCAGTACCTAAAAAAAATTTTTTTTTTAAAGAACAAGCAAAAAACTGTGCAAAGTAGTAATGGCAGTGCTGAGAGGGAATTATATAGCCCTCAATGCTTATATTAAAAAAGAAGAAATAATTAAAATCAAAGACCTAACTGAACATCTATCTGCAGGAACAAGAAAAAGAACAGCAAACTAATCTCAAAGAAAGCAGAAGGAAAGAAATAGCAAAGATTAGAACAGAAATAAATGAAGTTGAGAACAAAGAAAAAAAAATAGAATCAACAAAACCAAAACTTGGGTCTTTGAAAAGATCAACAAAATCGACAAATCCTTAGCTAGACTGAAAAACTAAAAAAAGAGGGAAGATACAAATAAATAAAATTAGAAATGAGAGAGGGGGCATTACTACTGAATTCACAGAAATAAATGAGATCATAAGAGGATACTATGAACAATGGTACACCAACAAACTGGACAATGTAGATGAAATGGACAAATTTCTAGAAAAACATGTAGAACCAACAATGACCCTTGAAAAAACAGAATTCCTCAATAAACCAATCACAAGTAAGATGGAAATAATCATCAAAAACCTCCAAAGTTGAAAATCCCAGGACCAGATAGATTCATAGGTGAATTCTACCAGTTATTCAAAGAATTAATACCAATTTTTCACAAACTCTTCCAAAATATAGAACAGGAGGGAACACTACCAAACTGATTATATGAAGCTAACATCACCCTAATACCAAAGCCAGATAAAATAACATGAAAATTATTGACCAATTTCTCTCATGAATATAGGTGCAAAAATCTTCAACAAAATACTAATCAAATCCAAGAGCACATTAAAAGAATTATACATCATGATCAAGTGGGTTTTGTTCCAAGGGTGGTTCAAAACAAGAAAATCAATGTAATAAATCACATTACTAAATTGAGGAAGAAAAAACACATGCTCATTGCAATTGATGCACAAAAGGCATTTGACAAAATCCAACATCCTTTCTTGATGAAAACTCTCTGAAAGAAATAGAAGGAAACTGTCTCAATAGATAAAGTGCATATATGAAAAACCCACAGCTAACGTACTCAATGGAGAAAGACCAAAAACTTTCCCACTGAGATTGGGAACAAAACAAGGATGCCCACTATCACCACTGTTATTCAATATTGTGCTAGAAGTTCTAGCTAGAGCAATTAGGCAGGAAAGAGAAATAAAAGGCACCCAAATAGGAAAGGAAGAAGTAAAATTTTCAGTATTTGCTGATGACATGACCCTATATCTAAAAAATCCTGAAAAGCCCACAACAAAGCTACTAGAATTAAAAGACAGGTTCAGCAAAGTGGCAGGATTCAAGATTAATAAACAAAAATCATTAGCGTTTCTATATTATATTCTAATGAGCAATCTAAGGAGAAAGTCAGGAAAAAATTCCCATTTACAATAGAGACTAAAAGAATCAAATATTTAGGAATAAACTTAACCCAGGACATAAAATACTTTGTATTTGGAAAACTATAAAACATTTCTCAAAGAAATCAAAGAAGACCTAAATGAAAGGAAGGGCATTCTATGTTCATAGATTGGAAGTCAAAATATTAAGATGTCAATTCTACCCAAATTTATGTACAGTTTCAATGCAATCCCAATAAAACTTCCAGCAGCCTTTTCTACAGAATTGGAAAGCCTAATTATCAAATTTAGTTCAAAAAGTAATAGGTCCTGAATAACTAAAAAGATCAAGTTGGAAGACTCTTACTTCCTGACTTTAAAGCATATTTTTCAGTTAGAGTAGGAAAAACATCATGGTACTGGCATAAAGATAGATATGTTGGTCAATAGAATAAGTATTTGAAAATAGATCATCAAATTTATAGCAAAGTGATTTTTGACAAGGCTGTCAAGTCCACCCCACTGGGTCAGAACCTATTCAACAAATGTTGTTGGGAGAATTGGATATCCCCTATTTCACAGTTTATAAAAAAATTAACCCAAAATGCATCAAAGACCTAAATATAAAAGTTATAATTACTAAATTCCTAGATTCTGAGAAGTAAATTTAGGGAAACATCTTCAAGATCTTCAAGATCTTATGGTAGATGGTGGTTTCTTAAACCTTACACCCAAAGCATGAGCAACGAAAGAAAAAATAGATAAATTAGACCTCCTCAAACTTAAGCACTTTTGTGCTTCAAAAGGACATTGTCAAGAAAGTGAAAAGACAGAAATATATTCAGAAGAACTGAGAGCAAGGATGTGAACTGACATTTGCACACCTATGTTCATAGCAGCATTATTCACAATTGCTAAAATATGGAAACAATCCAAATGTCCCTCAACCAGTCAATGAGTGGATAAACAAAATGTAGTATATGCCTACGATAGAATATAATTAAGCTGAAAGAAGAAATGAAATCAGGATGTATATGACAACATGGATGAACCTTGAAGACATTATGTTGAGTGAAATAAGTCAGACACAAAAGGATAAATATTGTATTTGTCCTTAAGTTCACTAATGTGAACTAAAATGATGAGTAAATACCACGCTGTTTGACCACTGTAGCTTTGTAATATGCTTTAAAGTCAGTAAGTGTGAGTCCTCCAACTTTCCCTCAACCCAAATAGAAACTGTACAATTTAGTCTTAACTTCCCATTCCTATCCCACCACATCCCTAGTAACCTATATTTTAGATTCTGTCTATATGAGTTTGCTTATTCTAATTATTTCAGGTCAGTGAAATCATGCAGTATTTGTCCTATTGTGTCTGATTTACTTCACTCAACATGTCACATATATCAGAACTTCATTCTTTTTTATGGCTGAATAATATTCCATTGTATGTATATGCCACATTTTAAAAATCCATTCATCAGTTACTTCCATCTTTTGGCAATTGTGAATAATATTGCTGTGGTGGTCTGGAGCTGTATTACCACAGAAAAACATGTTCTTAAACTGATTCTATTCCTGTGGGTGTGACCCAATTGTAGGTAGGACCGTAAGACCTTTTTTTTCTTTTTTTTAGGCAAGGGAGTAAAGAGTTTATTAAAAAACAAGAAAACAAGAAAGGTACACAGTCTAAGGCATAGAGTGTGGGCACACTGCAGGGTGAGTTGTGTGCATGGGGCACCAGGTTGGGGCTTTTTAAAGTCTTTCCTCCTCCCCCTTTCTAATGTGGGGCAGGGCAGCTGTTTGCTGTTCTGATTGGTTGCCCCGCCTGTCAGTTCCCAGGTCGCCAAAGATGAGGCCTTTGAGGGTATCCAGGGCTTTCCCTTAACTGGAACGGGATTCTCATTCCAAATGAGATTCTTGTGGCCAGGGTCTTGTGAGATCTCTCAGGAGGTTTCCGGGTGGGTACTCATGGCCAGGTTGTCTGCTGGTCTTGTTTTCTGTCGACCATGGTAGGACATTTTAATGAGGTTACTTCATTTAAGGTGTGGCCAAGTATGGGTCTTAATTTTATTACTGGAGTCCTTTATAAGCAGAATGAAACTGAGATAGCTAGTGGGCCATGGAAAGCAAGAATTTGAAATTCAGTGGAACCTGGAAGAAAACAGAGAGGTCAGGCATTGTCATGTGACTGATAAGTCAAGGATCCAGGGTCACTGGCAGCCAGTCCCAGGACATTAGTCTTTGGGAAGAAAGTGTCACTTTGATGATGCCTTGATTTGGGCTTAGCCTCAAAAACATAAGCTAATAACTTCACATTGTTTGAAATATCCCATTGCATGCAATGTGCTTGAGCAACCCAGGAAAAGTAAAATGGATGCTATGAACATTGGTGTGCAAATATCTGTTCAAGGACCTGCTTTCAAATATTTTGGGTATGTTTTAGTTTCCTTGGCTGCTGAATAGCAGATACCATAAAATGGGCTGGATTTTAATGATGAGAATTTATTAGCTTACAGTTTTGAGGCTGAGAAAAATGTACAAATCAAAGCATCATCAAGGCAATGTTTTTTTTTCCCCCAAAACTGTCTGCAGGCAGTCCTTGGGTCCTCTGCCACATGGCAAATCACATGGTGGCATCTGCTGGTCTCTCCATTTTCTTCTGGATTTCATTGATTTAACCTTGTTTCCATGGCTTTTTCTCTCTGTATTCATTCTGTTTATAATGGAACCCAGTAAAAGGATTAAGACTTATCCTGAATGAGGTGCAACACACCTTAACTAAGGTATGGACAATGGGTCCATACTCATAGGAATGGATTAAATTTAAGAATATGCTTTTCTGGGGTACATACAGTTTCAAACCACCACAGTCCATCCTCTGTACCCCCAAAATATATGTTCTTTCTATATGTAATATACAATCATTCAATCACAATACACCAACAACCTAAGTAATTTCAGTAACAATACAAAGAATCATCAGAATTGGTTATACATATGGTCTGTCCTGAGGCACAATTCTCCTCAGTTAATAGACTTGTGAAACCTGGAGAACAAGTTATCTGCTTCGAATATACAATAGAGGGCCAGTCATAGGATAAACATTTCTATTCCTTAAGGGAGAAATTGGAAGGAAAGCAGGGGTTGCAGATCCCAAACAATTCCAAAACCTTGCAGGGCATACTCCCTTAGATATCTAAGGTTTGAGAGTCATCTGTGGAACAATGTTTTGTCCTCTGGGCCTGATGGAGAAGCAGCCCCACCCTTTCCAGGTGCTTTTACAGTAGCCATGCTCTACCAGAACACAGGGATGCTTTTCTCCCCAAATACTGGGGTGAAGTTTCCACCCTTGTCAAGCATCAAGGTAACAGCTAGACTTTAGGTTTTACCCTCCTCAAGTATCAGGGTGGCAGCCAAATTCTCCACAATCCGCTGAGCTTCTGAGGAAACTGGGATGGTAACACTCTTTCTGAACAACCTCTTTACATGCTGGGCATACTCACATTTTCCACACACATGGGTGGGCTCCCTCTCTCAGCCCAAGATGTCTGTGGTCCAGAACTCAGCTTCCACGGTTCTGCCTTTGAAGTAATTTTTCTTTCAATCTGTCCCTTTTCCGTCCATTTTAGTCCAGCCCGACAGTAGTTCCATTCATATAGATTTCACACACAAAAAACAAACTTGTCAGTTTTGCATGTAGTGCACAGGGGTCCAAACCATTAGACATTAGGACTTTCCACAGATCCTTCTGGGATAACTGCACCTCCAATTCTGACTTGCATTGAAAAGACTGGGTAGTTCATGTCCCATTAAGTCCTCACATGGAGCATTATTCACTGAAGACTCACTTTCTACAAGCTTAAAATTTTCCAAGCCATCATTTTCTAGTTTCTTTGTGCCTAGGAGTACAGTTCTTAACTTATCCCTTTCCTCTCACATTTTACTATAAGTTGCAAGGAGAAACAAGGCTGCAATTTCTACATTTAGTTTGGAAATCTCCTTAGCTAAATATCAAAGCTCATTGCTTTCAAATTCTGCCTTCCATCTGACATCAGAACTCAATTTTGCCAAGTTCTCTGCCACTTTGGTACAAGGGTCACCTTTTTTTCAGCTTGCAATGACACATTTATCATTCTTGTCTAAACCTTTATCAAAAGAATCTTTAACATCCATATTTCTACTAACAGTCTCCTCAAAGCAGTGTGAGATATGGTGTGAAATGGAGGTCCACCTTCATTCTTTTTTCATATGGATATCCAGTTTTCCCAGCACCATTTGTTGAACAGAATGTTTTATCCCAATTGAATGGACTTGGCACTCTGGTCAAAATCAGTTGGCCATAGGGGAGTGGATGTAGCTCAGTGGTTGAGTGTCTGTTTCCCATGTACAAGGTCCCAGGTTCAATCCCCAGTACCTCCTAAAAAAATCAATTGGCCATAAATGTATCTATTTCTGAACTTTCAATTTGATTCCATTGGTCTATATATCTCTCCTGTACCAGAACCATGCTGTTTTAATAAGTTTTAAAAGTTGGGAAGTGGGATTCATCTATATCTTTGTTCTTCTTTTTCAAGATTGTGTTGGGTATTTAAAGTCCCTTATCCTTACAAATAAATTTTACTATTGGCTTTCCATTTCTGCAGTAAGGCTGGAAATTTTATTGGAATTCATTGAATCTGCAAATTGTTTCAGGTAGAATAGACATCTTGATGATAGTCTCCTAATCCAAAAGCATGGAGTGTCCTTCCATTTATATAGACAGTCTTTGATTTCTTTTGGAAATTTTTATAGTTTCCCACACATAAATCCTTTACATCCTTGGTTAAATTTATTCCTAGATATTTGAATGTTTTAGTTTCAATTTTAAATGGATTTTCCCCCTGACTGCCTCTTCAGATTGCTCATGGCTAGTATATAGAAACACTGATAACTGTGTGTTGATCTTGAACCCTGCCACTTTGCTAAATTTGTTTATTACATTTAGTAGCTTTGTTGTAGGTTTCTCAGGACTTCCTCTATATAGGATCTTATCACCTGCAAACAGTGAACGATTTACTTATTCCTTCCCAATTTAGGTGACTTTTATTTCTTTTTCTTGATTCAATGTTGTGGCTAGAACTTCCAGTACAATATTGAATTACAGTGGTAACAATGGGCATTCTTGTCTTCTTCCTAATCTTAGAGCAAAAGCTTTCAGATTTTCACAATTGAATATGATATTAGCAGTGGGTTTTTCATATATGCCCTTTTTCATGTTGAGAAAATTTCCTTCTATTCCTATTTTCTAAGTGATTTTCTCAAGAAAGGATGACAGATTTTGTCAAAAGCCTTTTCTTTGTCAATTGAGATCATGATGTGGTTTTATCCCTTTGTTCTGTTAATGTGGTATATGACGTTAACTGATTTTGTTATGTTGAACCACTTGTGCATAACTGGGATAAACTCCACTTGATTAAGGTGTATTATTTACTGTGCTGTTAGATTCAGTTTGACTGTATTTTGTTGAAGATTTTTGCATCTATATTCATAAGAGATATTTATCTGTAATTTTATTTTCTTCTGGTATCTTTATCTGGCTTTGGTAGTAGCATAATGTTGGCTTCATTGAATAAGTTAGGTAGTATTCCATCATTTTCAATTTTTTAGAAGAGTTTGAGTAGGGTTGGTGTTAATTCTTTAAGGAATGTTTTGTAGCATTCCCCTGTGAAATCATCTGGTTCTCAATGTTTCTTTTGGGGGAGATTTTTGATTACTGATTACATCTCTTTACTTGTTAATGATCTGTTGAAGTTTTCTATTTCTTCTAGAGTCAGTGTAGGTTGTTTGTGTGTTATGAGGAATTTGTCCATTTCTTGTTGGTTGTATAGTTTGTTAGCATACAGTTCATAGAATTCTGTTATGATCCTTTATATTCCATCCTAGTTGTGTCTTTGGGGTTAAGGTGAGCCCCTTGTAAACAATATATAGTTGGATAGTGTTTTTTTATCCATTCTGCCAATGTATGTCTTTTGATTGGGGAGTTGAATCCATTAACTGTAATTAATTCATGTAATAGCAGGACTTACTTCAGCCATTACCATTTTGTCCTTTTTTTTTTTTTTTTAAATTATAGAAGTTGTTAGCTTACAAAATAATCATGCATAACATGTAAAATTCTGATACAGTACCCCAACATCAACACCTTCAATTGCTGTGGAACATTTTTTACAAACTATGAAAGAACATCATGAAAATATTACTGCTAACTATGGTCAAAGCTTACATTTGGTGTATTTTTTCCATAACCCCCCTATTATTAACACCATATATTAATGTTGTGCATTTGTCATAATTCATGAGAGAACACTCTCATATTTATACTGTTAACCACAGTCCATCATCCACCACATGGTTCACTATTTTATACAGTCTAATGACTTGTACCTTGTACACTCCATCCAAAGTGTACCTTCAGTGGCTCTCAGTTTCATCATAGAGTTGTGTTGTCATTGCCTCAGTCAATCTCAGAACATTTTCTTTACTCCAATAGAAAAAATCTCATATCCCCCCATTATTGACCCTTAGCATTGGTATAGTACCTTCTTTGTTATGGATGCAAGAATATTACAATATTGCTATTAACGATATAGTCTATAAATTTATTATGTGAATTCTATTTTTCCCATGTATCACCATATTCTTAACTCCTTATAATAATGATGTACATTTGTTCTAGTTCATAGAAGAACGTTTTTGTATTTTTACTGGTGTTTGTACTATTAACCACAATCCTCATCCACCTCCAGGTTCACTATGTTCTACAAATCCTAGATTATTCTGTATCTTTTTTTTTTTTTTAGGAAGTACTGGGGATTGAACCCAATATTTCACACATGTGAAGCATGCACTCAACCACTGAACTACATCTGTTCTGGTCTATAGCTTTTTATCAGTTGACACATTCCTAGACTGCTCCTTTCAGCCACAATCACATTTATAAATCAGCAGTGTTATTTATACTCACTATAATGCATTACCATAAACTCTATCCATTTCCACAAATTCTACCATCAACCTAATTAAACATTCTACATACATTAAGCATAAGTACCCCTTCTCAACCCTCAATTTCTCTCCTAGAAATCTATACTCTAGATTTTAGCAGTATGTATTTACTCACCATATTTAGTTCATATTAGTGAGCTTATACAATATTTGCCCTTTTGTAAAATCTCACATATTTCATTGAAAAAAATGTTCTAATGGTTCATCCATGTTGTCATGAGTCCCAATTTCATTTCTTCTTACAGAAGCATAATATTCCATTGTATGTATATACCACATTTTTAAAATTTATTCTTCAGCTGATGGACACTTGGGTTGTTTCCATCTTTTGGCAACTGTTAATAATGCCGCTATGAACATCAGAGTGCAAAGGTCATTTCATGTTCCTGTTTTTAATTCTTCTAAATATATTCCAAGGAGAGGGATGGCCAAATCATACAGCAGTTCTATATTTAATTTCCTGAAGAACCGCCAAACTGTTCCACAGAGGCTGCACCATTCTAGATCCCCATCAACAGTGAAGGAGTGTCCATATTTCTCTACCTCCTCTCTAGCACTTGTAGTTTTGTTTTGTTTTGTTTTGTTTTTAAATAATGGCCATTCTATAAGGTGTGAAATGATATCTCATTGTAGTTTTGATTTGCATTTCCCTAATATCTAATGATATTGAACATCTTTTCATGTGCTTTTTGGCCAGTAGTACTTCCTCTTTGGAAAAATGCCTATTTAAGTCTTTTGGTCATTTTAAAATTGGATCCCTTGCCCTTTTTATCTTTGAGTTGTATGGTCTCTTTATATAACATGGAAATCAAACCCTTACCCAAAATGTGGTTTCCAAATATTTTCTCATGTTGAGTAAGCTGTCTTTTCACTTTCTTGACAAAGTCCTTTGAAGCACAAAATTGTTTAATTTGGAGGAGGTCCCATTTATCCATATTTTCTTTCATTGCTCAAGCTTTGGATGTAAGGTTTAAGAAACCACTGCCTATCACCCAACCTTTGAGATGTTTCCCTATATTTTCTTCTAGGAGTTTTATAGTTCCAGCTTTTATATTTGGGTCACTGATACATTTTGAATTAATTTTTTATAAGGTGTGAGATAAAGGGTCTTCTTTCTTTCTTTTGGATATGGGAATCCAGTTCTCCCAGCACCATTTGTTGAATTGACTGTTCTGCCCCAGCTGGGTAGGCTTGTTAGCTTTGTCAAAAATCACTTTACCATAGAAGTAGGGGTCTATTTCTGGACACTCAATTCAGCTCCATTGGTCTATAAGTCTGTCTTTATGCCAGTACCATGCTGCTTTTACCACTGTAACTAGGTAATATGATTTCAAGTCAGGAAGTGAGAATCCTCCAGCTTCATTCTTCTTTTTAAGAGGTTTGTGGCTATTCAGGGACCCTTGACCTTCCAAATAAATTTGGCAAAATTGTCCATTCCATTTCTTTTAAAAAGAGGCTATTGGAATTTTTATTGGGATTGCATTGAATCTGTAAATCAGTTTGGGTAGAATTGATATCTTAATAATATTTTGTCTTACACTTCAAGAAAAAGGAATGCCCTTCCATTTATTTAGGTCAATTTTTATTTATTTTAGCAAAGTATTGCAGATTTCTGACTATAAGTCCTTGATGTCCTTGATTAAGTTTATTCCTAAATACTTGATTCTTATAGTCATTATTGTAAATGTAATTTTTTTCCTGACTGCCTCCTCAGATTGTTCATTCCTAGTGTATAAAAACTCTATTGATTTTTGCATATTAAGTTCATATCCTATCAGTCTTCTGAACTTGTTTATTTGCTCTGATAGCTTTGTTGTTGTAGATTTTGGGGAACTTTCTATGTATAGGATCATATCATCTGCAAATAGCAAAAGTTTTACTTCTTCCTTTCCAATTTTGATGCCTTTTATTTATTTTATTACCTATTGCTCTAGCTAGAACCTCTAGCAATGAACAACAGTGGGGCATCCCTGTCTTGTTCCTGATCTCAATGGGAAAGCTTTCAGCCATTCACCATTGAGTACAATGTTATCTGTGGGTTGTTGAGAAAGTTTCCCTCTATTCCTATCTTTTGGAGTGTTTTGTCAAGAAAGGATGCTTTATTTTGTCAAATGCCTTTTCTGTGTCAATTGAGATGATCATGTGATTTTTATTCTTTGATTTGTTAATGTTGTATATTACACTAATTGATTTTCTTGTGTTGAACCACCCTTGCATGCTTGGGATAAAACCCACTTGATCATGATGAATAATTCTTTAAATGTGCTGTTGGATTCATTTAGCACGGGCGTTCTTAACATTTTGTTCCACAGATCCCTTTGCAAGTCAAATGAAAACCATTGACCCCTTACTAAGTCCACGCTGTACTACGTATTATTTAATAAATATATCACACCTACACCAATACATCCCCACAAGAATAATGTTTTTTTTTGAATTTCAGTTTAAGCTCACAGACCCCATGTTAAGAATCCTTGGTTTAGTGAATATTTTGTTGAAGATTTTTGCATCTATTTTCATTAGAGAAGTGGGTATGTAATTTTATTTTATTTTTTTTTTGCAATATCTTTATCTGGCTTTGACATTAGGATGATATTGACTTCATAGAATGATTTTAGTAGCATTCCCTCCTGTTCTATTTTTTGGAAGACTTTGAGTAAGATTGGTAATAAATCTTTAAATCTTGGGTAGAATTCACCTATGAATCCTTCTGGCTTTTCCTTTTTGAGTGGATTTTGATGACTGTCAATCTTGTGATTGGTTTGTTGAGGTCTTCTATTTCTTCAATGTCAGGGTAGGCTGTGTGTTTCTAGGAATTTGTGCATTTTACTATGTTGTCTAATTTTTTGAAGTACTGTTGTTGATAGTATTCTCTTGTTTCTTCTATTCCTGTGTCGCCAGTAGTAATGCCCCCCTCCCAGTTCTGATTTTATTTGTTTGCATTTTCTCTCATTTTTTCATTGACAGTCAAAAGGTTTGTCAATTTTGATCTTCTCAAAGAACCAAATTTTGGTTTTATTAATTCTCTCTATTGTTTCTTGTTTCAATTTCATTCATTTCTGTCCTGATCTTTGTTATTTCTTTCCTATGGCTTGCTTTGGGATTAGTTTGCCCTCTATTTCTAGTTCCTCCAGGTGTATAGTTAGGTTTTTTATTTTAGCTCTTTCTTTTTTTAAAATATTAGCATGAGGGCTATAAATTTCCCTCTCAGCATTGTCTTCACTGAATCCCATGAGTTTTGATATGCTGTGTTCTTATTTTCATTTGTCTTGAGATATTTACTGATTTCTCTTGCAATTTCTTCTTTGATGCCCTGATTGTTTAAGAGTGTGTTGTTTAATATCCATATATTTGTGAATTTTCCTTTTTTCTGCCTTTTCTTTATTGATTTCCAGGTTCATTCCATTATGATCATAGTAAGAGTTCTGTATAATTTTAAACTTTTAAAATTGTTGAGATCTGTGCTGTGAGCCAACATATGGTCTATCCTGGAGAAACATCCATAAGCACTTGGGAAAAATGTATATTCTACTGTTTGGGGGTGTAATGTTCTATATAAGTCTATTAGGTCTAGTCATTTATGGTATTATTCAAGCTCTTTGTTTCCTTAATTTTTCTTCTGCCCATATATTCTATCCAATGATGAGAATAGTGAATTGACATTTCCAAATATTATTTTAGAGATATCTATTTGTTCCTTCAGTTTTGCCAGTGTTTGCCTAATGTTTTTAAGATAGCATTGTTAGATGCATAAATAATTATGATTGCTATCTCTTCCTGGTGGATTGCTCCTTTTATTAATATATAATATCCTTGTCTCTAATATCAGCTTTGCTTTCAACATCTGTTTTATCCAATATAAGTATAGCTACTCCAGGGTTTTTTGTTTGTTTTTTGTTTTGTTTTGTTACTGCATATGTGGAATGTCTTTTTCCACCTTTCACCTTCAACCTATTTGTATCCTTGGACCTAAGGTGAGTCTCTTGTAGGCAACATATAAGCAGCTCATATTTTTCATATCCATTTTTCCAGTCTGTGTCTTGTGATTGGGGAATTTAATCTACTAACATTCAATGTTATTACTGTAAAGGCAGTACTTACGTCACCCATTTTGACCTTTGAGTTTTATCTGTCATAGCTTATTTCACTACTCTTTTTACACTTTCAGTTACTTTTACTGATAATCTTCATTTCTAAACTCTATTCCAAGCCTCTCTCTCCTGTCTTTTCTTTTCATTCTGCAGCATCCACTTTAGTATTTTCTGCAAGGTTGGCATCTTTGTGACAAACTCACTCAATTTCTGTTTATCAGTGAATACTCTGAACTCACCCTCATTTTTGAAAGACAGTTTTCCTGTATATAAGATTCTTGGCTGGCAGATTTTGTGCGATGTCTTTGAGTATCTCAAATATATCATACCACTGCCTTCTTGCCTCCATGGTTTTTTATTAGAAATCTGCACTTAATCTTATTGGTGATGAACCATTTTTCTCTTATTGCTTTCAGAATTCTCTCTTTATCTTTGGCATTTGACATTCTGATTGTATGTGTCTCTGAGTAGGTCTATTTAGATTTATTTGGATAGTAGTACATTGTGTTTCTTGGGCACAGGTGTATATATATATATATGTCCATCAAAAGAGCCGGGAAATTTTCTACCATTATTTCCTCAAAAATTCCTTGTGCTCCCTTTCTCTTCTCTTCTTCTGAGACACCAGGACTTGTATGTTTGAATGACTCTTGTCATCATTCAGTTCATTTTTTCCTTTCTTATCTTTGTCTGTTCTTTTGTGTATTTCCTTTCATGGGCCTTGTCTTCAAGCTCAAAGATCCTTTCTTCTGTCTCTTCAAATCTGATGCTGTATTCCTCCAGTGTATTTTTTATTTCATTTATTATGCCTTTCATTACCATAAGATCTCTTACTTTTCTATGTATACTTTCATATTCTTATGTTCTCCCAGTGTCTTCTTAGTAGCCTTAATCTCTTTTGCTATCTCATTGAATTTGTTAAGGAGATTTGTTTAAACATCTGTGATTAGTAGTCTGAACTCTTATATGTCATCTGGACGTTAGTTCGTTATTTTGACTGGACCATATCTTCCTGTTTCTTAGTATGTTTTGTAATTTTTGCTGGTGTTTCAACATCTGATTTTCTTGATGTATTTATTCTGGGCTAAATTTCTCTCTCTAGGGATTTCTTGTTGATTGGCTTTGTATTAAAAGCCCTCATTGATATTTGGTTCAACTTATTTTGGGACTTTATAATAGCTCATGTTTAGCCAATCTGAATATTTTCAGATCCTTTTCATCTGTTTCTTGCCATTTCTTCCTTGCCAGGGACAAAGTAGAAGTGGAGGGTGCAGTTGATACAGTAAGCCATGCAGGCTGAAGCTGCCCATGTTGCTCTGGGGGCTGATGAAGCTCTGCCCACCTTTCTCCCTGCCAAGGTGGGGGCAAATGCACAGCTGTGGGCAGTAATCCAAGCTGTGTTAGGCAAAACCATCTCTAGTTGCCTGGAGAAACTGGTGAAACCCCATGTACCTTCTTCCCCTGCCTGGAGGAGGGATGGAGCTTCCAATGTGGGCAGTAAACTAAGTCATGCAGGTCAAAACTGACTGCAGTTGCCTGGAAAGAACGATGCAACTCTGCCCCCATTCCTTCCCATTCAGGGACTGGGATGGAGCTGCAAGTGTGAGTTGTAGTCTAAGCAGTGCAGGCCAAAACTGACCCCAGTTTCTTGGAGAGACTAATGAAGTACCACCCCCCTCCTCCCCTCCCAGGGAAAGGGATGGAGCTGCAGGTGTGTGCAATTATCTTGTCTGTGTGCACTGACAGCAACCATCTTTGTCTGAAGAGGGTGATGTAGTCCTGCCCACTTTCCTACCTGTCAGGGGTAGGAACAGAGCCTAGGCTGAAGCAGCAACCCAACCTGTGTGGAAAGAAGCCAGTCCCTGTCATCCAGGAAGTCACTGTGATTTTCAACCATCCCTGCTTCTCCTCATCCCAGGGGCAGAGTTAACATGGAGGCTACCAGCCTCTTTCTGACTTGCACAGGTTCAAACTTTAGCTGCTCTTAGATTGGACTTCAGCCAGCCAAATTTACTAATCAATAGCTGAAGTCAGTGCCCAATTGTCTCTTCCTTCCCTGTTTTTGGCAACTGGAGCTTCCAGCTCCAGCTAGGGAGTAGCTCCTGAAACTCCCTGCCCCACCACAGGGGAATGGGCACTGACCTCCACAGCAGTGCTCTCCTCTCGAATCTTCACCTCAAGTGGCCAGGCTCCTCCTATCATTCTTCCAAGGATGTTTCAGAGTCTTCTGGTCTTCTGAGCCCCTCAAATAGGTGATTTGGATAGCTTCTGGCTGATTACTAACTGCGCTATAGGATGAGATGACTCTTGGAACTCCCTTCTCTGCCACCACCTTGCCTAACTCCTTGTTTTTTATATGCCACATCATTTTTGCAGCCTATTTACTGTATAGTTTATCTTTTGTGATGTATCTGATAGAGCCTTTCTCATTTCCACTTTTGTGTATTTTCAAAATACTTTATGGTGTGGCCCACCAACCTCAATGAACTTACACCTCCTGGAGCCTTGCCACCAACCATAGACCACAGTTCACACTGTAGACCACACTCTCTCCCACTCAGTTCTGAGTGGTGTGTGCTGATTTAAAATGGCCTACATCCATTGCCACAACAGTACTCAGGACAACCTCCAACTCCCAAAGAAACCCCTGTATTTCAACTGCTTGGATGTGGTGGGAGGTGTGGGAGGTGGGCAACATGGGAATCTGAGTGGGTTCCGTATAATATTTTAGGTAATCTAAGCACCTCTTAAAATATATGTATATATATATAAAAAATAACATTTTTGTAAGCAAATACACATATATGCATATATATTTATATATCATTTTACAAATGTTTGTATGTATTGTGAGAATTTTGATTTTTACCCATAATAAAAAAAAAATAAAATAAAAATAAAAAAATAAAAATAAAAATAAAAAAAATAAAAAAAAAAAAAAAAAAAATACTTTATGGTTACCTTGGGGTTTGTAATACATAACACTAGTCTATAACTGAGTAATAGTGAAAGATACCAACTTAACTTCAATAGAATACATGTTCTCTACTCCCATATAGTCCCCTGTTTCTCAAATTGATATTGTTTATTTCCCACATTTCCTCTTTATGTTTTATGTCCATTGACATGAAATATGATTATTTCTTATTCAATTGTATTCTAACATTTATATAAATTAAAGAGTAGAGTTATATATTGAGGATATAGTACTATTGGATTTTGAATTTACCCACTTAGCTACCTTTACTGAAGATCTTCTCTTCTTTACACTGCTCCAAGCCACTCTTGCCTCCCTGTTCTTTTCAACCTGAAGAACTCCCTTTGGCAGTTCTTGTAGTGCAGGACTCTTGTTTGTGAACTCTTTCACTTTATCTGTGAATATTTTAAACTCTCCCTCATTTCTGAAGGACAGTTTTGCTGAATAAGGAATATATAACTGTCAGTATTTCTCTTTCAGTGCCTTAAATATATATCATATTCAGCATTCTGGTATTGTTTATGAATTCCAAAAATAGATATTGGATTATGTTTGTAAACTGGTCTGTTCCTCTGAGCATATTATATTGTATTAACTTCAGAGGTTTCACTTTTACTCAATTAAATTATGATTAGGGCTTTGACTGGGCCAGTAGGATGTTGAGTCCCCACCCCCTTGGTGGGTGGAGATTCACAGAGAAAACAACATGGCAGAGGAGAGAGTTGGAGTTTTGATGCTGGAACCCTGTGGAGTAAACACACAGAGAACCAGACATGTAAGAAAAGAGAAACGGCTTCATTAGACACAGCAGAGGCCCTGGGAAAAGAGACGAGCCATTTGCTTGATAGTTTACAGCTGGCTTTGTGGAGAGATCAGAGCAGCTGAGCCCCTGGAGAGAGAAGAGCCTTATGTCAGCCTACAGCTGAAATAGGAAGAAGCTGGCCCCATGGAGACTTAAGAGGGAGAAGGAAGGCTGAACTCTTGCAGATGTCAGTAGCCATCTTGCTCTAACACGTGGCAACAGTCTTTGGTGAGGGAAGTAACTTATGCTTTATGGCCTGGTAGCTGTAAGCTTCTACCCCAAATAAATACCCTTTTATAAAAGCCACAGATTTCTGATATTTTGCATCAGCACCCCATTCACTGACTAATACATCATATCACTGCATTCTTTCCTCAATGGTTTCTCAAGAGAAATCAGCACTTAGTCTTATTAATGATTCATTGTATGTGATGAATCATTTTTTTCCTTGCTACTTTCAGAATTCTCTCTTTATCTTTGTCATTTTACCTTCTGATTAGTACTAGTATGTGTTTCAGAGTAGGTCTTTTAGAGTTTATCCTGTTGGAGTACATTGTGATTCTTGGATATGTATATTTATGTCCTTCATAAGAGTTGAAAATTTTTTGGCCATTATTTCCTCAAATATTCTTTTTTTCTCTTTTCCGCTTCTCTTCTCCTTCTGGGACTCCTATCATTCATGTTTGTGCACTTCATGCTGTCACCCAAATCCTGTTGCTCAATTTTTTCTCTTCCTTCTATCTGTTCTTCTAAGTGTGTGATTTAGATTGTCCTGTCTCCTAGTTCACTGACTCTTTATTTTGCCTGTTCAGATCTGCTGTTGTATGCCTCTAGTGTATTTCTAACCTCTATAATTTCTTTTGTTTCTTTTTAGACTTTCTAATTCTTATTTTTGTTCACACGTTGTCTTTTTAATATCCTTTAGCTGTATATCCATATTCAGTTTATTTTTATCCATATTTCTTTCATCTCCTTGAATTGATTAATGAAATTTGTTTGAACTTCTTTGATTAATCAGTTATTCCAAAGTCTATATGTCCTCTGAAATTTTAATTTGTTCCCTTGACTGAGCCATATCATCCTGTTTCTTAGTATGGTTTGTAATTTTTTGCTTATGTCTGGGTGTATTAGTCCGCCAAAGGAGTGCTGATGCAAAGTATCAGAAAGCTTTTGGCTTTTATAATGGGGATTTATTTGCAGGTAAAACCTTATAAGGCCAAACCAAGGTATCAGCAGAGATGTTTTCTCACCAAAGTCAGCTACTGTTCCTGCAGGTGTGTTGCCATGTGGTGAAGCAAGATGCCTGCCCATCTCTGCGAGGTTTCAGCCTTCCCCTCTGGGCTGCCTCTCAGGCTCAGCTGCTCTGCTTTCTCCCTGATTTCAGCTGCAAGCTGGCATAGGGTTTGTCTCTCTGGGTTCCTCTCTCTCCTGGCATAGGGCTTGTTTTTTTCTGGGCCTTCTATATAAGTCTTGGCCATTCTGCTCTTTTCCTGATTTCGACTGTAAGCTATCAGGCAAAATGTCTCATCTCTCTCTGGGGCCTCAGTTATTGAGCCTTCTCCTTTCTGTCACATGGCAGGATCAAAACTGACAGAGCTCTCTCTTCCTGGGCCTGTTTGTATCAGACTCAGCAAGGGGTCAGGGACTCAAGCTGAGTCATGCCCAATGACATTGTCAAATCAAAACTCAAAAAAGTCTTATCAAATAATCTAATTAAGCCTCCCATCCCCTCCCCCACCCCCCATTGCCCACCCCACTCCCCAACCCCCGCTGAATTTAATGTAATCAAAGGGTATCACACCCAGAGGAACAGATTAGTTTACAAACAGAATCTTTCTTTTTGGGATTCATAAAATAATCTCAAACTGCCACAATGGACTTTTGACTATTTTGATGTGCCATCTCTGAATATCACCTTGTCCTTCTTTCCTAGGGTTTTATTGTTTAGCTATGTGTTAAGGCTCTTCTGCGATGCATGGTTCAGCTTTTACTGAACATTTAGAGTAGATACTGTTATCTGTTCAGATTTTCTCAGTTCTTTTGCAACTGTTTCTTTCCCTGGGCATGTGATGCAACTTTTTAAAAATATATACTCTTTACTTTTGAAAAAATACTTATATTACATAAATGTTACATAAAAAATATAGGGGATTCCATATGTCCCAATCCCTACTCCTCCCACATTTTCCCATTTTAGCAACTTTTTGTTTCACCTCCACAAGAAAGCTTCTTTCCTCTGCTCCTTCTTCAGGAATACTGATCTGTTCTGTTTGTTGTGCAGAATTTTTTTTCCATCTCCTATGATTTGTGTAACTGCTCTCCCTCATATATCACCCCTTTTTATTTGACTTTTCAGTCCTGGGACCCATCCTGCCTTACAGAAGTTCAGCTTGCCCTTTGATTTTCCTGTGAGGCTTTTCTGCTTTCTGTAATTTCCCCATTAGGGTATCCTGCCACAGGGATCCAGAAGGCACCAACCATCTAAAAGTCCTATTTTTTCATTTATATGCTCAAGCAGTCAGAGAGCAGGTTGGCTGTGTGCACCTCTTGCCAACAGTTCTGCACAGTTTCTTTTGTTTCCTGTAGGCACTTTTGTATGCAAGTGCTCAACAGCTGCTTGGGTTCTGCCCTAGGACTCTGTGGCTTTGGGTCCCTGTACGTGGATATACACAGGGTTGTAACTCTGCTGTGACTGGTTTTGTGGTCTGCATCCACGGCAGGAAGTCTTCAGGCCATGCTGCCACTGTGTGACTCAAGCCACGGGGAACCAAGTGAGGGGGAAATGTCTGACTAACTCCTATCTTTTTTCTTTAATTCTGTATTTGTGGAGTCATCTCTAGTCTCTGTTATCCTCCAGAGTTCCAAGCAAATGAGATTTGTCCATTTATTAGTTGTTTCTGAGGAGAGACTTGTCCATGGGATGTCCTATGTAACCATGGTGATGAAATCACTTCTAGTGTATTTTTCATATATGCACTTTACTATATTGAGAAAGCTTCCTTCTATCCCTATCTTTTGGAGCATTTTTTATCAAGAAAGGGTGCTGTATTTTGTCAAATGCATTTTTTCCATCAATCGAGAGGATCATGTGATTTTTCTTCAATTTATTAATGTGGTTTATTACATTAACTGATTTTCTTGTGTTGAATCACCCTTGCATACCTGGGATAAAAAACAATTGATAGTGGTATACAATTATTTTAATGTGCTTTTGGATTCAGTTTGTGAGTATTTTTGTTGAGGATTTTTGCATCTATATTCATTAGAGATAATTGGTCTGTCTTTTTTTTCATAGTATATTTTTCTGGTTTTGATATTAGGGTGATGTTAGTTTTATAGAATGAGTTTGGTAGTATTCTTTCCTGTTCAATTTTTTGGAAGAGATTGGTATTAGATCACCTTTGGATGATTGGTAGAATTCACCTGTGAAACCATCTGATCCCAGGCTTTTCATCTTTGGGTGGTTTTTGATGACTGTTTCATTTTCTTCATTTGTAATTTGTTTGTTGAAGTCTTCTATTCCTTCTAGGATCAGTGTAGGTGGTTCATGTGTTTCTAGGAATTTTTCCATCTCATCTACCTTGTCTAGTTTTTTGTTATATAGCTGCTCATAGTATCCTCTTATGATCTCTCTTATTTCTGTGGGGTCAGTAGTAATGTCCCCCTCTCATTTCTCATTTTATTTATTTATGTCTTCACTCTTTTTTTCTTTGCATCTTTTTTCTTTTTTTATTTATGTCTTCTCTCTTTTTTCTTTAGCTAGGTGTTTGTTGATTTTGTTGATCTTCTCAAAGGACCAACTTTTGGTGTTGTTGATTTTCTCTGTTATTTTGTTCTCAATTTCATTTATTTCTGCTCTGATTTTACTATTTCTTTCCTTCATCTTGGTTTGTGATTAGTTTGTTATTCTTTTTCTAGTTCCTCCAGGTGTGCAGTTAGATTTTCAATTTTAGTTCTTTCTTCTTTTTTCAGCTAAGCATTGAGAGCTATAAATTTCTCTCTCAGCACTGCCTTTGTGGTGTCCCATAGGTTTTGATAGGTTGTGTTCTTATTTTCATTTGTCTTAAGATATTTGTTGAATTCTCTTGCAATTTCTTCTTTGATCCACTAAATATTTAAGAGTGTGTTATTTAATCTCCTTATATTTATGAATTTCCCCCCCTTTTTTTTGTCCATTATCGATTTCCAGCTTCATTTTGTTATGATCAGAGAAAGAGTTTTGTATAATTTCAATTTTTTAAAAAAATTTTGAAACTTGTCTTTTGATTCAACATATGCTCTATCTTGGAGAAGGATCCATGATTGCTTGAAAAAAATGTATATCCTGCTGTTTTGGGATTCAATGCTCTATAGATATCTGTTCGGTCTAGTTCATTTATCATATTATTCAAGCTCCCTGTTTCTTTATTTATCTTCTGTCCAGATGTTCTATCCAATACTGAGAGTGGTGTAGTGAAGTCTCCAACTATTATTGTAGAGACACATATTTCTCCCTTCAGTTTTGCCAGCATGTGTCTCATGTATCTTGTGGCACTCAGGTTAGGGGCATAAATAATTAGTATAATTATTTATTCTTGGTAAATTGCACTTTTTATTAATATATAATGACCTTCTACATCATTTAACAGTTTGCATTTAAAATCTATTTTATGTGATATTAGTTTTGCTACTCCAGCTCTTTTTTTGTTTACTATTTGTGTGGAATATCTTTCCCCAACCTTTCGCATTTAACCTGGTTGTGTCTTTACATCTGAGATGAGTCTCTTGTAGAAAACATATAGATGGCTTGTATTTTTAAATCCATTCTATCAGTCCATGTCTTTTGATTGAGAGTTCACAGCAATTAACATTCAATATTATTACTGTAAAGGCAATACTTACTTCATCCATTTTGTTCTTTTGCTTTCTGTTGTCATATTGTGTTATTGTGGGGTTTTTTTTGCCCTTTAATTTTCCCTTCCTAATCGTCTTCATTTCTACACTCTTCCAAGGCTCTCACCCTTGTTTTTTCCATTCATGCTGCAGCCCTCCCTTTAGTATCTCTTCTAATTCTGGTCTTTTGGTAACATATTCTCTGAGTTTTGTTTGTCTGTGAAGACTTTCAACTCACCCTCATTTTGAAAGACTGTTTTGCTAGATACACAATTCTTGACTGGCAGTTTTTCTCTTTCAGTACCTTAAATACATCATACTACTTTCTTCTCTCCTCCATGGTTTCTGATGAGAGGTCAGCACTTAATTTTACTGAGGTTCCCTTGTATGTGATGCTTTGCTTTTCTCGTACTGCTTTCAGAATCCTCTCTTTTATTTGTCATTCTGAATAGTTAAGTATGTCAGGGTAGGTCTATTAGACTTATTCTGTGTGGTGTAGTGTCCTTCTTGTGTATCAATATTTATGTCTTTCATAAGGGTTCAGAAGTTTTCAGTGATTATTTCCTCAAATAGTCTTTCTGCCCCTTTCCCATTCTCTTCTCCTTCTAGAACAATTATAATGTTTATGTTTGTGCATTTCACATTGTCATTCAATTCCCTGAGAACCTGTTTCATTTTTTCCATTCTCTTCTCTTTCTGTTCTCCTGTCTTTTCCAGTTCAGATATTCTTTCTTTGAAATCACTCACTGTGTCTTCAAGCAATTCAAATATGCTCTTATGTGCTCATAATGTATTTTTAATCTCATCCTTCATGTCTTTCATTCCCATACGGTCTGTTACTTTTCTTCACAAACTTTCAAATTATTCTTTATGCTCACCAAGTGTTGTCTTAATACCCTTTATCTCTTTAGTCATATTTTCTTTCAATTCTTTGAATCGATTTTGGAGAGTTGTGTGATTATCATTGATTAATTGTCTTAATTTCTGTATCTCTTCAGGATATCTGATTTGTTCCTTTGCCTGGGCCATCTCTTTGTTTTCTAATATGACTTGTAATTTTTTGCTGATGTCTAGGCATCTGAGTATGTTGGTGCATTTATGGTGATGGCTAATTTCTCTCCCTTGCCTATTGTTGCTGTTTTTTGTTGTTTTATTTTCACAGCTCTTCTTTGATATTTGGTTCAATTTATTCTAAGTCTTTAAAATTACTTAGCTTCAGTTATCAAAATTGGGCCAGCGACTAACTATTGGGGCACAGATTTTCTCCCAGGAGTTAGGGTACAGAGAGACCCAAAAGGAGTTTCTGTCCATGCAATTTCCAGACAGGCCAGCAGATGGTGCTTGTCAGCACATTCTTCCATGGAGGTGTTTCAATCTCTGCTTTCCTACATTTTGGTTTGGCTAGAGCCAAGATTCAAAGCAGGCTCTGCTGCCTGAATTCACTGAAGAGAAGCCCCAGAGCCCCCCTCCCTTTTCCCTTGTAACAGCTGAAAGGGAAGAAGATGCCTATTCCCCTCTCTGTTGACTGCAGTGAGTCAGGGGTTTTACCCCAGCTTAATATCTTAGTGGTGAGGGAGTGAAGCACTTTCCAGCCACTGCAGCTGTTTGGTAACTCATATTTGTTGTTTTGGGTTCTTCATCTCTCTGTCCCTCAACCTCTTGGGAGTTGTGTAGCACTGTCCCAGTCTATTGATCCCCCAAAGCAGGTCCCTCAGACAGCTTTTAGTTCTTTCTCCATTGTTTTTGTGTAAGAGTTGAGCCCTGCCTGCATACTCAGATGCCATCTTTCCAGACTGCTATCTTCTAGTGTATTTTCAATCCCCAAAAATTCCATTACATTCCCTTTTAAATTTTCTAATACTTCATCATGTGTCATCTTCTTGGTTCCCTTTAGTTTTATGCCCGTGTTCTCCTTTAGTTCATTGTATTTATGCAGGAAGTTTGACTGAATATCTTTGGCTAGTTTTTCCAATGTTTTAGTTTTAATTTATTCATTTGAATGTTCCATCTCTTTTTGTTTCTTCTGTATGACTTATGACATCTTTGATGTCTGAGCATTTGATTATTTTGATGTGCTAACTCTGGAAGTCACTTTCTCCCTTTTCCTGACAGTTTCAGGATAGATTGGCAGTATTTTAATGCTCTTCTTCAATGCTTGGCTGGATTTATAATGAACCTTTAGAACAGGCCCTGGTTACCTGTTTGGCTTTTCTTAGGTCTTTTCTGAACCTGCATTATGCCCTAGTTGTACACAGTTAATCTTAAGCTTACCCTATTATATTCAACAGTTTCCTCTCCATGAGAAGATTTCCTTTGCCTTGTTTCACCCCCAGGATCCTCGGCTGTTCTCTTTATTTTTATTTTTTATATTTTCTGCAGCTGTGGTTTGCTTAGCTCCACTCTCACACTCTGGACCTCCTTTTCACTCCAGCTTTCAGCCCTAAGCCTGCACTTCCATGCAGCAGCTCTGCCTCCCTTTTGATGCAGCTTTTCCGCTTCCAGTAACATCTAGGTTAGAGGATCCTGACCCTTCCCTACATCCCTCTTTGGAGTCAGATGGGGTCAATTTCTAAAGTCACTTGATATCTTCATTTAGATGCACCAGCAATTAGTGTCTAGTCTGGGACTGTCCACAGCTTACCAAGTATTCCCCCCTGGATCATTCTTGCTTCAGGGAGTTGCTTTGAACTCCTAGCACAGACTGCTAAAGTGTTGCTGTGGGTCTGTGTGGCCTCAGTTCCCTCTGTTTGATATGTGTGTTGACTGCTAAATTGACACTGTGGGTGAATCTGTAATCAAAGGCCACAGTAGATGGTATCTGGGTCAGGCTGTTGCCACTGAGTGATACATGAACTGTGAGAGGATTCCAGACTGGTAAATTTGACCCACCCTTCTTCTACCATTTAAAGGTATTTATCTCTTTAAATTCAGTGTTCATTGATTTATTCTGTAGTCTCAAATTGTCCTTCATAGTTCCATGTGCTTTTTGTTTGTTTGTTTATTATTATTTTTGTGTGTGTATGCTTTTTTATTTAGCTGTCTCTAAGGGGGATCCCTCTCTAAGGAGGAACACTGCCATCTTGATGATGTCACTTCAGACCCAAATTTAAACACAAATAAGTTCAAAGATAAAAGTATGCAAAGGATTAATGCCAAAATTAAATTCTTCTAGCTTGTGTGAGCTTAAATGCTCAGTATTATCAACCAAATATCATTTAAAATTTCTCCTACTGTACTGTCAGAGGAATCTCTTTCTAATGTTAGGGTAGGTTTGAGTTTCACTCAGTAGCTTCAAACATGGATGTCTTCCATGGAAGTCCTTTGGTTCTCACTAGACTCAAAGATTTCCTTCATTTTATTTCAAGTTAACTTTAGAATTGCTCTAGAAAGCAAAAGATAATCTCAGCCTAGACTCTACATCTCACAATATAAGAAGAAACACACAAATCAAAGACACAATAATAGTAAATTTGGCAGATTACATTCTTAATGACTAGTACCAAAAAAAGATGAACAGTGGTATCTGAGGGAAGATGAACAGAGAAAAGAATTTGCCAGTCCTGCCTAGATATCTCTCATCTTATGACAGATGTCTATTTGAAAAAGGATTTGCTTGGGATATGTACATGTCCAATAAATAATAGGTCTCAGACAGGTGAAATAACCAGCTCAAATCATACTGATACTAATTTCTAGGCTAAGAATTTGATTCAATATATTTCACACTCTAAACTAATTTTCAGTAAGCATAGCTGGTAGACCTGTAAATAAAGAGGTAAAAATAAATATATCATTTCTCCCATGCTCAGAAACATCTAACGATTTTCCATTGCCTCTAAGTAGAAATCAAACCTCTTTAAAAACCATTAAAATCTTAAATACCTGTGACCTTGGCCTAAATATTATGGCAACTTGTACCTGTTCTTTCAGATCACAGGATGTATTTACTATACTCAGATAGCCCATGCCTCCTATGATTCGAAGCTTTCACTCATAGTGTTCCCTCTACATAGAACATTTTGTTTCCCTCTCTCTGATTCTTGTAATGAAGTTCTTTTGCTTATTCTCCTTCCCTTCCCCACTCTCTGTGTCTTTTTGTCCTTATTCTCTAATAACTTCCTGTTGAGAAATTAACCTGAATGGGGTGTGGTTCATTTAATTCTCTGTAGCTGTGCCAGGACTCCAGGCATTGCTAAACGGGCTGCCTCATTGCTCTGCCCCTCCTGGATTGTCATTCATTCCAAGATAACCTCTTATCAAGTACTTCTGAAATATATAAAGCTTCAGCTAGCTGGAAGTGGCAGATTCAATATTGAACAAGGTAGAAGTAATTTTCAGGTTGTGGTCAGAGAATTGGGACCCTTCAGGGCAATGGTTATGGGGTGATGAGGAACAAAGGATCACACTGAAACCTGTTCCAATCTTCTTGATTCTTCTGTCATATCAGGAACCATATTTCCAGCTCTCCTGAATAGAAAGGATCACGGAGATAGTGGCAGTCAGTAGGGAGGATAGCACTACTCTGGCACTACACAGGAGGAGCATAAAGTAGGCAGCTACTTAAAATTTATTGAACTAGTACTTGACTGTTCTTTACCTAAAGGACCCTTGGCTAATACCTCTAATTTTATTACTTAAAAATAAATGTTCTTATTCCTCCTGAAGTATTCATGAAGACTGAGCTGAATGTACCATTCTAATTCAGATTATAGGGATGGACAGTTTGGGAGTATAGAGATGCTCCTTTGAAGTGAACATTCTCCAAGAAAGTTGCTTCTGGGCTTCCATTTCACTGTCTACTGAGTGAAAACACTGAGATTTGTGTTAATGATTGACATCTTAACCCATTTCTTTTCTCAGAAACTCATTACACTGAAAGGATCAAATGGCTTTCATCCAAATGAACATAATGCTTTCAATCTCCATCTTGGTGTTTTGTGTTTTCTCTGGTGAGTAATTTTTCTAATACTCAGTGGGAAACTTCTAAATATTCAGTTGCTGAAAAATGGTCCAAAGTCAATATGGACCTCACTGATAGTCCTGATCATGATTTTTTTCTGGAATGCCTGGTCATCACTGATTAAGTAGGGGGTATTTTTAAAGAGAACTAAACTTGGATAAGAGATTAGATAAGAGATTAGAATTTGATTCCAAATTCTACCCCTTGGCTGCCAAATGCCCTCATGTTAGTCACTGCTCTTATTATAATTTAATGTTCTCATCCATAAAGTGGAGATATTACATGTTTTTCACAGAATTTTACTGGAGTTATGTGAACTACACTGAAAGTGTTTAATATGTAGCTAGAATCACAGTAGACATAAATGAAAGATTATCATTTTGATTTAATATACAGATTTTTCTTGGCCATTGAAATCTGCTTGACTCACAGAGACATGACCTCAAATGCATACCCATAATTTTCATTTTCAGATCATAAATTCTTTTATTATATCAGTAGATGACTTCTTATCACAGAATGAACCATTTAATTTATTTTTTAATCTCTGCTCTGATTGCAGGTGTTGTCCCTGGATTTCTGGGAAATCTAAATCTTCCTCCGGTAAACACTCATTTTGATGATTAAAAATTCAAAAATTTTTCTTTGTTATGGCATCAAAGTACATGATTGTATATAGTATTTTGTCCAGCAGTATAGTGTCAGATTTATGAGTAGAGGCTGAAATACAAGATTGGGTCAAAGCTAGGCTGTTTGGGGAAGTGTGTGAGGACAAGGTGTGTGTGGTGGGGCTATGTGGTGGAGAAATAAGTGTCAATTGAACTAAATATAACAGTGATAGAGTAATATAAATGTTGACCAAATTAGCCCTTGCCATGGAGCACATGAATACAAAACAAGAAAAATCCAATAAGTAAGAAAAAAATGAATTCTCTTTGATATTAAATTGCCAGGTGTGTGGATGTGAATTCATATGAGGATTGAGAAATTAAGCAGTTTGTGTCTGTTGGATTGAAGATTAGTCTTTTTTCAATAAAACAATTTCAGTTAATAACAAAAGGGCTTTTGTCTGGGGTGTAGGTGTTAAAAAAAAAGTATCTGCAGGGTTGAAGAAGGAGCACCAGCATTCAGAGATGCTATTTTATGAGGGGAGCTTAGCTGGTTGCAGAAATAGAAAGACATTTGTTTTGGAGCACACAGAGTTAAACGGACTAAGGTGAAGATGACCTGAAGAGATAGGTAGATGCCAGGTAAGGTGGCTTTTAGGATTAAAAGAGGAGTGAGTTAGCAAAGGTGCAGAGCATCAATACAAATTCTTTGGAGTCATCAAAAGTGGCTGTAATCAGACCACCGAGATGGATACTACAATTGTCCTGAAGATGTAAGTACAGTTTAGTCTAGGATAGTGGAAAAGTAAATAGTCTTTTAATGGTTTGTGGTCCTGATACTTTTATTCATTTATTCAACAATATTTACAGAGCACTTTCTGTGTGCCAGGAAGTATTCTAGTAAGCAAATAATCAAAGAAGGACTAAGCTAATTCTGTACATGAGGATACTCAAAAAATCTGTAGCAGATGGTATTATTTTATTATTGTTTTTTATTATTATTGTTGGTATTTATCCTAAAATGTCCTTCACTTTTATAGCCAGACTGTAACAGTGTCAAGTACATTTTCCTAGACGGCTTTTGCACCAGGGAAGTCTTTCCTGTGTGTGGATCAGATGGCAACACATATATCAATCCTTGTATATTTTGCATGGAACTTAGGTGAGAAATAAAATTTGTATATCTGCTTTTCCTAGGTATTAACACCTCATTCAAAAATAGGAAAATCAATACTGAACTTAACCCAATCATGACATTTAAAGAACTTAAGTACAAACTCTATATTAAGTCAATGTAAAGGAATTACCATTGCTGAAAACAGTTTTGTTGGGCGGCTACTGTTACAGTTACTCTCATAGCATGTCATATCCAAATTAATTAAATGAATTAAATGTAATGAAACTGATAAAATAATTATAGATTAATTATTTCCCCTCAAGACAAATTTTGGCTTCTATTTTTATTGTATTAAGATCATATTCATTACAAAAGTATTTTGATGTTTCTATCTACATGACACTTATCTTTTACTTTTCTTTCCATACTTTTTAATTCACCCATAGTTACAAACTACTGGAAGAAACAAAATGACTGGAGGTATAATAAATCAGTGTAGAACAGGATTTTATCTTACTTTTTTACATTGGACTCTATTTCAGAAAATTCTGTTTCTATTAATTTTAATTAGGCTTGATTTTCATAATTCTCTTGATCACAAAATAAATATTTGTTTTATTTAAATGTGGAATCTACTAAATGTTACAGTTAGAACCAATGGATCCATTGTTGTAGAAATGATTCAAAATATCCTGGCTTTTTCTAATATTTGGATAGGGCCACACATGGCTCTGATGGACTCTTTAAAATTATAAGGAACATGGATTTCTGGAATTAGAACAATACACATCGGTACTTAGGAACAGGGAGAGGGACATGAAAGAGAGGCAGTACTAGAAGAAGAAAATCTGGGGAAACCAAATTCAGCAGGAGGACGTCTATGGCTGGAGAAGGTGTCAGTAGAGAACCTGTAGGCCTAGGAAGCAGTGACAACAGAAAGTCTACCTTCATTTTCCAGAAGTGGGCTAAGAGGCAGGAGAGACACCTTTGTAGAGAATCCAAGATCAGAAGCCAGCCTCTGAGATATTTCTCACCAGGATCTGTCCCAATATAACAGGTTGGGATTAGTAAAGCCAAAGAATCATTTGGATAGTGGGTGGGGAACATGAGGGTGAATCCAAGACAAAAATAATCACACCCAGAAAAAATTAAATAGGAAACAAATCAATTTTGAAACAGGGAAGGCTGGCTCTTGTTCTTACAAGTGCTATTTTTTCAGGTATAATGTTTGCTCTTGGCAAAAGTACATTGAGCAAGCAAGTGTAGTTTCATTAGAGAAGAGAAAGGATAGCTACAGAATCTGGGCCCTAGACAGGTCCTTGCCCATTAGGAAATGGGTTACAGCATGCTTAGTCCTTTAGTTAGATTTCTATTTTGTGGGATTACAATTGTCTATATGTATAAATTTTGTAGGATGTTTCATGTAATAATTTACACGTTTTCTTTTTCTTTTCTTCTTTTTTAGAAACAGTGGTGGGCGACTTCAATTTAGCCATTATTTACCATGTTGATCCCTTGATGGAGCTTTACATTGAAATGACTCTTCTTAACTGCTCACTTCTCCTGATGTTATACAGGGATATTCCCATGCTTTTTGCCAAATGTCTGGGAATTCATACAGGTGTATGACTGTAATGTTTGTGATAATACATTTCAAGAACTCTTGAATTTAGTATTTCTGACTCTACATGATTTTAAAATTAAATCTCTCTACCTCATTCTCTGTTATGATTTCCTAAAAAAATAACAATCTGCTGAATAAAATTGATTAACCAGGCAAAAATGTAATGTCTCTGTGAGTTCTTTCTCTTTCTTCCTCTATCTCTCTCTAGCTTCTTTTATGGAAGAAAGAACACAATGGAAATTTAAAAGATTTGTTTGCACTTAAATGAGAACCGTTCCTTATACAAAGCTCCTATAAGAAGACTAATGTTGGAAAATTACTTAGATTTCCAGGACCATTTAAGTTGCTCAACAAGTGATATAAATGATTTAGGTCATAATTATCTAATCTTCTAGATTACTGAATTTCCATTATAAATTAAATCTTTAGAGGAAGGCCCATGAACTACCTTATCTTGTTGTATTGAAGCATTACTTTTGTTGGCTTATATTCTTTGCCTTTAAGAAGGGAGATACAAAAAAGGATTTTTTGAAATTTTCTTAAATGTTTTTAATCAGGGAAAAAAAAGTCTTCTTACTGCCAAAAATTATGTTTAGGTTTTACACATTTATTTCTTTTAGTCTTCACATATATGTGAATTAGGTATAATTAAATCCATTTTATAATAATGAGGAAACTGGACTTAGCATATTGAAACTCCCTATTATGGTAGAGATAATTTTGTTAGCATAACCTTTTCTATGAGATTAAGAAGCAGAGAGACTGCCCAACATGAGTTTCCATGGCGATTGGCTGAATGCCTTGCCTTTTTTAATAAGAAAAAGTATACATATGACTCAATATCTGATTGGATATAAGCATAAGAAACTACTGAGAGTCTCATTATAAGTTTTCATTTGAAAATATTTTAGAACTTCAATAATTCAGATAAATACTTCCACCATCTCTTTTACTTCTTTGTATCACAAGCATGGTTTGTTTATTTCTGTCCCTATCTTCATCTGGAGCAGGGTTTGTTTTCTGAATTCTGTAATTTTCTACACATCCCCAGCAGGAATAATCACCAAACCAACCTTTAAATGTCAAGCATACTGATTCTTTAACTTTCCAAAGATTGGACTATTTTGCTGAGCCTACTACTGTACTGCCCTAGCTGGTCCCTTGAGTTTCAACACTCCAACTACCTTTGTTTACAAGCACCTTTAGGGTACAAGATGTTGTAAAATTTCTAGAGTTCCCAAGATAAAAGGGAATTTAGATATTTGAAGTTTATTGCTTTTCCAGTACTGTGCTGTGGAGAAATTATAGAGACCACCTGAGTTTCTGTATGGGTGGGAGGTGGGAGACTGCAATTTCCTTGATGCCAGTTTAACCAGAGAAGATTAAATCTGTTTTGTATATTTTAAAATATTGATTTGGTTTATGGGGAAACCTTGCTGAAAAAATGACTATCAGACAAAGTATGTTCACTTACCAATGAAACTCAATAAGACCTCAGTAATAGAAAGATGCATTGAAAGCTCCTAAATATTTAAAAGCTAACAATTATAAAATGATGTCAAAGAAGAAATTAAAGGGGACATTAGAAAATATTTTTACCTGAATGCAAAATAAAACCACAAAATATCCAAATTAGTGGGATACAGCTAAAGTTGTTCTTAGATAGTATTTTATAGCCCCAAACCTCTAAATGAGAATAGAATAAAGGTCCCAAATATATCACCTATACAATGAGCAAATGAAACCTAAAGGAAACACAAAAGATAAATAAAAAAGAATGGATATAGTTCCAGAAGGCTGAACCTCCATAGGAACAACTCCTCCTGCCCTCCACACACACACACAAAATAGAAGCCACAATTGTCAAAATCAACTTTGCCAAAATCAGGAAAATCTGAAGGTTTAATAGTCACAAAGTGAATGCTAAATAAAGAAGTTAAATCAAGAAAGAAGTGACTTAAAATATGGTACAAAACTTTACAGAATTTTTACTTGTCTTTGCATATTCCTCTTTTCTGCTTGATGGTTGCCTTAAAGATGGCAATTTACATCCCCAGTGTACATTTGGTCTAATTATTGATAATTATTAAAGCTCTAACCTAATGATATAGAACACTCCCTCTCCAAAATACTTTGCCAATAAATCAACGGGGTTCCAGTAAAACAACTGTGGATTACAGCTGAGAAAGTTGCAGGACACAGATTCTACTTAAAAAGGTGTTTCTAGAGAAGCCCATGGATGACAAGGGAGAAAAAATAAGGACACTGTAGAAAACTGAAGCCTTAACACCTACGGTTAGATCAGTCATTAAATAGAGCTTGACTCCTAGCCAGATAAACTTAAGTCTCACACTAAAGGCCTATTTGCCTAAGTTTCTATCACCCAATACTTCATGTCCAATTTTCAACAAAAAGTTATAAGGGTTACTAAAAAGCAAGTAAACATACAATATGAGAAAATGGAGCAACCAACAGATTTAGACTTATATACAACAGAGATTTTGTAATTATGACATTTGGATATTTAAATAACCATGATTAATATGCTAAGACTTCTAATGGAAAAGTAGTTAAGATGCAAGATCAAATGGATAAGTCAACATACAGATGGAAATTCTGAAGAAGATTCAAAAGGGATTATGAGAAATCAAAATCTCTGTAACAGAAGTGAAGAATGCCTTTGATAGCTTCATCAGTGTAATGGGTACCACTGAGGAAAGAATCAGTGAGCTTGAAGATATGTCAACTTCTAAAAATGAAAAGAGTATGAATGGGGAAAAAGTAGCAGACTACCTAAGGACTGTGGGACAATATACAAAAGTGAATAACAGAAGGAGAAGAGAGAAAGGTGCAGAGAAATATTTGAAATAATAACTGCTGAGAATTTTTCAAAATTAATGACAGATACCACACCACAGATACAAGAAACTTAGAAACTATCAAGCTGCATATATATCAAAATTCTACAGCTAGGCAAATCATATGTAAACCTCAGAAAACAAAAACAAAGAGAAAAATTTATAAGAAGATGGGGGAGAGATGAAACACATTATCTATAGAGGAACAAATACACATTACATTGGACTTCTCTTCAGAAACCATAAAAGCAAGAAGAGACTGGAGAGAAATATTTAAATCATTGAAAGAAAAAAAAAAAAAAAACAACAACAACATAAACCTATAAGTCAGTGTTCAGTGAAATGATCTTTTGTAAACCCACTCTTCCCTAAAAAAGACACACAGACCCTTGCCCCATAAACTTAAATTTTAATAAACAAACAGAAACAAACACAAACAAAATAGTAAAGGAGAAATAAAAACTTTCTTAGTTAAACAAAAGTTGAGGGAATATGTCACCAGGAGATCTACCTTACAAGAAATTTTACAAGAAGTTCTTTAGAGAGATAGAAATTGATATAGGTTAGAAATTTGGATCTACATAAATAAAGGAAGAGCATTAGAGATGGTATAAATGAAGGTAAAATAAAATATTTTATTTTTTATTCTTAAGTTATCTAACTTATACAATAATGTAATATTATATGAATGACAACAATGTAATAAGAGACAGGAGGGAACACTTAGGAATAGTCTATTATAAAGTATTGCACTACCCATGAGGTGGAAAACCATTATGTGGATGTGGACTTAGGTTAATTGTAAATATATATTGCAAATTATAGGGTAACCATAAATTTTAAATATATATATTATATAAATATATATATATATATATGATATGATATGCTAAAACAGGAGAGAAAATGGAACCACATAAGAGACTCAATTAAAACCATAGAAGGTAAAAATAAGGACCAACATAAAAGAAACATAGATAAAAGACAAGGAATAGAAAACTACTAAAAAGATGGTAGATATTAATCCTATTACACCAAAATGAGTCTCAATATCTATTTACATGGAAAAAGAAAGAGACTGGCAGAGACTTCACTATTTGATGTCTATAAAGAACACATTTTAAACATAAAGATAATGAAATAATAAATACAAAGGGATGGAGAAGGATTTACCATACTATCACTAAGCAAAATAAAGCTGCTGGCACATCTATATTAGTTTCAGATAAAGTAGATTTCTGAGCAAGGAAACTTATCAGAAATTGAGGGGTATTAAATGATAAAGGAGTCAATTCTCCAAGAACACATAACAATCCTTAAGGTATATCCACCTAACAATAGAGTAGCAAAATATACGAGGCAAAAAGTGATAGAATTGCAGGCAGAAATAGCCAAATCCACTATTGTAATTAAGTGACTGATTCCCAGCAGGTCAAAAAAAAAAAAAATTAGTAAGGGTACAGTTAAATAGAACAGTAACATAAATTAATGGATTTAACTGACATTTATACAATAGTTCATCCAACAATAGTAGAATACATATTCTAAAGTTCACATGGAATACTCACAAAGTTAGATCAAAACCTGGACCATAAACTCCACCTCAAGTAATTTAAAAGAATTGACATCCATATAAAGTCTGCTTTCAGAACACAAGGAAATTAAACTAGAAATCAAGAACAGAAAGACAGACAGAAAGTCCCAAAATATTTTGAGAATAAACAACACATTTCTAAATAACAGAAAGGTAAAAGAAGAAGTGATAAGAGAAATGAAAACCTATTTTGAGATAAACAGAAATGAAAATACAACTTATCAATTTTTCAGATGAAGCAAAATAGTGCTTAAAGGAAAATATCAGAAAATAAGAAAGATTTAAAATCAATCATCTAAGTTTCCACTTTAGGAAACTAGAACAAGAAGAGCAAATTAAATCCAAATAAGCAGAAGAAAAGAAATAAAAATTAAAGCACAAATCAAACAATGAAATTGAAGACAGGGAAAAATGGAGAAAATCAATAAAACAGAAAGCTGATTCTTTGAAAAGATTGATAAAATAAATAAATCTCTAGCCAGGATAACCAAAAGAGGTAAGACACAAATTATTAATGTAGAATGAAAGGGGGCCATCGTTACAGATCCTGGGAACATTAAAAAGATAATAAAAGAATATTATATAAAAACTCTATGCCTATAAATTTGATAATTTAGATGAATTGACAATTTCTTAAAATATACATTTTACTACAACTTGTATAAGAAGAAATCGATAATTTGAATAGGACTAAATCAATTTTAAAAATGCAATCAACAATTAATAACCTTCCAAAGGAGAAGGCATCAGGCCCATATGATTTCACTGGTGAATCCTACTAAATATTTAAAGAAGAAATAATACCAATTTTCATAATCTCTTACATAATATAAAAGCAGAAGGAACACTTTCTAACTAATTTTATTAGACCAATATTACCCTGATACCAAAACCAGACAAAGACATTACAAGAAAGAGAAACTACAGACAATTATCATGCATGAACATAGTGATAAATTGCAAAATTCTCCACAAAATATTAGCAAATCAAATCAAACAATGTATAAAAAGAATTATACAACATAGCCAATGGGGATTTATTTCAGGCATACAAAGTTGGCACAACATTTGAAAACCAATTAATGTAATCAATCATAACAAGACACAAAAGAAGAAAAATCATATGATCATATCAGTAGATGCAGAAAAACATTTGACAAACTCCAATATCCACTCGTGATAAAAACTCTCAGCAAACTAGGAACACAGGAGAACTTCCTCACTTTGATACAGAACACCCACAAAATAACCTACAGCCACCATCATACTTATTAGTGAAAAACTACATGCTATCCTCTTAACATTGGAATAAAAGAATGTGTTCCCTCTCACAACTCCATTTCAGCATCATACTGGAAGTCTTAGCTAATGCAATAAGACAATAAAAGGAAATAAAATGTACAGAGATTGGGAAGGAAAAAATAAAATTGTTTTTTTCAGCTATAACATAATTTTCTATTAGAAAATCCCAATGAATCAATAAAATATTCCTGGAACTAATAAGCAATATAGCAGGGTACAAGTTTAATAAGCAATTGTCAACTGCTTTCCTATATATCAGCAATGACCATTTGGATTTGAAATTAAATGCACAGCACTGTTTATATTTGCATAAAAATAGAAATGCTTGTGCACAAATTTAACAAAATACGTGCAATATCTATATCAGGAAAATTATAACGTCTTATGAAAAAAAAAAGAAGGTGTAATTAAATGGCTAAATATTCTGTGCTCATGAATAGGAAGACTCAATATAATTAAGATAGCATTTCACCCAAACTTGACATATATATTCAACACAATCCAATCAAAATTTCAACAAGTTATTTTGTGGAAGTGGAAAACTGATTCTAAACTTTATATGGAGGGATTGTGGGAACATGGCCATTGTGCTAGGTAGATAAGGCTCAGCTCTCACTAAAACAACAGAGAAAGAGGCAAAGGCTGCCTTGGGGACCTGCTTTAGGGTAAGCAGACCAGGACACTGCTTCACAACTTCCAGGAGAATGAGGAACAGAGAAACAAGGAAGTCAAAACAACAAACCATGAGTTATTAAACCTCCCAGACACCAGGAAGAGCTCTGCCCCTGCCCCATCCCTGAGACATTAAGTGAGGTTAAATTCCTGGTGAATTGCACCTGAGAGGAGAGCAGGTGTCTTCTTCTCTGCCAGCTGCTTTGGATACATATAGAAGGAAAGGAGCTCTGAGTCATCTAGGAGGGTACTGGAAAGATAAAGACGCCAAAGGAAAATAATAAGTTGCTCACCCCCGTGGCTGGAAGTGGCACATATACCCCGCCCTCAGGGCAAATAGCCTAGGTGGGGCTGCTGGATCCCTATTCCAAAAAGAGTGTAAGGGCTGATTCCCTGGGAGGAAGAGGGGTCTGGTAGTGTGGAGAGTTTGGCCAGCTGAGCCTCCTTTGAATATTGGAAGGAACCCCAACTTGACAGGGAGATGGGAGGAGGATCTCCTCAGCAGGCTGTCACACCCAGCCACCCAGGTAAAGAGAGGAATTAGATTAGAGAGGAGGCAAGGAGAAACAGGTGCCTAATCAGCAGGACTCTGGCAAACTGCAAGGAATCTAGCCTGCCTGAGGTAAAGGGGGTGGATAGCCTTCTGAAAGGCTACCTAACCTAAGGAGACACTTCAGCTCAGTGGAAGAATTCGTGCCTTGCATATACAAGGTCCCTTATTCAATTCCCAAATCTTCTTAGAGAAGTGATCCACCAGGTTATTGGGCATACAGCTGAAACTTTATGTCAGGGAACATAAAGACATTCTATTTGTATTAGTTTTTCTTGGATCTCTTATTTAAAAAAAAAAAAAAAATTTCCATTTTAAATTTTCCTTATTTTGCTCACTAAAACCTGGTTCAAAACATGCAGATGGCAAGCTGCAGGGTGATTGATTGATGAACACTGGCAGCCTGAGAAGATCCTTAGGAATCTAAGAGGCAAGGCTGTTTTCCATGCTTATTTTTGTGGGTTTTTTTGTCCTTTTTTTCCTTTCTCCTTTTTAAAATTAGTAGCTGCTGTCTTGTTTCTTTTTTGTTGTGTTTCCCCTTCCTTTGTTTCCCTGGTGTTTTTTGTTGTTGTTGTTGTTGTTTGTTTTGTTTTGTTTTGTTTTTGTTTTTGTTTTCATTTTCTGATTTTTTTCTACCTATGCTATTTTTTTTCCCTCCTTCATCTTCCAATCTTCTGTTTTCTGTTGTTGTTCTTTCATTCCACTGCTTTTTATTTGGTCTTCATTTTTCTTGTTTTCATTTCTCTCTCTTTTTTTCTGTTTTCTATCTTTTTTACTTGTTTTCTTCTTCTCTTTTCTTTATTCTTTTCCTCTCTTCTCATCATTCTGGCCTTTTATTTAATTCTATTTTTCTCTATTCTGTTTCTAATTTCATTGTTTCTATTCCACTTTTGTATTCTTATTCCTCTGTACTTCTTACTCATGTTAACATAGACAACAGCAAAGAAATAGAATAAGAGGAATGAAGTGTCAAAGTGAAGCCTTACCACACACACAAAAACAACAAAATAAAACCCTAGAGAAGAGACAGAAACCAATCAATTGAATAAACTCATCAAGAGAAACAGATGCCTAGACACCAGTAAAAAATTACAAGCCATACTGAAAAACATGAAGACATGGCCCAGTCCAGTGAACAAACTAAAAACCAGGAGAACATTCAGAACATGGAACAACTAATCAGAGATGTCCAAACAAATATCATAAATCAACTTAATGAAGTGAAGGAAGAGATTAAGGATATTAAGAAGACACTGGGAGAATATACTGAAGAAACTGTAAACATACATTAAAAAATAATGGATATGATGGTGATGAATGGCACAATCCAAGAAATAAAAAATACACTGGAAGCACATAACAGCAGATTTGAACAGGCAGAGAAAAGAATCAGTGATGTGGAAGACAGTACATCTGAAATAAGACAGAGAGTAGAACAGATAGATAAATAGATAGAACAAATCCAGCAGGGACTTAGGGATTTAAATGACAACATGAAACACACAAACATCTGCATTATAGGCATTCCAGATGGAGAAGAGAAGGGAAAGGGGACAGAAGGTGTGTTGGAGGAAATAATGACTGAAAACTTCCCAACCCTATTGAGGGACATGAAAGTACATTTCTAGGAAGTGCAGCACATTATAAAGTGCAGCCCAAACATTATAAATCCTTACAGGCCTACTTCAAGAAATATACTTGTCAAATTGTCCAATGCTCAAGACAAAGAAAGAATATTGAAAGCAGCAAGAGAAAAGAGATCCATCACATACAAGGGAAGCTCGATGAAAAAGTGCTGATTTCTCATCTGAAACCATGGAGGTGAGAAGAATGATGGGCACTGGTCTTATTATTGATAGATGTCAACAGTATGGAGTATGTGGTGTTCTGCAAGGGAAGATATAATAATCATCAACATAGGATAGATTTTTATATGATGATGGAGTAAAGAAGTCATCTTGACTGGGCGGTGGGATCTAATAGAATGGAAACTTTACTCTTCTACCTCTCTCCCATGTATGGGATTTAATAAATTAAATCTGGAAATGAAAAAGTTATTTCACTAATTCATTCTTTCATTCATTCATTTAGCAAATATAAATTGGGAGCCCATATGCTAAAGAATGCATTCCTCAATGGGGATAAAATAGTGAACAAATGCACCTATGGTTATGCTCTAAGAGAGTTTTTTATTCAATGTGAGTTATATATTAATAAAATTTTCACAAATAAATGTAAAATTTCTAGTGTGATAAATGATTAGATGTTTACTGAAGAATCCAGTTATAAATGCGATGATTAACTGGAATAGGGATTTCAGGAATCAGATGAAAGAAGTGGGAAGATTCTAGAGTCTTCATAATGAACAGTAATGCTGTGCATATACCTGTGTGATGAGTTTTGGATTTGCTTCACTCTTCACACTTCAAGGATCCTCCCCATATATCTGTGCATGTGTATGAGTATATATATACACCCATACACACTCTTATACACACACACACACATATACACACATATAGCTATAGCTATATTGTGGAAGAAACATACTCAAGAGCTTAAAATTTAATTTACCTCATAGTAGCCTTCTGACATTTATTACAGCCTGATTATAAAAAAAAAGTTCTATACCCTTAAATTGTGCTATTTTATCTGTTGAACTGATGGTGTCACCTAAGATACCATTTCTTTTGCTATGCTGTAGGTCCTGAACAGAAAATCATAGGCCCACTTTTCCTTCTTTCCTGAATAATGAGGCAACATTCACAGAAAATGCAGAACAATCTTTTTTGTCTTGATGACCAAATTGCTTTGCCTACAAGGCACATCCAAATCAGTTAAACTGATGAAATTGAGTTAATTGTTCAGTACTTATTTTTTATTTTATAACATTTTTTGGTCCTAATAATGTGAATTAACCATTTGATCTGTCTGAAAGGATATACTGACTCCAAAATACGTAATAATTTTATAATATTTGTAAAGCAATTTATTTAGTTTTCTATTTGCTACACTATTCTTTTCATTTGTCAGAACATACACGAAAATATATATGTATATATATAGAATATTGTGATTGTGATTAAACCCACTGAATGGTAAGCTTGGGAGTGGTTGAGATGGAAAATTTTTGTTGTGTATATGTTCCAACAAAAAAAGAAAAAGAAAAAATAAAAAACAGAAATAGTATCTAAAGAGGCAATGACAAATGCAATACATGGTCTTAGACAGGCTCTAACAAGGGAGAAGAAAAAACTCTGAAGGACATTATGGTAGACTTCTTGTCAATAAAGATGGCAAACAGAGTTCCAGGAAGATGGTGTCAAAGTTGGCAGGCAGAGCTCAACTCTCTTACAAAAACATTCTGGAAAGAGCCAAAAGCTGTCCAAGGGACATGCTTTGGGAGTCAGCAGTGTTAAACAATTCCCAGGAGGTTGAGGGACAGAGAGAGGAAGAACCCAAAACAATAAACATGAGTTACAAAACCTCGCAGTGGCTGGGAAGGGCTCCCCCCACCACCCAGGATATTAGTGGTAAAACCACTGACTCCCCATAGCCAACAGAGAGGGGAACATGTATTTTCCTCCCTGTCAGCTGTTACAAGGGAAAATGGAGGGGAAATTGGGGGAATTCTCTTCAGTGAATTTGGCCAGCAGCGCCTGCTTTGAATCTCAGCTCTGGCCAGACCAAAACATAGGAAAGCAGTGACTGAAACACCCCTGTAGAAATGTGTGCCAATGAGCTCCAATTGCTGGCCAGTCTGGAAATTGCATGAACAAAAACAGCTTCTGGGTCTCTCTGTACCTTAACTCCTGGGAGAAAATCAGTGCCCCTTTAGTGAATCCCTGGCCTGATTTTGAAAACTTAAGTTGCCCAATTTTAAAGACTTAGAATAAATTGAAACAAACATCAAAGAAAAGCTGTGGAAAAAGTAGGCAAGAGAAAGAAATTGGACATAAAAATAAATTCACCAACATACTGAGATGCCTAGACATCAGCAAAAAATTTCAAACCATACAAGGAAACAGGAAGAGATTGCCCAGCCAAAGGGAAAAAAATCAAATACCCTGAAGAAATACAGGATTTAAAACAATTAATCAATGATAATCACACAAATCTCCTAAATCAATTTTAAAAAATGAAAGAAATTGTGACTAAAGAGATAAAGGATATTAAGATGATGAAAAATTTGAAAGCCCACAAATAAAAGTAACAGATATTATAGGAATGAAAAACATGATGGATGAGTTGAAAATACATTAAAGGCACATAAGAGCAGATTTGAATTGCTTGAAGACAGAACTAGTGATTTCAAATGCAGAACATCTGATCTGGAAAAGACAGGACAGAAAGAGAAGAGAATGGATAAAATGGAATACAGTCTCAGAGAATTGAATGACAATGCAAAATGCACCAACATACGCATTATTGATGTCACAGAGAAGAGAATTGAAAAGGAGCAGAAAGAATAATTGAGAAAATAACTGAAAACTTCCCAACCCCTATGAAAGACATAAATATCAATATCCAAAAAGGAAAACACACCACAAAATGAATATATCTAAATAGACCTACCCTAAGACACCTGTGATTCAGAATGACATATACCAGAGATAAAGAGAGGATTCTGAAAGGAGAAAGAGAAAAGCAAAGCATCACATACAGGGTAGCCTCAATAAGAATAAGTGCTGACCTCTCATTTAAACCATGAAAGTGAGAAGAAAGTGGTATGATGTATTACAGTACTGAAAGAGAAAAACTGCCAGCCAAGAATTCTGTATCTGGCAAAACTGTCCTTCAAAAATGAGGGTGAGTTCAAAGTCTTCACAGACAAAAATTGACAGAACATGTTACCAAAAATCAGAATTACAAGAGATTCTAAAGGGAGTGCTGTTGTCAGAAAAGAAAAAGAAAGGGTTTTCTGGAGAAGAGTATAGAAATGAAGTTTATTAGGAAGGGTAAACTAGAGGGTAAGAAGACAAACTATAGAATATGACAGCAGAGACCCAAAAGAAAAAATAGATGAAGTAATTAATGCCTTTACAGTAATAATATTGAATGTTAATGGCTTGAACTCCTCAATCAAAAGACATAGATGGATAAAATGGATAAAAAAATATGAGCCATTTATATGTTATCTAAAGAGACCCACCTCAGACATAAGGACACAAGCAGGTTAAAAGTGAAAGGTTGGAAAAGATATTCCATGCAAATAGTAACCAGAAGAGAGCTGGAGTAACAATACAAATATCAGACAAAATAGATTTTAAATACAAGACTGTTAAAAGGGATGAAGAAAGTCATTATATATTAATTTTAAAAAGGCAATTCACCAAAAAGAAGTAACTGTACTAAATATTTATTCACCTAAGTTGAGTGCCCCAAGATACATGAGGAACACACTGGCAAAACTGAAGGGAGAAAGATGTCTGGGGACTTCAATACACCACTCTCAGTATTGGATGGAACATCTGGACCGGGGATAAATAAACAGAGAGCTTAAATAATATAATGAATGAACTAGATCTAACAGATATATAGAGAGCATTGCACCCCAAAGTAGCAGGATATATATTCTTTTCAAGTGCACATGGATCCTTCTCCAAGATAGACCATATGTTGGATCACAAGACAAGTGCCAATAAATTTTAAAAAGATTGAAATTATACAAGACACTTTGATCATATCAGGATGACACTGGAAATAAATAATGGTTGGAAAAAGAGAAATTCATAAATACATGGAGATTAAACAACATGCTGTTAAATAATCAGTTGGTCAAAGAAAAATTGCAAAAGAATTCAGCAAATATTTTGGGATGAATGAAATGGGCATACAACATATCAATACCTATGGGGCAATGCAAAGGCAGTGCTGAGAAGGAAATTTACATTTTTAAAATTTACATTAAAAAAAGAAGAAAGAGCTAAAATTGAAGATCTAACTGCTCACCTGAAGGAACTAGCAAAAGAACATCAAACTAATTCCAAAAGAGCTGAAGGAAATAAATAGTAAAATCAGACCAGAAATAAATGAAATCAATAACAAAAATGAATAGAGAGAATCAACAAAACCAAAAGTTGGTTATTTCAGATCAATGAAATTGACCACCCTTAGCTAGACTGACAAAGAAAAAAAGAGAGAAGATTCAAATAAATAAAATCAGAAATGAGAGCGGGGATATTATTGCTGACACCACAGATATAAATGTGATTATAAGAGGGTACTATGAACAACTGTATGCCAAAAAACTAGACAATGTAGAGGACATGGACAAATTCCTAGACACACACACTACCTACACTGACCCTCAAAATAGAAGATCTCAAAAAAACAATCACAAATTAAGAGATTGAAATCATCATCAAAAACCTCCCAAGGATGAAAGTCCTGGGACCAGATGGCCTCACAGGTGAATTCTACCAATCATTCAAAGACAATCTGAGTCTTGCTCAAGCTTTTACAAAAACTTGAACTGGAATGAATGCTACAAAACTCATTCTATGAAAGTAACATCACCCTAATACCAAAGCCAAAACAAAATGCTATGAAAAAAGAAAATTATAGACCAACATCTCTAATGAATATAGATGCAAAAATCCTCAATAAAATACTTGTAAACCAAATCCAAAAGCACATTAAAAGAATTATACACAATGATCAAGTGGGTGTTATCCCAGGTATGCAAGGGTGATTCAACACTAGAAAATCAATTAGTGTAATAAATCACACTGATATCTTGAAAAATAAATATCACATGATCCACTCAATTGATTCAGAAAAGACGTTTGACAAAATACAGCACCCTTTCTTGATAAAAACACTCCAAAAGATAAGAATAGAAGGGAACTTTCTCAATATGGTAAACTGCATTTATGAAAAACCTACAGCTAGCATTGTACTCAAGGGTGAAAAACTGAAATCTTTCCAGCTGAGATCAGGAATAAGACATGGATGTCCACCGTCATCACTATTATTCAATATTGTGCTAGAAGTTCTAGCTGGAGAAATTAGGCTAGATAAAGAAATAAAAGACACCCAAATAGGAAAGGAAGAAGTACGAACTTTACTAATTGCTGATGATATGATACTATATCTACAAAATCCTGAAAAATTCCACAATAAAGCTATTAGAGGTGATTGATGATTTCAGCAAGTGGTGTGATACAAGATTAAAATACAAAAAATAATAGCCTTTCTATACACTATTAATGTACAATCTGAGGAGGAAATCAGAAAAAAAAAAATTTATAATAGCGATTAAAACAATCAAATATTTAGGAATAAACTTAATCAAGGATATAAAGGCCCTTATCCAGAAAACTATAAAACATTGCTAAAAGAAACTAAAGAAGACTTAAATAAATGGAAGGACATTCCATGTTCATGGATTGGAAGACCAAATATTGTTAAGATGTCAATTCTACCCAGACTGATTTAGAGATTCAATGCAATCTCAATAAAAATCCCAACAGCCTTTTTTTGCAGAAATGGAAAAGCCAATTACCAAATTTATTTGGACGTGTAAGGGGCCCTGAATAACCAAAATGTCTTTAAAAAATAGAATGAAGTTGGATGACTTTCACTTCTGGACTTTAAACATATTACTTAGCTATAGCAGTAAAACAGCATGGTCCTGGCATAAAGACAGACAGATCAACCAATAGAATTGAATCAAGAACTCAGAAATAGACCCTTACATCTACAGTCAAGCAAATTTTTGACAAACTTATCAAGTCCTCTAAGCTGGGCCAGAACAGTCTAATCACAGAGAACTGGATAGCCATATCCAAAAGAAATAAAGACGACTCCTATCTCCCACCTTATACAAAATTTAACTCGAAATGGATCAAGGACCTAAACATATGAATAACAACCATAAAATGCCTAGAAGAAAATGTTGGAAAGCATCTTGAAGATCTTGTGGTAGATGGTAGTTTCTTCAACCTTACATCCAAAGCACGAGCAGCAAAAGAAAAAATAGATAAATAGTGCCTCCTTAAAATTCAACACTTTTGCACCTCAAAGGACTTTGTCAAAAGGGTGAAAAGGAAGTTGACTCAATAGGAGAAAATATTTTGCAATCACATATCCTAAGGGTTTAATATCCATGATATATAAAGAGATCTCATAACTCAGCAATAAAAAGACAAACTACCCAATTAAAAAAATGGGCAAAAGACAATTGTCCAAAGAAGAAATACAAATGGCAAGGAAACACATGAAAAAATGTTCAACATCACTAGCAATTAGGGAAATGCAAATCAAACCTACAATGCAATATTATTTCATACCTATTATACTGGCCATTATTAAAATGTCAGAAAACTGCAAATATTGGAGACAATATGGAGAGATAGGGAGGTTTATTCACTGTTATTGGGAATGTAGAGTGGTAAAGCCACAGTGAAGGACTGTTTGGCAGTTCCTAAGGAAGTTGAACTTAGACTTGCATATGACCTGGCAATACCATTACTAGGTTTATACCCAGAAAAACTGAGAGCCATGCCATGAACAGACATCTACACACTAATGTTCATAGCGGATTTATTTACAATTGCCAAAAGCTGGAAACAACCCCGGTGTCCATAAACTGATGAATAGATAAACAAATTATGGTGTATACACATGATGAATATTATGGAGCAATAAGATGAAATGAAGTCATGAAGCATATGACAACATGGATGAACCCAGAGGACATTATTTTGAGTGAAGCAAGCTAGACACAAAAGGACAAATACTGTTTGGTTGTGATATTATGAACTAAACATACTATGTAAATACATGGAATTAATAATTAGAATATAGGTCAGGAGAAAATAGAATGAGGTGGAGAATGGAAAGCTGATGGTTAATCTGTGCAGAATTGGTTAAATAGTTGTAAACCTTTGGAAATGAATGGAAATGGTCAAAGCATATCCTGGTGTTTGTGGCTGGCAGAGCTATTATATGGGCTCTGGTCCAAAGGGAAAGTCTAAGGACCTGTATATTAATAGAAGGAAAGCTAAAATATGTAACATGGAACTGTATAACATAGGGAAAATTCATGCAAATTTGAATATGGGTGGTATTGCATATATATGACCGTTTTATAAAATTTAAATACAAATATACCAGAAAGAAGGAAACAGAATAGCACACGTATGGTAGAGGGTACATGGAGAGATTGAGAGGTGATGAGTTTTGTTTTTCTGCTGATTTTTTGTTTTATTATTACTGGAATAATGAAAAATCTCTAAAAATTATTGAAGTGATAAATGCAAAACCATGTAAAAATTATTGAAGTGATGAATGCACAACCATGTGATTATACTGAATACCATTGATTATACACTTTGGATGGATTTATGCTTTATTAACATGTATCAATAAAATTTGTTTGTTAATTTGCACAGTGATGCTCATAGCAGCACTATTCACAAAGGCCAAAAGATGCTAAAAACCCATGTCCATCAATAAGTGAATGGGTAAACAAAATGTGGCATATACATACAATGGCATACTATGCTGCTGTAAGAAGAAATTGAGACACATATGACAACATGGATGAAACTTGAGGACATTATGCTGAGTAAAATAAGCTAGACACAAAAAGACAAATATTGCATGGTCCCACTAATACAAAGAATAAACACATGGCGTTAAAATCTAGAGTAAAGTTTATTAGGAAATAGGATGATGCTTTCTGTATGTAGAATTTTTTATTGGAATTGACTGTAAACATGTGGAAATGGATAGAGTTGATGGTAACACAATCTGGTGAGTATAACTAACACAGCCAATTTATACATGTGTTTGTGGCTGAAGGGGGTAGTCTAGGGATGTAAATGTAAATTATGGACTATAGTTAACAACAATATTATAATATTCTTGCACTGATGTCAAAGAAGGTATTATATCAATGCTAAATTTTAATAATAGAGGGGTATAGGATTTTTTCTATTGGACTAAGGAAAATGTTCAAAAATTTACTAAGGTGATGACTGCAAAATTCCATGATGAAACTTATAGCCACTGAGTATACACTTTGGATGAATTGTACAAGGCATGGGACTGTATAACACACTGAATCAAGTGGTGGATGATAAACTGTAATTAATAATACAAATATGAGAGCATTGTCTCATGAACTATAACAACTATACCATTCTAATACATGGTTTAATAATGGGGAGTGTATGGAAAAAATACTCCAAATGTAAATGATGGACCATCATTAGAAATATTTTGATGATGTAATTTCATAATCTGTAACAAATGTTCCACAACAATTTAAGGTGTTGGTGTAAGGGTGATGTATGGGAATTCTGATCATTATGCATGACTGTTTTGTAAGTTCACAACTTCTCTAATAAAAAATATATATTTAAAAATAAAAGAAAGTCCTAGGTCAATGTATTAGTCAGCCAGAGGGGTGCTTATGCAAAATACCAGAAATTGGTTAGTTTTTATAAAGGATATTTATTTGGGGTAGAAGATTACAGTTACCAGGCCATAAAGCATAAATTATTTCCCTCACTCAACTATGTGAGGGTTCCAGTTTCCTGGGTTCCTCTTCCCGGGGCTTGATCTCTCCAGGTTCAGCTGCTTGTTCTCGCCACAAGGCCAGCTGTAGACTATCAGGCAAACAGCTCATCTCTTTTCCAGGGGCCTTCTCTCTTTCCTCATGACCAAGCTTCTCTGTATGCTTACTTCCCGGGGCTCCAGCTCAAGACTCCAACATCAAAACTCCAACCCCAAACGCCAACTCTGTCCTTTGCCATGTCTTTTATCGTTGATTCCCCACCCACCAAGGGACGGGGCTCAATGCCCTACTGAAGTGACCCAATAAAAGACCTAATCGTAACTTAATCATGCCCACATGAACAGACCAGTTTACAAGTATAATCCAATATCTATTTTTGGGATTCATAACTATATCAAACTGTCAAACTGCCACAGTCAAGAAAGATATTGGTGTCTGGCATCAGGACTACCATTCTCACCATTGACTGATATGTGAGATAGAAAAGAATATGAGGGAGAGAAAGATGGCGTCAGTTTAGGAGGACACTCCCTGACTCGCTCTCTGAGGATGGCTGAATGGGGACAGGGTCCTGCCCAGGGGTCTGTGCTGGGGGCACGCGGAGCGAGAACCTTGGGGATATCACTCTGGAGGGAGCTAGATGGCACAGATTGCTTGGGAAGGATTCGTGAGTTTTCCCCCTGCCTGTGGTAATAAACACAGACGGCTGAGCCCCACCCTCAGGGAAAAAGGCTGGTTTGAGCTGCGACTCCCACCGGCAACCCAGTGAGAGGGAGTGTTCTCTGAGAGTGAGAGGATTCCGGTGGAGGGTCGAGAGGGCTTTCCTTTCTGTGGATTTGACTGCCTGGAACCCCTTGCAGCTTTGGGGAAAAAAATAGTTGGCTTGAAGTGGCACCAGGCTGAGGGGAGTAGCGAATCTGCTGAGGAAGGTTGATTTACCTAGCTGCCCGGGATATGCCCCAAACCCCGCTGGCAACCCGGTGAGAGGGAGCATTCTCTGAGAGTGGGAGGGTTCTGACTGAAGGTGGAGAGGGGCTTCCCTTCTGTGGATTTGGCTGCCTGGCCCCCTGATAGCTTTGGGGAGCAGATAAGCCAGCTTGGAGCAGCACCAGGCTGAGGGGAGAGACGAATCTACTGAGGAAGCCTGATTCACCCAACAGCCCAGTGATACTCAGGCTTGGCTCCAGAGGGGGCGGAGTCAGCCAATTTTATCATTCTGCACTGACAAGCATCAGAGCTTCAGCTCCCTGGGGGAGGCCAGGAAGTGGGAAGTGCTTGATTAGTTTCCACAAGCCTAGTCAGGGTCACCTCAGTGAAGGAGGTGGTCTAGAAGAGGAAATCTTTTGGGCCTCTTATTTCACCAAAAAAAAAAAAAAAAGGGCAGACACTTTAAAAAAGAGGGGGGGG
>JAKSZT010010581.1:8111417-8134737 GCA_026826555.1 Tolypeutes matacus
AAAAAAAAGGGCAGACACTTTAAAAAAGAGGGGGGGGGTTCTTTTTAAATTTATTTTAATAGCTAAAATCTGCCTCAAAGCCTGCAGATAGAACCTTGCAGGGCAATTGATTGATGAACACAAGCAGGCTGAGAGGTTCCACAAGGGCCTAAGAAGGAACACTGTTCTTCCTTAGCTTTGTTTGACTGCTTGCTTGTGTGGTTGTTTGGTTTTTCTTTGTTTATTTGTTGTCTCTTGCTTTTCTTTCCTCTTTCCTCCCCCCTCCCCTGCTTTTTTTTTTCTTTCTTTCTCTCTCTTTTTATTTTTATTTTTTTATTTTAAATTAGGTGCTGCTACCTTGTCTCTTCTTTGCTGTTCTTCTTCAGTGATTTCCCATTCTCTGTCTATATTGATTTTATCTCCCAATGCTATCTCTTTTACTTCCTTCATCTTTCTGCCTTCTGCTTTCTGTTGTGGTTCTTACATACCACATTTTTTCATTAGCCCACAACTTCAAGGGTGTCAATTTCTATTCTACTTATTCTGTTTTCTTTCTTTTTTTATTAATATTAACTTTTTCCTTTCAGCCTTTTCTTTACTCTTTCTCTCCTCATCATTCTAGCCTTCTAAATTATTATATATATTTTCCTCTATTGGGTTTCCCAGTACATTGTAGGTACTCTACTTTTTTTCCTATTACTCTACACTGCCTACATGAGTTAAATATTCATTTTACTAAGTCTTATATGGCTCCTCTTCTAACTTTTTTCAATATTACTATTATCCTTCTTCCTTTCTTACACCTTTTGACTCTTCTGGCCCTTATATTTTACCTTCAAGGGAACATAGAAAGAAGCAAGGAAATAAAATAAGAAGAACAAAGTGTCAAAGAGAAAACTTAACACACACACAGAACTGCCAAGTAAATAAAACTCTAGAGCAGAGAGAGAAGCTAATCAACTGAATAAACCCATCAAGATAAAATGATGACTGGAGAGCAACAAAAAAGTACAAACCACATTGAGAAACAGGAAGACATGGACGAGTCCAATGAACAAACTAAAAAGTAGGAAGAGATGCAGAACATCAAACAACTAATCAAAGCTATCCAAACAAATATCATGGACCAACTTAATGAAGTGAAGGAAGAGATTAAGGATATTAAGAAGACACTGGGAGAACATACTGAAGAAATTCTAAACATACATAAAAAGATAATGGATATGATGGTGATCAATGGCACAATGGAAGAAATAAAAAAGATGCTGGATTAACATAACAGCAGATTTGAACAGGCAGAAGAAAGAATTAGTGATGTGGAAGACAATACGTCTGAAATCAAACAGATAGTAAAACAGAGAGATAAAAAGAAAAAAATCCAGCAGGGACTCAGGGATTTAACCGACAACACAAAATGCACAATATATGCATTATAGGCATCCCAGAAGAAGAAGAGAAGGGAAAGGGAACAGAAGGAGTGTTGAAGGAAATAAGGCTGAAAACTTCCCAACCCTATTGAGAGAGATGGATGTACAAGTCTAGGAAGCACAGCACACCCCAAACAGTATAAATCCCAACAGGCCAACTCCAAGACATATACTTGTCAAAATGTCCAATGCTCAAGATAAAGAGAAAATTCTCAAGGCAGCAAGAGAAAAGAGAACCATCACATAAAAGGGAAGCACAATAAGATTAAGTGCTGATTTCTCAGCTGAAACCATGGAGGCAAGAAGACAGTGGTATAACATAGTCAAAGTACTAAAAGAAAAAAACTTCCAGCCATGAGTTCTCTATCCAGCAAAACTGTCATTCAAAAATGATGGAGAGTTCAAAATATTCACAGATAAACAGAAATTAAGAGAGTAAGCCAATGAGAAACTGGCATTTCAAGAAATAATAAAGGAAGTTCTACAAGTTGAAAGGAAAAAACAAAGGAGAGAGAGTTGGAGGAGAATTTGAAAACAACTGAAAAGACAAAAACAGAAACAAAAACAATATATGACATACACTAACACAAAGAAAATATGGCTGAAGTAAGAAATTCGTTGCGAGTAATAACAATGAATGTTAATGGATTAAATTCACCACTCAAAAGACACAGGTTGGCGGAATGGATAAGGAAATATGATCCATCTGTATGCTGTCTACAAGAAACCCACCTTCGACCCAGGGATTGAAGGAGGCTCAAAGTGAATGGCTGAAAAACAATTTTACAAGCTAACAATAGCCAAAAAAGGGCAGGAGTAGCTATTCTAAAACCAGACAAAATAGACTTTTAAATGCAAAACTGTTGTAAGTGACAAAGATGGACACAATATATTAGTAAAAGGGGTAATCTCTCAAGAAGAGAGAGCAATCATAAACATTTATGCACCTAATTGGGGTTTTCAAAACACATGAGGCAAACTCTGGAAAAACTATGGAGAAATAAATGCCTCTACAATTATAGTGGGGGACTTTAATACACCATTTTCACCATTAGACAGAACATCTACACAGAGAATCAATAAAGAAACAAAGACTCTGGATAATACATTAGAAGACCTGGACCTAATAGACATATACAGAACACTACACCCAAACACAGCAAGATTTTCATTCTTCGCAAGTGCACATGGATCATACTCCAAGACAGACCATATGCTACACCGCAGAACAACTCTCAATGAATTCATAAAGATTGAGATTATACAAAGTAATTTCTCTGACCACAATGGAATGAAGTTGGAAATCACTAAGGGCCAGAGAAATAGATTAGGCACAAAGATATTGAAGGTAAACAACACACTCTTAGACAAACAGTGGGTCAAGGAGGAAATCTCAAAAGAAATCAGTAACTATCTTGAAACTAATGAAAATGACAGCACAACATATCAAAACCTATGGGATGCAGCCAAAGCTGTCCTGAGAGGGAAGTTCATAGCCATAATACATATATTAAAAAAGAAGAAAGAGCTAAAATTGAAGACTTACCTGCACACTTGGAGGAATTGGAAAAACAACAACAAACTAAACCTAAAGGAAGTAGAAAGAAGGAAATAACAATGATTAGAGCAGAACTAAATGAAATAGAGAATAAGAAAGCACTAGAAAAAATAAAACCAAAAGCTGGTTCTTTGAGAAGATCAATAAAATTGACAAACCCTTAGCCAGACTAACAAAGAAAAAGAGAGAACAGATGCAAACACACAAAATAAAGAATGAGCAAGGGGATATCACTACTGACCCCACAGAAATAAAGAGTATCATAAGAGAATACTTTGAAAAATTATATGCCAACAAGAAGGATAATTTAGAGGAAATGGACAAATTTCTAGAAACTCACAAATAGCCTACATTGACAAAAGAAGACATTGATGAACTCAACAGTCCAATTACAAGTAAAGAGAAAGAGTCAGTCATCAAAAACCTCCCAACTAAGAAGATCTCAGGATCAGATGGCTTCACAGCTGAATTCCACCAAACATTCCAGAAAAGGCTAACACCAATCCTGCTTAATCTCTTCCAAAAAATAGAAGTAGAAGGAATATTGCCTAACTCATTCTATGATGCCAATATTACCCTAATACCAAAACCAAACAAAGATACCACAAGAAAGGAAAATTACAGACCAATTTCTCTAATGAACTTAGATGCTAAAATCCTAAACAAAATACTTGCTAATTGCATTCAACAACATATCAAAAGGATTATACACCATGACCAAGTGGGTTTCATCCCAGGTACACAAGAATGGTTCAATATAAGAAAATCAATCAATGTAATACACCACATAAACGGATTGAAAGAAAAAAATCACATGATCATCTCTATAGATGCAGAAAAAGCATTCGACAAAATACAGTACTCTTTCCTGATAAAAACACTGCAAAAGATAGGAATAGAAGGAAACTTTCTGAATATGATAAAGGGTATATATGAAAAACACAAAGCTAACATCATCTTCAATGGTGAAATCCTAAAAGCCTTCCCTCTGAGATCAGGAACAAGACAAGGATGCCCACTATCACCACTCCTATTTAACATTGTCTTAGAAGTTCTTGCTCAAGCACTGAGGCAAGAAAAATATATAAAAGGCATCCAAATTGGAAAAGAAGAAGTAAAAATTTCATTATTTGCAGACAACATGATCCTATATATAGAAAGCCCTGAGAAATCTACAACAAAGCTTCTAGAACATATAAAGGATTTCAGTAATGTCGCAGGCTATAAAATCAATGCTCAAAAATCAGTAGCATTTCTGTACACCAATAATGAGCAATCTGAGGAGGAAATCAAGAAAAAATACCATTTACAATAGTAACTAAAAGAATCAAATACCTAGAAATAAATTTAACTAAAGATGTAAAGGACTTATACACAGAAAACAACACAACACTGTTAAAGGAAATCAAAGAAGACTTAAATAAATGGAAGAATATTCTCTGTTCATGTATAGGAAGACTAAACATCATCAAGATGTCTATTGTACCCAAACTAATGTACAGATTTAATGCAATCCCAATAAAAATCAACACTATTTTTTAAGGAACTGGAAAAACTAACTACAAAATGTATTTGGAAAGGTAAGTGGCCCCAAATCACCAAAGACATATTGAAAAAGAAAAATGAAGTTGAAGGCATCACATTACCTGACTTTAAAACATACTACAAAGCTACAGTGTTCAAAACTGCATGATATTGGCACAAGGATAGACATACTGACCAATGGAACTGAATTGAGAGTTCTGATATACATCCTCGCATACACAGTCATCTGATATTCGACAAGGCCACCAAGCCCACTCAATTGGGAGAGTACTGCCTCTTTAACAAGTGGTGCTGGCAGAACTGGATATCCATATCCAAAAGAATGAGAGAGGAATACCATCTCACACCTTATACAAATTTCAGCTTAAGATGGATCAAAGAGCTAAATATAAGACCCAAAACCATAAAGACCTTGGAAGATAATGTAGGGAAGCATCTATAGGATCTTGTAATAGGAAATGGTTTCATGAACTTCACCCAAAGCACGAGCAGCCAAAGAAAAAATAGGTAAATGGGATCTCCTCAAAATTAAAAACTTCTGCACCTCAAAGGACGTTATTAAGAAAATAAAAAGGCAGCCTATCCAATAGAAGAAAATATTTGGCAACCATATATCTGATAGTAGCCTAATATCCTGTATATATAAAGAAATCCTACACCTCAAAAATAAAAAGACAAACAACCCATTTTAAAAATGGGTGACCTGAAAAAAAGTGACCTGAAAAGACACCTCTCCAAGGAAGAATTACAAATGTCTAAAAAGCACATGAAAAAATGTTTGACATCGCTAGCTATTAGGGAAATGCAAATCAAAACTACAATGAGATACCATCTTACACCCATCAGAATGGCAGCTATTAAAAATACAGCAGAGTATAAGTATTGGAGAGGATGTGGAGGAATAGGAACCCTCATCCACTGCTGGTGGGGTTGTGGAATGGTCCAGCCACTGTGGAGGACAGTTTGGCGGTTCCTCAAAAAACTAGCAATAGATCTTCCATATGAGCCAGCGATTCCACTGTTGGGCATATACCCAGAAGAATTGAAAGCAAAGACACAAACAGATATATGCACCCCAACGTTCATAGCGACATTGTTCACAATTGCCAAAAGTTGGAATCAGCCCCAGTGCCCATCAACAGATGAATGGATAAACAAAATGTGGGACATACGTACAATGGAATATTACTCAGCTGTAAGAAGGAATAAAGTGCTAACACACAGAATAACATGGATGAATCTTGAAGCACATGAAAAAATGTTGAGTGAAGCAAGCCAGGCATTGAAGGATGAACAGTATATGACCTCAATGATTTGAATTGAGGAAAGTGAGCAGTCTCTGAGAACCACTGTCTGAAAGATAGGTTAACAAGGGAGAGAAAGAGAAGAGAAGGTTGTGAGCCATCACCCATATGGACGTAATCTATGGTAAAGTGATAGATCTTTACCATATGGTAAAGTGATGCTCTTATGACAATATGACAAGGTAGTGTCACTGGTTTAGGGTGTAGGTTGGGGGGGCATTCAAGACGGGGCGCATCTGGAGTAGGTTTCTGGGGAGTGTGTGAGGGTTCATCCTGTCATACTGTGTTGTGTCGGGGAGTAGAGACCCACACGGTGAGTGGGAAGAAGATGGACCCCATTTTTGGGAGGACTAGTTCACCCAGAAACAGACAGGTGGGTGACTCTTAGGAGCAAGGGTGGATCCTAACAGAGGAGGGTAATCAGCGTGTCAAGACCTCTTATTCCATGTAACTATGAATCTTGTCATCCAATGAGTCAAGACAGAGGGGTGTCATGTGCCTCAGGGGAATGGGAAGGAAGGAACAGAAAAGATCAAACGGGAGTATTTAGTGGTCAGGGGAAATGTTTTTCATTACCTTATAGTAATGGACACAGGACATGGTAAATATCATAAAAAATTATTAAACTGTACCATCTAAATTGTAAACTATATTGTAAACCATTGACAATGTTTAGTAGCTATGTTTCGCTATCTGTATAACAGTTATAACAATGCTACCACCCACACACAAAAAGGTTTTAATATGGGTTGAGGAAAGGGGGAGGAGTTTGGATATATGAGAGTCGCTAGCATTCTGTGTGTGACTTTGCTGTGATGTAAAACTTCTTTGAAAATTAAATGAAAATTCAGGAGACACTGGGAAGTGAGAGGGGGAAGGTGCCACGGTACAGACTGGATATGCAATAATGCAGTGGTAAAAAGAAAAAAATAATTTAAAAAAAGTTTTTTTTTTGTTATTTCCCATTTTTTGAATGTCCCAATCCTTTAATTATATTTTATTTTTAGTTTTTTTCCTGAGTTTCCATGTATTTTATCTCTTGCATTTAAGCTTATTATTATTTCATTTTCCTTTTAATTGTATTTGGTTATTATATGGGCTTCATCTTCAAGGAAGGTTTAGATCACAGAATGGTTACTATGGGGGCTGCTGAGGATCATTGGTGGTGGGTGTCTGGGATGGGGGATTCATGGGAGGAAGTTCATCTGAATATATATGAAAGATATATAAAATTGTCCAAATGATCAAGGGGTGGGGCATGGTCACAGTGGGTGGACAATCACTCAATAAATGAGGGAATACTGAATTCCCAGCCTAGAGAGCTCTGCCACATTCTCCAAGGGAGCAGCAACAGTCCCCCAAGTACAGGAGCAGTGTCTGACAAAGGAGGATGGTCCAATAATGGGTTCTTGTAATTGGTTGACTAGCCTTATGAGTCTTTGCTCTTGTAATTGAAATTTAGCCTACTGTTACGGGGTGCCTAAGGGTTGCCACATGAGATCCTTCTTGTTGCTCAAATGTGGCCTCTTTCTGAGCCAAACTCAGTATATGAATGCATTACCTTCCCCCCAGCGTGGGACATGACTCCCAGGGATGAGCATCCCTGGCAATGAGGTATTAACACCAAATGCCAAGTGGCAATATGACTGGAAAAAGACCTTGAATAAAAGGGGGAAAAGGTAAAGACAAATGAGTTCAAGTGGCTAACAGACTTCAGAGAGAGTCAGGAGGTCATCCCGGAGGTAACACTTATGCACACCTCAGTAGGATGTCATAGAACACCGAAGTGGATATCACCCCACACAGAGGGGCTCCTGAGGGCTCTGGAGACACCCAGGTCCTATATAAGGGGGGATAGCTCCGGAGATTAATGCCTTATCAGTGGGCTATACTTTGGAATCTGTGCTCCTGAGAGTGACAAAGTTGACTCCCTGCACATGGTCCATCAGTCCCTTCTGTTCAAACCTCTATGTGATGCTGGAGTTTGTAGGTGTACTTCCAGAGACTGGAGCCTCTGGCCTGCCCATGTGCCAGCTGTACCTGGAATCTCGGTGCCACTCCTACTTTACAGCTCAATGGACTCACCCAAGTCACCTGGTGAGGAGATGATGATGGACAACGGCCATCCCAGGGAATGGAGAGAGTCTGCAGCTGCAGGCAGGATAATCCCACTCATCGTACCCATGGGATATAAGTCCCCTCTCACTTGGAGGTGGAGTGGACATCACCATCCCAAACTCCTCAGGATTGGGGGAAGCGCTATGGACTAGAGTAGACTTAATAGTTGTAGATATATTGTGATTCAAGTAATGGAAGAAATTACAACACTGAGGTGGAGCCAGTGGCCACTGAATGCTTCCGGGGCAGGGAAGGGAAAAGCAGTTGTAATATAGGGGCTTTTTCGGGACTTGGGAATTATCCTGAGTGACATTGCAATGACAGATATAGGCCATTTTACATCAGCATGTAACATGCAAAACTGTGTGGGAGAGAGTGTGGTCTACAATGTGAATGTCCATGCTTAATGGCAAAGCCCCAGGATGTGTATATCCATTGCAGGTGATATGCCACTCTAATGAAAGATGTTTATGTGAGATGTTATGGGAGGTGTGGGAGGTGGGGAACATGGGAATCCTTGTAATTTTTGTGTAACATTTATGTAATCTAAGCATCTTTTTAAAAATATATAATTAAAAAATAAAATATATATATAAAGTGACTCAGACCCCCCCCAAAAAAAAAGAATATGATAAATTTCTCCCAATCATATATTTTATACAATAGTCTCTCTCTTAGTGTCTGATTCAATATTGCCTAGCATTCATAGTCATAATATTAACCTGGGATGCTTCTTAGAAATTCAACTTCCAAGACCTCCTCAAATGGAGGTTCTGATTCTTCAGGGCAGATAAGAACCCAAGTATCTATATATTTTTACACCAGTAATTTAATATTGGTACTCTTGGAAAATATTTCCTTACTTAGGGTTGCCAGAAGTATGCATTTACATTAGCCAGCTACCCCACCAAAGAAACAAATAAATTCATGAAATATTTAGTATTTTAATTGTATTTGGTTTTATGTTATGAAGCAAATAATTAAGATATTCACTTTTCAAACTATATTGAATAATTAAACATAGAGAATCAAAATTCTGAAGACACAGGATCTTAGAGTTGTAAAGAACCTTCAACATCCTATATTTCATCTTGTGATCCATGAATGATTCACCTACTCTAGGAACTTAAGGTCCTGATTGTAAGACTTGCAATGGCTATAGAATTTACCTCAAAAAGGGATCACAATAAAAGCCACAGGAATGTGTAACTCCATCAGATAGTCAGCATTTACCATAATGATCCAAATCAAATTCATTACCACTTTTTCTTTAGAAAAAGAAAGAAACAGAGAGAAAGAAAAAGAAATTATTAGGAGAACACATTAAACTTCCTGGAAAGTACACTAAGTGCTTCTTAATGAGGAGGATTTGACTTCTAACATGATGAGATAGCATGATTCCACTTCCACATGCATCTTGACCTCACCTGCTCCTGGGGGCTGTACTTGTCCTCTATCCCTATGGGGCTTCTTGTCCATTCCTATTTACTTCTGACTCAGTCTTGGAATCTGTACATAACTGAAAAAGGAAAGAATTAGGGATTGTGTTAGTGGCCCTTGAGAAGGAGACAGCAATTAGGATTATAAGTGCAAAGATTTTATGAGAGGAAACTTTTCTAAGATAATATGGAAGAAAGAAAGGCTGACATGGCAGAGCCTTCAGATCACAAACTCCTTCAGAGTGAAGGATAGAGGAAAGGTGTTTGGGTGGAAATGTTAGACTTCCATTACTCTAAGGAAAGTTTGGATGCCGGTCCTGAAGTTTATGAGACAACATTAGTCAGCACAGGAATTCCTGTATAGCATGGATGGGCCTATTGTGATAGATCTCAGTGTGAAGCACTCAAGATCTTTGCTCAATTACCCTCCCTGTATCTATTCGTCCACTAAACTTACTCTCATGGCATCACAAAGATCTACATTTAAGCATCAGGGCTTTGGCATTACATCATATTGTTCCCTAGTCTGCAATTAGTAATTCATAATCAATTAAAATAAGTTTATTGATGTATACATTTACAGAACATCCACAATGGCTATTAGAGAAAACAAATACAAAATTACTTTCAGAAATAAAAATTTCAAGGAAAGTTATGAATGTGTTGTGACAGTTGAATTTGGTGAATCCAGAAAAGATTGTTTTTGAACTAACCCATTCCTATGGGTGTGAGATCCTTTGATTACATTAGATCAGTTAAGGGACCTCTTGATTATCTCAGTTGATTAGATTGCTTTTGACTGGACTACATCAGTAAGTTATAACCCAAGCTGGGTCTCCGCCATCTTACTGGAGCCTTATATAAATTAAGAACACACAGAGAGAAAGGAAGCCACCATTTTCATTCCTCCATGTGGGAGAGAGGACTACAGGAAAACAGAGAAGCACTGAGAGGCTGAAAGAGTTCCCAGAGTCTGGAATCAGCAGAGAACGGAGGCCACTGAGGGGTTGGGCCCACGGAGCAGCTCAAGGGTGAGAAAATGAGCCCTGCCATATGCCTGATCGCCCACAGCTGAACTTGGGGAGAAAGTGGAGCAGCTGATTCGGAGAGAGAAGGCCTAGAAAGAGATAAGCCATATGCTGTATCACCCACAGCTGAGCTCTAGGGGATGGTGAGTCTTGAGGGGGAAGGCAGGTACCTCGGCAGAGATTTGGCTGCCAACTTGCCTTGCCACATGGTAGGGCTACAGGATCTGCCAGCACATAACCTTGGTGAAAAGGCATCTCTGATTGTCCCTTGATTTGGACATTTTCACAGCATCAGTACTGAAAGCTTTAACCCTTAATGGATTTCCCATTTTAAAAGCCAACCCATTTGGCTCCAAGGTGGCAGAATAGGAATGGCAAGTTGCAATCCTCCTCCAGAAACTGCAGGAAGACTTCACATGTCCAGATCACTGTGTGGGTCTTCTTGTGGTCTCCGGCACCTGTTAAGCTACAGTTGTCCTACAGGTTGTGATATGGTATGTTAGGAGGAGTTACCCCATCAAGGTCTGGTCACACCTGAGCAACCTACCTGGACCTGAAAGAATTCCCTTCAAACCTTGTAGTTTCACATATTACACATATGTCATCAGTTTAACAACTGCCCATAGTTATCAGGCATACAATCTCAGTTTTCCTTCTCTTGTGTTACTTGTTTGATATGTTCCCTCTTTGAGCTGCGAAATAGTTTGTAAAATATGAGAACCATTTTGGGAAAGCCTGTCCAACTTCTTGACTTCAGGGAGCTTTCCAGGGAGAGTTCCTGCTGAACTAGCTCTACTCATTCCCAAATATGACATCACCTACATCCTTTTGAAAATGTGAGGAACTGCCATGTGTATTCTTTCCTCCCAGTTCAGGTTTTGTTTGTCGGCCAAGGACCCTGACCCTTCCACTTTCCACCTCTGAGTCTCCAACACCCTCTTGCCCCAAGGAATCATTTGAGATGAGTTATTTGGTACTACTCTGGCAGCCTTTGAAAGCCCAGGTCTACACTGCCACCTTCTGTGCATTGACCAGAGGCTGAAATAAAAGCTCTCTCTATCCCATAAAGGGAAAAATTACAGCATATGTAGCACTGTTTTTAGATATAAGAGTATCTTACTTTAAGAATTTAAGTCCCCAGAGCTCAACTCAACAGAATCATATACCTAATTTACCTTACCCCAGGCTTTTCAATTTTTCAAAAAAGTTGCCAGAGGGCAACTTTAATAACTGATTTCCAAGTAAGGTATACCCAGAGAAAGTATAACAGATACAGAATAACATTGCTTTACTATGGAACCCATAAACCCACTGTTTTTCTACCTAATACACTTGGCCTCTCCCCACCCTCATCTGTGCCTTATACTGCAGAAATTGGTGGTCCTGGCTTCAATAGAGATGAAGCCCGTATCCCAGATAAGGGTTACCTACATTCCCTTAAGACATGGGATGTCTTTGGATGACCTTGAGAAAGTAACAGAGCCTGTAAATCAGTTATTGTAAGAGGGTATCTTTTTGTGTACACTGAATCTGTTCTCAGTCTGCTACTATATTGGATTCATGACTAGGCAGGTTCTAAAAATCTTCAGTATTAGGGTAGCTGAGATTTTTAATGATTGGAATAAAGAGCCAAAACCAACAAAATAATATTCATCAAAGCTCAATGTCAATTTCTACAGTTAAGGTTTAGGTTTAGCAGTCAGGTCCTGGCCGATTCATGGGCTGTGGTTCCAGTGACAATTTAATTTTCAGAGTCTTTGTAGTGCTATTCTAGTCTGCTTTGCTTGTGTGCTACCCAGAGGCCAATCTGAAATCCTGGGCAGTGTTCCACACTATAGTTCAGTTCTCAAACCTTTTGCCGTGTCAATCCTGGTCAGTTCACACATAGGTTTCTAGAACATCTGCCCAGAACTTTCTATTTAGATTTAATGAGTCCCTTTCTCCAGTACCCTCCTTTCTGAAATCCTCCCCCAGTCCTCTGGTTGGGAGGAAGGGAAGATGGAGGGACAGGAATGAATCTGGTTTCCCCAGTTGGTTTCTAGTCTCTGCTGACAGCATCCCAGCTACCAGGATGGGAGTGAAAGTTCAAGCTCCCTGCTCATCTAATGTTAGTATACTCAGGCTGTACAGAGGATGAGGCTTTGACGATTTATTTGGAAGGACAAAAAGAGGGGCTCAGGTTGGTGGTACTGAAGGTATCAGGTCAATTACAGGTTCTTCAATGTTATCTTATAAATCACATGCAACATGTGCCAGCCCACCAGTCAGAGCACGTCTGGAAGATGAGGCCAGTGCCCAGTATCACCCACTGAAGGGCACAGACAAGTGATGGGACATCATGGTACTCTGCCAAAGGAGAAATGGTTGCAGGAATCAGAGAAGACCAAAGGTGTCCAAAATGGAAGGCATCTTTGAACATTCAGAGGGATACTTGAGGGCAGGGTCTTTAGTGATCCTTTGGGTCCCCACTTGTCTGCACCATGCCTTACTTCATACGATGGGGAAAACATGAGTCTTGGGAAGAAGTTTGTTTAATCACACCTGCTTAGAAATAGGCATCCCACCTCATGAGATGTGAACACACCATCTTGGAAAATCCCTGCAGCTCCAGAAGTAGCGCTCTAGCAGATCTGCTTAGGCATGTTCCTGCAATCCTGAGATCATAGACTGAGAGGATCTTTTCTAAGGCCATGCTGAGTAATAAATGCCTCCCAATCAATCCCTGGTCCAATGGATCTAAGTATGGAAAAGACACATTTGCCCACCACGTATTCATGCTTGGCATTTGGTGCTACCCCCTGCAGTATAGACTTCCTTTGCCATCTGGGTTGGTTGGTCTACCAGGATCTCCTCCTAGCTTGGTGTTAAGTGAGCATCTTCAGCTTCCAGGCAGAAAATCGACATTTTCTATAGCTCCTTTAACAAAGCTAAATTGATCCTCAGCCCTGCCACCTGCAAAAGGTATAAACATTGTCTGGGTGGCTCCAAAATATAGCTAAGTGGGTCTGAAGGTTCAACAACACAATAGGAACTGTTGTGTGATAGTGAATTCTCCAGAATGGAAGCATAAACAATGACCCAGGTGCCCATTAGTCCTGGAAACTGTAGAAGAGATTATGGATTCAAGTTATTTTAAATAGAACACATCTTGGAGGCTTTCTTCAGAATTGGACTAAAATCAAGGTTTCCAGCCTCGCAGATCAGTAGACCAAGCTAAGTTTCTTAAATTTGTTTTAGGCTCTTTACAAAAAACTGGGTAGTGGCTTGTTTGAACCAAACATAAGAAAAGCCAGAGGAACCTGGATTATTCCAGTGTGGGCCAGACGGCCAGCTATCAGAGGGGATTCCTGCCCAGGTTGGGATGGGGCACTGGGTGAACTGCTGAATAGGGCCCTTCCAGCTCTGAGTGTCTGTAGTTCTTGTGAAACCAAAATATTAACTACCTGCCTCTGCTCATGTGCATTGACATGCTCATTTCCAAAGATCATGCAGGTGACCTTTTCCACCAGGAGAACACTGAGTCTTGTGACTCCCCATCTCCCTCCACAGCACTAGATATGGAGTTCTCCTTGCAGGTCCCATCTGGTCAGACTTATAACTGCCCAGTGTACACTTTCATTATTGCTTATATCAAATAGGGCAGGTGCAGCTGGTGTCTGTCAGGGACAGCCTTGTCTCTGCCCTGGAGTTGTCAGAAAGCAGCAGTAATAAGCATTAGGTGAATGATTGAAAGGGCTGTTTGGCTGAGAGGACTTCAGTCCATTTTCTCAGTATTCCATGTTCCTGATGAGGCTACAAAGGCTCCATCCATAGAAGAAAGTCAATAATGTAAATAACCAGAAAGCTAAGCCTACAAGTGTGATTTTTTTTAAAGGCGGATGATGAATGTGAAAACACAGTTTGCATTACAATCTAGTTTTTCTGTGCTCTGTCATTTTATTCTGAGAGGAATTTTTGTTACTTAACTCTGTGCATAACTTATTTAATGTACTGTATATATGAACCAAAACTGTTAAATATTATTTAGTTAGTGCTACCTAAAGTAGTTAATAAAAAAGGCTATATTCCTTTAAAAAAAAAAAAAAAAAAAGCCAACCCCTTCCCGGTATTTTGCATTGACAGCCTTTGGTAAATTAATACAGTGTTCCTTTGGATTTTACAATCATATTAGTTATTTTCTATACATGCTATGCCTAGGTTATCAGCAATATGGATTTACTAACACTTCTAACTAGTTATTCATTATTTAGGAAGAGAAAATATATACTAACATGGTCTTACCGCAATGAAATGCAGAAATAAGTTTGGCCATTTGTTGCACAGACTGGAATATAATCGTTCGTGCAAGTTCTTTTAGGATAAAGGTATAAATAACATATTGACTGCAAAACATAGAAACATAAATTTTTTAGAAGATGAATATTTGAATGAAAGGTTCTTCATTAATATGAGACATACTTTACATCTTTCATATGTTTGTGTGAAACAGCAATAGAGAGACAATTATTGGAACTTTGAGGTAATATTAAAAACATTAACACTTATCTACAAAAGGTCAAGAAGTTTTAGATTGCTGGGTAGATTTTACTTCTTGAACTCAGTGTATTAAAAGTACATATTTTAAACTTGAAGACTCATTCTGTCGTATATTTTATTTGGTGAAATCGACATTAATTTTCAATTCAATAAAGAGAATAATAGTTTACCTATTTCAACTTTCAAATTAATCAGTAGTAACTTACTGGATGCCTGAGAAGTGGTGATTTAAAAAAGATTCTAGAAGCAAGGCATAGTTGAAAAAGTTTAAAAGATAAAATACACAGTCTCTGATATGAAGTCACTACATCTAATGGTAACAGAAATTGATACAAATCACCTACTCAAGACTTTGTAAGTAATGAATGACAATTTTGTAGTGGTTGTAAAAATAAATTCTCAAAATATATGCAAATCTTTAAAAAATTGTTAATTTCCTAATATAGCTTTGTGAAAAAGTGTCATATTATTTTTAGATACCCCCAATACTCTGCTTGAAGATACCATTTAATTAATACATTTTTATAACACATCCTGATCTCAATGAAGACAATGCCCTGAATGTATGTACTTAACATGAAAAATTTCATCAATACTCTGATTTCATGAGTCCACCAAATACCTTAGAGCTACTTTATCCTGAACTTCATGAATGACTGCACTTTGGAGAAGACAAAATGTCCCCAAGAGGATCAAAGAGTCACCCCTTTATACCAAGCCTTGGCTTCAGGGGACTCAGAGCTATCCAGCAACAAAACAGATTGTCAAGGAATACCAGATCTAGAAGAGTTCATTTCTCCTCACATTCTGCATTTGAGAAAATGGAATCTGATATACCAAAAGGAAAACTAATTGAGGTGAAGTGCTAGGGTCTACTGCCTATTCAACATATCACACTGCCTCTATGTCTCTAATGTGAGTAATCAATGAGAAAAAGCAATCCATTGATTAAATTTTAAAATGATGTTTGTAACATACCCTATTTCATGTTTAGAGTTTTAGCCCTGACTGGAAACTTTACTTACCAGTATAAAGAGCAAATGTCAAGACAATAATTAAATCTCTTTGATCCATGGTAGAAGGGCACTTGATCAAATCTGTGATCAAATCTATTCCTTCAGAATATTTACAGCACATGACACAGGGAAAATTTTCCCATTTCAAGTTGACAGAATAGAGAATCCAGGCCCTAGTTTTAGTTTCTTACAGGTAAAGTAACTGTTGCAACCCCAGATTCATACTCAGGGAGGATGATTCCTCTTAACCTTCCTCCAACCCTATGGTTCAACAAGACTTAGGTCAATGGGAGACTCCCCACCCCCCTCTACCAGGATTTGAGAGAAAGCCCAGGAAAATCCCTCTGTGAACATAGGAAAAGGAGCTGCTTAGTCTTCAAACTTTCCAATTATCCTATAAGGAGCCTGGCTGTATAGAAAATAAGCATGCATATTTGTATCTCAGTATTTTCTTCAAAAAAATAAGAACAATAAATTCTGAATGGACCAATACAAAGCAGTCCTCAGGCAAAGCTACAAACCAGGGCTACCTAGAGAGGTAGGTCCCTCAGGACCTACTACACAAAGAGATAGTGGAAATGAGGTCAACAGCTCTGGACACTGCAGTTACCTTGGTCTTCTTTTCTTCTCAGGTGTCTCCACCCAGCTAAGAAGTCTCTTTTATTAATGTGTGAGTAAGGCTCTTGATGGGGTAAGATGTATGGCCCAGGGCAGATAAGACACAAGGGTATTCTGTGCCCTCCCTGGAAGCGTAAAGTAAGTCATGAATGGTACCTCACAAAGAATTTACCATAGATCTTCCCTTAGCAGGAGGGTTGGGAACAATTTGATCTGATGAACCTAGAAGTATGGGGAGGAGAGAAGTTAATAAGAGTGGTTATAGATCCTAAGATAAAGAAGAGATGTGAAAGCTTTCTAAACAAGGGGGCTAGAAAGGGACAAGAGAATCAAGCAGGAAAAAAGAAGAAAGGGTTTGGAAATGGTAGACATGCTTTCTAAGTCCTTAGTACTTTTAAAAACTAGATGTCTATGAAAATCACCTGAAGACCTACTGAAGCCTATGGAGACACCATCAAAATTGTGAATCAATTTTTCATAGATGAGCATTAGGCAGTAGTATGTTTTTTAAAGCTCCCAAATGCATCTCAGATGCAGCCATCTTTGGAGAGCTCAGCCTAGAGAAAAGGATTTGAATTTTAGGAGCAGGAGAGACAGTGAAAATTGAGAACAATTGGGCAAAATTTAGAGGGAGTGAAATTGAGAATAGATGCACAATGGCCCAAATTACCTGCTAAAAATTTTAATCTTTACTTCAGAGGTAAATGGGAGATGATGGAGACTTTTGAATAAAGGAAGAGATCTATGATACTTATTCTCCCTAATGACTAATCAGCCCCATAGTCTGAGTCAGTGTGAAGAGATTTTGCAGTTGAAGGCCTGAGATCAAAGCCCATCTACTACTGAATAACTTGACTCAATTTTTAGATTAAGTCAAGATTGAGTATCCACAGTTTTCTCGTATAAATATGAGATTTATAATTCTTATCTTATAAATTTGTGGTTAATGTTAGGGATAAAATATTTAAACTGCCTGCTCTTAGGTTGTGTATTAGGCCCAAATTGTCACCCTAATCTAACCCTTCTTTTTAGCAGGGAAGAAACCCAGGATTTAGAAAGAAACCCTTGAGATGATTAATGTTCCATGTTGATTTAATAAAAGACCCAAATCTGACCAATGAAAAAAATGCTACTTTATTATTGTAAAGTGAATATTATACCTATTATATGGCTCTTTGAATTATTAACCTGGATATCATCAGAAATGTTTGTGACAGACAAATCCTTCTGGTACATGACATTTGAGGGAAAAATGAACCCAGCCTAGAAGTGAAATTCTTTAGGACCCCTACACTAGACTTTACCTCTTACATGTATTCATCTGCAGCGATTAAGAGCAGGAGAGACTGCCTATGACTCACAGCAGGTGTGGCCATTGGGCAGTTTGATGTAATTATGAATTCCAAAAATATAATTGGATCATGCTTGTAAACTGGTCTGTTAATCTGAGCATGATTAAGTTATGATTAGGGCGTCGACTGGGCCATGTCAGTAGGGCGTTGAGCCCCACCCCTTGGTGGGTGGGGAATTGAATATAAAAGGCAAGTCAAAGAACAGAGTAGAAGCAGCCTTTTGAGAAGCAGTTTTGGTGTTGGAAAGAAGGCCCCAGGAGAAGAGAAGCAAGCCATTCGCCTAATCGTCTACAGCCGACCTTGTGGAGGAAACAGGAGCTAAGCCTGGAGAGAAAGGCAGCCCCGGGAAGAGAGGAACCCCAGAAGCCTGAACCCTGGCAAACGCCGGCAGCTGTCTTGCTCTAACATGTGGCAATGGACTGTGGTGAGAGAAGAAACTTAAAACTTTATGGCCTGTTATCTGTGGACTTCTACTCCAAATAACTACCCATTATAAAGACCAACCCATTTTTGGTATTTCACATTAGCACCCCTTTGGCTGACTAATACAGCAGGCTACAAATGTCTAAAAATTACCAGAAAGGGGATATTAGAGGAATGGATCGCTTAATATGGCTTTATGAAGAACTATATGCATATATTATTCAACTTGCGCCATGGGTAGGGTAAGTAGGTGAAGAGTATGGCTTTGAGAAGGTAGACATATTAACTTTGTGATTATGCTGAGAGCTACTGATATGGATTGCACACTTTGGATGGATTGTATGGTATGTGAATCCTTAATAAAAAAGAAAGAGAGAGAGAAGAAGAAAGCTTTTGGGAACTAGGCTAGGCTCTAGCAGAATAATATCACTGCTCCAATAAGCTGTGGAGAAGGAAACACATCACTCTGGGCAGGAACAGGGATGAGCTATCTGGATTTAAACTAAGTGTATAACACACCAAGAGAGATTGCACTAGGCCCCCAAGCCCATACTGACTGAAGAATGCAAGTGTTTTATGTTTTGGAGGTTTTTGAGACCACATCCTATTCAAAACATAATTACAGAAGTCCAAATTTACCCAAATTTACTAAACATTCACAAGTGATTGGATTCTCTAATCTGCTTTCTGTCTCCCAGAAGCCAAAGTCATTCATTTATTTTACCACCAGGAGATATTAAAACTGAACTGGAGTGGGAAGGTTCTTATTGGAATAGCTTTATGGAAGCTCAGAGTGATACCCAGATCCATTCTCATGAGAAGGAGGTGATGTTGAATAGGAAACCAATAATCATTCAGGCAGCACATGAGTGTGTTTGCTGCATCACTCTTACCAGGAGGTTTCAGAAGAGAGGAAGCTTGTTGGAGTGTCTACACCATCTTAGTATGGATGGATTTGTGAGACCGATAGTCTAGCTCTCTACAGAAAAAGATGTAAAGTGAGAGGCACAGAGGTTAACTGAGGGGAAAGAGCTCATTACTGAGTCTCTTGTTGATTAATTGGACCTGTCTCTGAACCAGAAAAGGCTCTATCAGCAGAAACAAAAGTCCAGAAGTAAAACACTATGACCCAGACTCATATTAAACTTAAATGAATAGGCAAAGATTTACTCACATAATCAGAGTTTCTTTCCGTCCTGTTATCCCTGTGCCCAGCAAGGGATAGAGATAAAGACCTCTGGGAATTCATCATCACAATAAAGAAGGAGAAAGGAAAGCCAATCAGAAAGCTCTATTCTGTGAAAAATAATGGAGTTCACAAGAGTATTTGAATTTTTTCGTATATTTATCTAAACAAAACAATATTTACTAGCTAATCTGATCACAGAAATCACAAGAATGAGATACCTTTAAGAAACATTAAAACAAAACAAAATGTCTGCACTTAAGTGGGTGTAAAAAGAAAGTGCATTTTAAAAAATAAAATTTCCATTAAGAACATACATGAGCTGATATTTCTTAAAACACAAGGACAATGGCATCACATGTAATTTTATAAAATTCAGAATCTAAAATACTAAAATTGTGCCTGAGAAGTAATTAGCTGCTTTGTTCTTCCTTGGGATCTATGCATTATTTTCATATCAGGAAATGGTTTGTAAGTGTCTTCTTCCAAGATCATCTATAAGAAAAAGACTCACCTTCAGTAGGCAGTGATCAAATACATCTTGACTACAATCCAATTGGACAAAAAATAAATAGGATGCTGTCAAATTGCCTTAATCTCAAAGTATAGCTTCAGTCAGACAAGATGAAAGAAACATAGAGACTCTTTTAGAGATTGCTAAAGGCAACTGACAAACACTAGAAATTTACTTTTGACTCCTCACTTATAGGAAAACCTATTTTATTCCTATGGAAGCCATTCCAATATTCACTTTTCCATTGCTTATCAAATATAAATTGTGCATCACTAGCATATGATCTATTGTCAGATATATAGATTAATCAATTAATCAAAAATATAAAAAGGAACTATGGAGGATCTATGAGCAATAATTTAGATAAATTAACTTTATTAAGGTGTTCAGATTAAGTCCACAGGCAAGAGACTAGAAAGGGCAAGAGAGCTTTCCAGGAGAAGAAATAGCCTGCATTAGAGCCCAGTGTTGGCAAGAAGCATGACCTGGAAATAAAGAAATGCCAAGATAATTCCAGAACACAAAGTAAAGAGTCATATGAAACAAAATACAGGTGGAGCGATAAAGAAGAGCAATTATACAAGAGTTGAAGGCTACAGGAACAGTATTGGTTATTTCTTATGGGCCCAGAGATACATTTGAAGTAATATAAGCAAGTAGGTGATATGATTTGCTTTTTAAAAATATCGCTCTGGTTAGGGTGTACATAATATATTAGAAGAAAGCAAGTCTGGATGAATGCAGGTGAAATAGCTAAAGCATTTCACAATATTCCATGTGAGAGAGTATAGTAGCCTGAGCCACCAGTAGGAGAATGAAGATGGACAGAAATAGACATGAAAGATGTGTAGAAACACCTTGTTGGTTGATTGAATAGGAGGTTACTTGTGTAACTGACTACATACCATACCCAAATGCATAAACAATAGGAGTGGAACAAAAGGGAGAAGAATTAGAAAGGAATATAAATTGACATTTTTAATTTAAAGTACCTTTAAGTCATTCAAGTGTAGATATTATATGTAGGTGAAATCTGGTTTAAAGACTCTGGGTACAGTCAAAAATCTGTATTGTTTGTATGGGGGTAATTGAAACCACTATAATCATGAATTAAATCATTAGCAATACAAGGTAGAATAAGAGTCAAAAGAATCTAAGACAGATACATGGGGGAATACAGTATTAATGTTCAGCAGAAGAAATTGGAGCTGAAAATAAAACTATTTAAAACAGCAGATGTGGAAGGAAAAAAAAAATCCCCAAGAGAGGTAATAACCCAATAATTTGATATTTGAAAAAGAGAATGGATATTAGTCTGCAAAAGTTAAAAATATCCACAAGAGTTTAAAAGGTGCATAATATATGCATAGGGGTGCTGGTATAGAATTTGGGGGAGGAGATTAAAGAAAAGAAATTCACTCCTTTTGGCTGCCATCTACATTTCTCATAATTTGTATATAATGGGTCACGAAAGCACATGAACACTTCTACAAAAGAGCTTATGGAACAGTTCCTTCTATTTCACAGATAAGGAATTTAAGCCCAGAGAAGTAAAATATCAGTTTAAGAATTATAAAACCGTGCCAAAATGTTTCATATATTTTCTAAAATAATCTACAACCCAAGTTTAATCATGAGAAATACATCAAACAAATCACAATTTATGAACGCTGTGCAAAATACCTGGCTAGTACTCCTCAAAATTGTAAAGATCATCCAAAACAAGCGAATCCTGTGAGACTGTCACAGCCAAGAGGTGTCTACAAGGGAATTTAGGCAAATGCAAAGAGTGTCACGGATGGGTTCCTGGAATGGTAAAAGGACATTAGATTAAAAACTAAGGAAATATGAATAAAGTATGGACCTTAGTTAATAATGTGTCAATATGGTTCATTGATTGTAACAAATGTACCACACTAATGTAAGATAATAACATAGGGGAAATTGAGTGCAGGGATATGGAAACTCTATGTATTATTACCTCAAATTTTCTGCACATTTAAAACTATTCTAGGGAGGCGGCTGTGGCTCGATCAGTGGGGCTCCCGTTTACCATATGGGGGGCTCCGGGTTCGGTTCCCGGGGCCTCCTGGTGAGGGCGGGGCCGCCCGCACGGCGTGGTTGGCTGACCCAGCGAGCACAAGCAGCAAGGGGGGGATAAATGAATAAATAAATAAAATCTTTAAAAAAATAAAAAATAAAAAAAATAAAACTATTCTAAAATACAAAATTTAGGGAAGCGGCTGTGGCTCAATCAGTAGGGCTCCCGTTTACTATATGGGAGGCCCTGGGTTCTGTTCCCGGGGCCTCCTGGTGAAGGCAAGCCTGCCCGCACGGCGTGGTTAGTTGACCCAGTGAGCACAAGCAGCAAGGGGGGGATAAATGAATAAATAATTAAAATCTTTTAAAAAAAATGAATAAATAAATAAAATAAAATACAAAATTTATTTGAAAAATGTACCAAACAATTTTGAAAAATAAAATGTTACAGTCCTTTTAGTACTTACACAACAGGGTTGCAAATTTTACAAAAAAAGCCACCGTAGATAAAAAAATAAAGACAAAAAAGTATGGCATTAGTGCAAAACTTTTAAAAATACCAATGAAACAAAATAGAATCCAGAAGTAGGCTCACACATATACAATATTCAGTTATCATAAATGACCTCCTGCAATTCAATAAAGATTTTTTTCCAGTATATGGTACTTGAGCAAGTAGATAATATTATAAATTGAAAAGGGGCCTCAACCCAAACCTCTTACCAAAACAGAAACTGATAGTAGTCAGATTGCAGGCCTAAATGAGAAAGCAAAATGACCAAGTTCCAGAAGAACACCAGAGAATATTTTCATTACCTTCCACCTTGAGGAAGTCAAAGATTTGTTATTCAGAATAGAAGTGTAGGATAAGCTATAAAATAATATTAAATGATAATCAGAAATACGTTAACTTTAAATAATCCTAAAATGACATGAAGAAGTCATTTTGAAAGAAAGGGTAGATTGGGGATGGGACTTCTGAAATGGCTCCTAGAGAGTCCCCAGGGAGACTTCTATTAAACTCCTCAAAATTAATAAAGACAATCATTCCAAGTCTCTGGTTTTGATCAAAGGGCTTATAGCACATTGAAAGGCATTTTTTCAACAAATAATATTAAAATCACAACACCATTTATAATAGCATCAAAAACTGAATTACTTAGGTATAAATCTAACAAAATATGTACAGTATGTATGCGTGGAAAACTATAAACCTCTAATGAGAAAGAAGAAAGAA